>CM021105.1:404972318-405221737 GCA_007115665.2 Sequoiadendron giganteum | reverse complement strand
GGAGGGAGAGAGAGATAGAGAGAGTAGAGATGGAAGAGAGAGATAGAGAGAGGTGATAGAGAGAGAATTAGAGAGGGAAATAAGGTGGAGATATTGAGAGAGAGGAGGAAAGGAGGGAGAGATAAATAGGTATAGAGGGACAACTAGGTAGAGAGAAGTAGATATGAAATGAGAGATATAGGGAGAGGTAGGGATGGAGAGAGAGGTGAGACAAAAATAAAGAGAGGTCTAGGTAGATAGAGGGATGAGGAGATAAAGATAAGTATAGAGAGAAGGAGAGAGGGAGGAAGAGGTAGGGATGGAGAGAGAGAGGTGAGAGAGATAAGAGAGAGGAGGGATGAATAGTTAGGGAGAGAGGGGTGAGATAGAGAGAAAGAGAGTAGAGAGGGAAGGGGAAAGAGAGAAGTGAGATAGGTGATAGAGATGTGTGATGGAGCTTAAAATTAGAGAGATAAGGAGGAAGGTGGAGAGATTGAGATGGAAGGAGGGGGAGAGAGAGAGATGTATAGAGGGATAGGTTAGATAGAGAGAAGTAGAGAGAAAAGGTGGGTGAAAGGAAGAGAGAGGGAGAGAGAGGGGGAGAAAGAGAGGTGAGATAAAGAGAAGTAGAAAGGGAAGGAGAGAGAGAGGGAGATAGAGAAAATTAGAGAGGGAGGGAGGGAAGGAGAGAGAAGTGAGATAGAGAGAACTAGAGAGGGAAGGAGAGAGAATGACAAGATAGAGAGTAGAGAGGGGAGGAGAGAGCGAGGGAAGCAAAGAGAGAGAGAAAGAGAGGAGAGGGAGGGAGGGAGGGATAGGTAGGTATAGAGAGTAGAGAGAGATATATAGAGATAAAAGGAGAGGGATGAGAGATAGAAAAATGTAGAGAGGGAAGGAGGGAGGGAGATAGATATTGGAGAGGGAAGGAGAGAGAGATGGACATGTAGAGACATAGTTCTTGAGCTCAAGGAAGATATTATTAGATAAAGGGATGGAGATAGTGAGAGAGCGAGAGGTCTAGAGAATAAGAGATGAAAATGATTGAGATAGAGAGAGAAAGATGAAATTTAACCTCCCGAGTACTAAAATTTGACCTCTTGATTACTGAAATTTGACATGTTGATTACTGAAATTTGACTACGTCTAAAATTTTTAAGACCTTCCAAAAACTAGAATTTGCATTATAACTCTTAGAGATCTGAAACCACTCCCAAAAATCCTGCCTATATATACATGAAATATAACTTAAAGTATAAGAAAGTAAATTTCCATATGTAAATGTCAACTTATACTTAAATTTTTATTTCATGTATATAGTTTCCTTGATAGAGAAAGTGAAAATATAGTTCTGTGCAAAGCAGGCCATTTGGCGCTCGCCAAAAGGCCTGCTTTAGATGTGTTAATTAACAGGATTTGCTAAATTTTCTCATATTTTTCTTTGTGCTCCCCATCTCATTTGCATGTCTTTCAATGCAAGTTTAGATAAAAAACCATGATAGCGTTAACCTCTGTCTCAACTATCTAAATATATAATTCTTTTTTCATTTTGATTTAGTTAAGGTTTTGATCTATGGCTTCTATTGTAAATGCCTTCGTTTCTGGTAAAAAACCAACATGTGCTAGGTTTAGGATATATTTTTACACGTTCATTGGAACATGAAACAAATTATTTTTTTTAAAACTAGATTCCATTCTACACATGATGAAAAAAAAATCAATTTTTGAGTAATTTGTAAAAAATTTGGGGGGGAGCACGCTCAAATTTCAGCTTTTTAGGATGTGTCCACTTTGAAAATTCATAAAATATTCTATATTCATTAAAAAAATTATCCGAAAGGAGGATAAACTACATGATGTTAGATAATTTCTCACCATTGGGATTTTTGAAATTCTAAACAAAAGTTAACCAAAAAGGGGGGAGCCCTCAAGCGCTATGCTATTTTTTTTGATAAAAAGAGGACCTGTTTTGCCCATGCCTTTTTGAGACCTTTAATCTTCATTAATTTAAAAAAACAATAGTAGCTTAGAAACTAGACTTAGAGCACTTCAACTTTTGTTCTTGTCGCATCTTGAAATTTTGAGCGTAACTATCTTCATTTTCTCGTGCAAATCAGATTTTCCTGATTTCAGAAAAAAAAAAGTGGCAACTTAAGAGCCAAAATTGTGTCACAGATTGGTGCACTTACCCATAGAATTTTTTTATTTAAAAGCACTTATTCATCTCAAGCCCCAAACCCTTTTCAAACCAACTCTAATAATGAAACCCTAATAATAGATATCTCAATATAATACATAAATTGTTGGTGTACACATCTTACACACATGGCTTACTTAAGCCTAGTTAGTTGTCCATATAGTTTAGTTGACACTCCAGGTAGTTGAGTTATACACTCCACTCCTTTCCACTTTATGTGGATCTTGATCTTCTTGTAATTTCTTATTAAAGGTTGCACATTCAATCAATCTAGATAGGGAATTTGAATACAATTTATGCATTGTTCATGTGCTTGTTATTTCATCTCCTAGATCTTCCTAATTCTAATATGGTATCAGAGCTTTAGGTGGAGATAGTGCAATCCATAGTTGAACAAAATTATATTTTGTGAGTTCCATTGTTGTGTGCAATCATAGGAAGATGGTTAGACGTATGTAAGGCATTGTTTGGATTCTCCTATCCACAACAAGAAGATCTTAACCCCACCCCATATATTAATCTCTGGAATTTGTAGACCCATGTTTTTGGTCTTCGGCCTCATCTATTTGTTGGTCTCTCCTGACTCAAAATTTCCTCAAATCAGCCAACAATCAGCCAATTTGGGGATGCACGATGAATTTGTGTAGCGCATGGGGAGTGGTAGAGGCTCCTCACGCTAGAAAAGGTGTGATACAAGCAGAGAGGGGGTGAATCTCTTCACATGAGAGATGCTTACAGTTTGGAGATTGTGATTCAACCTTTGAGGGCCATGAAAGTGACTTTTGCAGGTTGTGCAAGGCGTAGGAGGAGGCAGGCTGAAGATTGGTGAAGGAGACCACTCAATGGAGAGTCCAACAGTGATTTGAATTTTTTGCCCAACGTGGGACTCAACCAACATGGAACTTTAGCTCATGTGATCTCTCCAACCCATGAGAACTCAGTGCAAGGAGTGGCAAAGAAAGTCACCTAGTTTGGATGCATTTGTGTTGCTACTTGCGAGTGACTTGCAAAGCAATGATAGCACCCAAATAGGAGAAATCAAATCTGTTTTTTCAAGAGGCACGATTTTACTATTAGAAGCGTGAATGTCTATTGAAGGGGCTCTTTAAGCTCAATTTTTTGTGTCAGACTACATCATTGGCGAGATTACAAGGGTACCACCTGAAAATGTTTTCTCCTGTGTGATTGTTGCACTTTTTTGAGTTTCCACTGCCGTTTGTATATTTGGAAGCAAGTTTTTGTGAAGATTTTCTCCACAATGGAAGCACATGTAAATTTATAGGTGCATGCATGTCTCCTAATTTATTTTTGCATGCTCCTTGCTTTCTTCCTAGAATTGATTCTTTTTTATTGTGTGTGCTTTGCAAGCACCACATGATAAAGATCAAGGAACATTTGGGGTTTTGTAAAAAAATAATTATGGGGGGGCTTTAATAAGAGAAATTAGGAAGATAGTCTAAGTGTATTCAGATGATCATATTCTATATCTAGTTATCTGGTAGTTGTATGTCAACTAAATTTAGTTGAGAAAAACAGAATATGTACTAACTGTAACTTCGAGCATTCGAGAGTATCCTAGAGGTACTCGTGCAGTGGTTTCTTTGATTCTAATCTATATCCTATTGCAATATAAGATCAATCACATTCCTTTTTCTTCTTCTTCATGCCCTTTAATGAGAGACTTGCATTTTATTTCTTTTTTTGGAGAGGTTTTTTTTCCCACATGGGTTTTCTCCTTTACTCCATCTTATGAGAAAATTTTGTGCATGGGTACCTAAATTGGCCTTGTAGCCAGGACCCATCTTTCTTATTCCCACCTAAGCTATTATTAAGGGGGGGTGTTGGTGTATGCATATTACACACATGGCTTACTTAAGCCTAGTTAGTTGTCCATATAGCTGAGTTAACACTCTAGGTAGTTGAGTTATACACTCTAATCCTTTCCACTTCGTGTGGATCTTGATCTTGATCTCCACATCTTGTGGATCTTGATCTTCTTATAATTTCCTATTAAAGGTTGCACATTCAATCAATCTAGACAGGGAAGCTGAATATAATTTATGCATTGTTCATGTAGTTGTTATTTCATCTCCTAGATCTTTCTAGTTTCTACATAAATTAATCTAAATTATTATTAGAAGGATTTTAAAGATACCTAGTGATTTTTCTACGTAGAGTCTTGGTATTAGAAAAAGGACTAGTTTTAAGAAAATTTGGTACAACCATAATAAATCAACATGACCTTGGTGTAGCCATTATTTCCTTTTATAACTACATTAAATTTAGGATTATTTATATTCCCTTAATCTTATGAGTCTTTATCACCATATAAGACTATGATTTAGAAAAAAATATCTTCATAGTCTTGTAAAACTAACATAGTGAATAAAATCTCCTCTTATTAACTTATGCAATGTTATCTATTGGGACTCAAATCTGTAATTTAATTTTTTATTTCCATTTTGTTTTATGTATCTTAGTTATATTTGACTCATTATTTATTAATTCATCTAAGACATCCTTAATGGGTCACATATGTTCAAAATGTGTCTTATCTCCCCTTATAGTTCAATCAACCACATAACCTATTAAAAGCCAAATTTGGCTAAGTATAAGTATTGGCCTTATGCTTTTGTGTGTTTTTCATATTTTTAGACTTTTAAGGAATTACATACTTGCATGCCCTCCCATATAATCCTAGTGACCCACTTAATGTATTGCTAAATTCATCTAAGTGTCATTTTGTTAGAGTATCAAAGTTGTCCATCCCTCAATAACATTCTATTTTCCTTCTTATGCCTCAAATTTCAAAAGTCCCACTAAGAGTTTAAGTCCTTTCCCCCATTTTGGAATTTTAGACACCCTCATACATCCATCCCTTTGTACCAATTCTCAAATTTATCTCTACTCCTTGATTTTTGATCCATTATTTTCTTAAATTCTCTAAGTGTTTTAGGATTAGAATTTTGGCATTACCCTTAATTGGGTACCACTTTCTACTAACCCCTAAAACTTTAAATTTCCACTAGTTTCCTTTATATTACTTATAAAATTTGGAATTTTAGAGTTTCCCTTCCCCATGTACTCATTTCCTTTCAAATCAATCTCTTCAATTCTCAACAATGGATCAAGTCAAGATCACTAAGTTTAATGGTTCATGAACTTGGAAAAACACTTAAAAATTCAAGTGTTAGCGGGTTTCCTAGTTCATGAACCTACTAAAATGTGACAAAAAGGAAGGATAATTCAAATGTATAACACAAAGAAAAATTTCCATGTTGCAAATTTTGTGAGTTCGCGAACTCTACGAAGGTGCAACAAAGAGGAAAGAGATAAGTTCAATTGTTGACAAGTTTGTAAGTTTGTGAAAATTTTAAAAGTGTGAATGTGTGAAAAATTGAAGAAGAAAAGAAATTCATAAGGTTCTTGATGTTGCAAAGTTTTCAAGTTCGTGAAATTACCAAAAGTGCAATATTAGTTCATGAGTGAACTCCATTCTACTAAAAGTGTGGCATGTTGAAGAGAAAGAAGAGAAAGAAAGAAATAGTGAAAAGTGACCAAGTTTTGAATGTCAATCATTTTGTGAGCTCACAAACTTGCCAGAAGTGTGACATGATTCATGAAAGGGAAAAAATTCCAACAAGTAAAGGGAATTATTTTTAATATTTATTCACATTTTACAAGGCACCAAACGGAATGACACAATTTTTAAATCTCCCCAAGTACCTACATTAAATCCATATACTTATCATTATTAAAAAACAAATCTCTTAGATACTTGCATTAAATTTGTCAAATATATTTCATCCTAGGCATCCATGTTGAATAGGGGTGCACCTACATCATTGATTTTAATTTTCTATAATTTTATTTTCTAAGGCACAATCTAGATCGTTAAAATGAGTTTTGGGAGTCATTTTGGGGGTTTGGCCACTAAGCCATTTTCTTGGTCTTGTATAATTTGTAGTTTATTCTATGGCTTCAAACATTGAACATTTAAGTTGCATATGGAGGTATACACTTTGTAATAGTATAATAAGGATAGTGTAATATATTTTCATATAACTATATGTCTCCATGGTTGTTTGCTAAGATTTGGGGAAATATTTTATTTACAATTATATATTTCCTCTTACCACATTTTTTGGCATGATTATAATGAGTGTTTGATGGTGTATGATCTAGCACCTAATTAGTTGCATTTTTTTGTGATTTCTATTCATTTGTTTCATGTGGGTATTAGTAGTTATGGTTATGGATTATTAAGTGTGTCTATTATGTGAAATATAAATATATGATTGTATGCAAGTGCAATCTAGTTTTGTTGATATCATGCAAGTTTTATCTCCTTTTCCTATGTTGTTTGTAACTCTATTTCCCAATGGTGTAGGAACCAACCCCCATTGGTGAATACTCAATCAATACACTATTTAATAGCCTTATATCTTCTTTGCAATTATTTCTAGCTTAGATTGTGTGAGAAAAAAATCTCACACAATCTAAGCCAGAAATCATTGCAAAGAACATTATGGATTGTGGAAACTTGATAGAATTGAGCCTTATATATTTTTAATTGTACCTGAGTAGTGTATATATGCATGTTGTTCATATATCTACTAAAACAACCATGGAATAGTTTCAAGAAAGCTTAATGGATAAACCTTTAGAGGATCATATCAAGTATGCTTGCACCTTTCCATGTGTATGTAGTATAAATGAATACATTGATTAATGGAGTTGATAATCACGGGTGCATATGCAAGCTTTGTAAGTAGCTATATAGAGGTTATTACAACTAGTAAGTATTTGACCTAGTGACAACTTTTGGGTCAAGTATATGAAATTAGGTTTGGTTTATATCGTTTTATTTTCTCATTAAGTTTTATAAAACTGCCTACTAAAAGATATCTTTATGAGGTTATCTAAAAGAAATTAGTTTGGTTTCTATCATTTTTTGTTTCTATTATGAGGCTTTATCACAATACAAGACTATAATGTAGAAAAAATATATCTTCACAATCTTGGAAAAACTAACATAGTGAATAAAATCCCCTCTTATTAACTTATGCAATGCTATCTATTGGGACTCAAATCTGTAATGTCAATTTTTTATTGAGTCCATTCCATTTTGTGTATCTTAGTCATATTTAACTCATTATTTATTAATTCATCTAAGACATCCTTAATGGGTCACATATGTTCAAAATGTTTCGTATCCCCCCTTATACTTCAATCAACCACATAACTTGTCAAAAGCCAAATTTGGCTAAGTATAAGTATTGGCCTTATTCTTTTGTATGTTTTCCAGAGTTTTAGAATTTTAAGGAATTACATACTCAAATATCCTCCCATATAATCCTAGTGATCCACTTAATTCATTTTTGAATTCATCTATGTCATTTTGTTAGAGTATCAAAGTTGTCCATCCCTCAATAACATTCTATTTTCCTTTTTATGCCCTGAATTTTGAAATTCCCACTAATAGTTTAAGTCATTTCCCCCATTTTAGAATTTTAGACATCCTCATACATCCATCCCTTTCTACCAATTCTCAAACTTATCTCTACTCCTCAATTTTTGATCCATTATTTTCTAAAATTCTTTAAGTGTTTTAGGATTAGAATTTTGGCATTACCCTTAATCAAGTACTAGACTTGAACCACTAACCCCTAAAACTCTAAAATTCCACTAGTTTCCTTTATATTATTTATAAAATTTGTAATTTTGGAGTTTAATTTCCTCATGTACTCATTTCATTTAAACCCAATCTCTTCAATTATCAACAATAGATCAATTCCATATCACTAAGTTTAATGGTTAATGAACCTGGAAAAACATTGAAAAAATTTAAGTGTTAGCAGGTTTTCTAGTTCATTAACCTACTAAAAGTGTGACAAAAAGTAAGTATAATTCAAATGTAGAACACAAAGAAAAAATTCCCATGTTTCAAATCTTTTGAGTTTGCAAACTCTACGAAGGTGCAACAAATAGGAAAGAGATAAGTTCAATTATTGAAAAGTTTGTAAGTTTGTGAAATTTTCAAAAGGTGTGAACATTTGAAAAATTGAAGAAGGAAGAAAATAAGGTCATAAGTTTCTTGGTGTTGCAAATTTTTCAAGTTCATGAACTTACCAAAAGTGAAATATTAGTTCATGAGTTCTCCATTCTACTAAAAGTATGACACACTGAAGAGAAAGAGGAGAAACAAAGAAAGAGTAAAAAGTGGACAAGTTTTGAATGCCAATTAGTTTGTAACTTCACAAACTTGTTAAAAGTGTGACATGGTTCATCAAAGGGAAAAAATTTCAATAATTAAAGTAAAGGGAAAATATTTTAAAATTTATTCACATTTTACAAGGCACCAAATGTAATGACACAATTTTTATCTCCCCAAGTACCTACATTAAATCCACATATTAATCATTATAGAAAATCAAATCTCTTTGCTACTTCTATTAATTTTTTTAGATATCTTTCATCCTAGGTATCCATCTTGAGTAGGGGTGCACCTACATCATTGATATTAATTTTATACAATTTCATTTTCTACTTGGCATAATCTACATCATTAAAATGTGTTTTGGGAGTCATTTTGAGGGTTTGGCCACTAAGCCATTTTCTTGGTCTAGTATAATTTGTATTTTATTCTAGGGCTTCAAAAATTGAGCATTTAAGTTACATATTGAGGTATACACTTTGTAATAGTATAGGAGGGATATTTTAATGTGTGTTCATTTAACTATATGTCTCCATGGTTGTTTGCTAAGATTCAGGGAAATATTTTAATTACAATTATATGTTTCCTCTTACCATATTTTTTAGCATGATTATAATGAGTGTTTTATGGTGTATGATAGAACCTAATTAATTTCAAATCTATGTGATTTGCATTCCTTTTTTTATGTGGCTATTAGTAGTTATGGTTATGGATTATTAAGTATGTCTATTAAAAGAAATATAAATATATGATTGTATGAAAGTGCAATCTAGTTTTGTTGATATTATGCAAGTTTTATCTCCTTCCTCCATGTTGTTTGTGACTCTATTTCCCAATGGAGTAGGCACCAACACCTATTGATGAATAATAAATAAATATGCCATTTAATAACCTTGCATCTTGTTAGTTGTAGGAGTAGTGTAGATATGCATGTTATTCATCTATCTAGTAAAATAATCATGAAATAGTTTCAAGAAACCTTAATGGATAAAACTTTAGAGGATCATATCATGTATGTTTGCACCTTTCCACGTGTATGTAGTATAAATGAATGCATTGATTAATGGAGTTGATAATCATGGGTGCATATGCAAGGTTTGTAATTAGCTATATAGAGGTTATTAAAACTAGTAAGTATTTGACCTAGTGACAAATTTTAGGTCAAGTAAATGAAATTAGGTTTGGTTTCTATCATTTTGGTTTCTCATTGAGTTTTATGAAAATACCTACTAAGGTATATACCTCTAGGAACACCCTCTTGATTCTAATATGAGCTCAAAAATTAGGAGAGAAACTCAAGTTCTCATAGAGTTTACCTTCAACCCTCCATAATCTGTTGATGATCAAATTTCACTTTCATGATGGAAGCCCTAGCCTTGAGATTGATATTTTATTTTAGGAAGTGGGTATGTGTAGGATCATGATGGGCCAAAAATGGTGATATGTAAGTGATATGATGGCTCGTATGGCTAACAAAAAATTTTTCACCCAAAATTGATGAAATGAAAAGGGTTTTTAGAGGAGATTCTCAGATTTCCACCAATATAAATTATTCTTTACTTTGAATTTAATAAATAATTATTATTCATTTTCTATTAGAATTACAAATAAAGCCCTGATTGATAGGTTGATTGAAAAACATCTATAACTTTCAAATAGTATCACATTTTTGAATCCCAAACATGTGTCACATTCTATGCTTCACATACTACAGGATTTAAAAAAAAAAAAAAATCATGAAGTTTTGACCAAGTTAAGGTGGTTAGACAGACGAGCTTTTATATATTTTTTAAGTTGTAATAAAAAATTCATAATTAATAAATTACTTGGAAAAAATTTATAAAAAAATAGGAATCACATCGGGACATGAGTCCTCTACTTATATCTAAAATCTTATAAAAAAATATTATCATTTTATTGTGGTTAAGGTGGTCAAACAGGCACCTACTTCTTATTTTTACCCTGAAATTTAAGTACTACTGCATTGAAAATTCAAATTTTCAATAAATAGATTTTTTATAAAAAATAAAGGTCTAGTAGTTTAGAAACTACATTCAATTTTCTACAAATTATATTTTTACATTTTTTTGAAATAATAAAGATAACGTATTCAAATTTTTACGTCAAGTTGTCTAATTCTGATTTTTTGACTTTTTATTGTCACTTAAGAGCTTATTTTTTTCGTGATGATCCTACACATACCCTAAAGTGTGGTTTTGGGACTGAATATTATCAATTAAGGATTGATGAAACTACTTAAAAACATCTCAACCCCCTTTCAAAAATTATTCCTAACCACTAATAGATACTCATATCACATTAATTAAATTATATCCTTTCCCCTTAATATTGAAATGGTGTATTGGGTCACATTTTGGTTATTAAAAATGTGTAGTGTAAAATATGTGTATCAGGAAGATAAAACTAAACACACATCAATGAAATGTATTACATTGATTAAATTGAAATAACAAAGCAAGGTGCTATAACAATTCATTCAAAGTTGTTCCATTGTCCTCTATTCTCAGTGATCTCTCAATTCATGCTCTCATTGAATGTTGCACATGAATCTACAAGATGGCAACCTAAGATACTAGATGCTATATGAAATTCAAAGCTAAATGCCTACATCTACATGTTTTTATTATTTTTTATTGCAATGTTGAATGATATGATGTAATTCTTCTATATTTAAAATGATGATAAGATGATTGTTGTGATGAGGATGTAATTTTAAATGAAATGATGTATGAAAATGCAACAATTAAGATGCTAAAATTAAAATTGCCATGATAACACTAATATGAACTAAAATGCTAAATGTTAACTAAATTACTCTCAAAATTCTCTCAATTTCCAATACGATTTATGTAGCATAAGCTTATGATAAAAATCCTTATTGAAAAGTTGTAGAATGATCTCTTATTTATAGATTTTTTCAAGCGTGGGATGAGGTGGAAAAGATGAACGGTTGAGATTATGATCCAGGGACATCAACGATGGAGCAAAAAGAGGTTGGAGGAATTCATGGAGGCTAATCCATTTGGAAGGGAAAATCATCCATGTGTCAAAGAGCATCAATTAGAAAGAGGAGCCATGTATCTCCAAGGAGGTTAGGACGTTACAAGAATATTTCTAATTTAGAAATTAGAAATAAAAGAATTCATGTGACATATATGATGATGTGGAGGATGAGTTGGAGGAAGTTAGAGAAATATGGAGAAATGTGACAAATTTGAATTAAAAATTTAAATTTAAATGAAGGAAGGGATTAATCAAATAACAAATTATTTAATTTGTGCATTTAATTAATTTAAGAGAGAAAATGATTTTTTGAAATAGAAGAATTAAGGGATGAACTATATATAAATAAATTTATCAATTTATTTATATATTAGTAGAAGAATTGGGATTTAGTAATTAAATAACTTGTATTTAATTAATTTGTGCTCCAGACCATTTTTATGTGTATACATTTTGCCCCTCTTTGAAGTGATGTGTTTACACATTGCTTCAAAGAAAAATGTATCAGACCGTGATGATAAAAAATTTGACATGCCTTGGATGCTGATTTTGTAGTGATGATTGATGTATGCCCCCTCGGGAGATAAATTGGTGATTTTTTGAATTTTTGGTTTTTTTAGTAAATTTTGATGATTTTGAAATTTTCAGCATGTTTCAACAATTTATCTCCCAAAAATGGTTGTGAAATTTGGCCCAATTGATTAATTGATGAACTTTTGCAATTGAGAGAGAGTGTGTTGGGTAGATTGAGCAATGTACAAGGTATGAGCATTAATTGGAATTATATGAATTTGATACAAATGCAATATGGATTGACAACACACACAAGAAAGAAAGCAAGCATGTACAAATGATTCAAAAGAAAACAAGGTATTGCCCCTATCAAGTTGTAAACCGTTGATTGATTAATTGATGATGATGATAGATAGATTGATAATTGACCTTATGATAGGTGAGGATCAATGATAGGATGATGATAATTGACCTCATGATAGGTGAGGATCAATTATAGGATGTTGATGTTTGATTGATAGATTGATTGATTGGGTTTACAACAAGATTAGGATCAAGACCATTGATGTGATTAGATCATTTGACAAGATTGATTGATTGGATTGGTTGGATTGAGGATTGACTTGCATTTGGATTATTGACTAGAATGATGGAAGAGGATTTGATTAATGAATTTGATGAAGGGGATGGATTTATTGAATGGTTGAATGATTGGATTGAGATGGATTGATTAGATGAAATTGGAAGATGAGGAAGATGATGCCAAATGATGGACAAGAGAGGAAAATAAGAGATAGGAGATTGGGAAGAGAAGATTTGAAGAAAGAAAGGAAAAATGGATTCAAAAGTAAGTATGATATTGCCCCAGTCAAACTATAATTCAAGATGGATTGATGATGAGAGTGTTGTTGATAAGGGAAGGATACATCTTGATGATAATGATGAGAGTGTTGTTGATAAGGGGAGGATACATCCTGAAACAACACAAGGATAGGGGAGGATACATCCCGATGATGATGATGAGAGTGTTGTTGATGAGGAAAGGATACATCTCAAAACAACACAAGGATAGAAAAGGATACATCTCGATGATGATGATGATGAGAGTGTTGTTGATGAGGGAAGAATACATCCCGAAACAAAACAAGGATAGGGAAGGATACATCTCGATGATGATGATCAAGGCTTGTAGTAAGGATAGGAACAAGACCAAAGGTATGATTAAATGATTTGTGCTATATTGAATGGATTGATTAGATGAGATTGGAAGAAATGATTGGATGGATAGATTTAGATGAGATTGGATGATGCTTTATGATGATATGAGATGGATTTTATTATGCAGATGAGATGTGATGCATATGATAATGCTCATGCACAAACTAATATGGTTGCAATCTATCTTAGCCATGCAAATCTAATATTCAAGGTTGTCATTTGATTCATTGTGCTTGGTATTGTAATACCCCTCCGTTTTGCTTCTTGTGTGTTTGCTTTATGCTATGTTTGGGATGCATCTACTATTATACTGACACACCTTGTTGTTTGTGTTTTGATCGCTACTATTGAGCGACATTGATTATCGTGTGATGTGGATTATCTGACTATTGTTTCACATGCATTATGGATTATTGATGTTAGTAGAGTTAGCTTGAGATATTGTATTACGTGATTTTTGATTATGATGTAATGTTAGTCTTTGATGAGTGTATTGGTGAAGAGGATGGTTCGCATCACTCACTTGCGAGTGCCTTGCGAATCCATGATTTCTTCTTCACGGTGTGTATTATATACTAGATATACTGTATTATGTTGTTTACTTGGTTTCAGGTTGTAAGCACATGACATCGACTCCACCTGGTTTCAAAGGTTTGAGCATGTCGATCCAACGGTTAAGTTGAAAGGGAGATAATAACTAGGTAACATGTGTCAGGTCTATGCCCTAGCCTTAGTGTGTCGTCAGTCCTGATTGTTGAGTCATGTTTTACCTTATTAATGTTATTTGATTATGTTGGATGCTTTATTATTTAATCAATATTTTTAGAATTATTGCATTGTTGAAAATAGAGGTTATTTTAATATTAAGTGAAATTTATGCTTAAATGAAATATTTAAGTTGTTGATGAAATTGTATTTAATTAAATTTTAATTTATTTAATTAATTAAATTAATCTTGGAAAAAGGTTGAATTTAATTATTAAATAATTAAAATTAATTAATTGAGCTTATTGAAATAAATTTAATTAAATTAATTTAAAAGAATTGGAAGAAAAGTGAAATTGCATTTTAAAATCAATTTGGGGTTTTCAAAAATGGAAAAGGAAATAAATATCTATTTTCAATTTGCATGTGTTTGAAAATTAGGGTTGTGTAAGATATTTTTTTGGATGTATGTGAATTGCATGTATTTAATTAAAAAAAAAAAGGATTGGAGAAGAATTCATGCACAGGAGAAAAAGAATTTATGGAAAAACTTGCAAAAAGAAGGATTTGAAGCAATTTTGGATTGTAGAGTTTGTTTGGAGAATAATTTGTTTGCAATTATCGAAGTTCTTGGATTGGATCTGTTGCACGTTTGAAGAAATTTCAGGAATTCTTGGGAGGAAGCTTGCATCAGATATTCATCTTCTTCTGTAGCTTTGGATTCTAGGTTTTGTCTTGATAATTCATTTCGTATATTATTGTTTTCAAATTTGTTAAAATCAATTGTGAATTGGAAATTGTTAGATGAATCTAGATTTAGATTTATTCAAATTTGGGGAAATTGTTAAAATACACTGTAGGGTTTATTCAGTAAACAGAAAATGTTGGTTCATTGCTTAAATTAAACATTGGTTGAAATTTAAACACTTAGGTTTTGGAATGAAGATTTTACCCTTGTAATTGTTCAGATCTGTTCTTCAAAAGAAAATCAAACCCTCATAGAAAACCTTCAATAAAAGGGTTTGTTTGAATTTTATTTATTTAGTTATTGTGAAATTTAAGGAATAGTGTTGAAAGAAATTTAGATTTTCACCTTTTTGACTTTGGAATGAAATTATGGAAAAAAATTTTATCAAATTTATGTTTCTGGATTTATTTATTATTCCTTCGATTTTACCAGTAATTTAATCCTACGAAAATAAATATATTTATATATATATATATATATATATATATATAAAATATATTTATAAAATATATATATAAATATACATCCTATATAAATATTTATATCTATTAAGTTGTCATAGATAAAATCTATTTACTGATTTAAAGTTAAATGATGTTCGTACGGCGAGACAGAGGCACGAATTTCTGTGTTGGGAGATTTTTGAATTTTTTTATTTGTATTAGGTAAATGTTTTTTTTGTTAATAAAATTTTGTGTTGTGACAGTGGCTGGTACAAGGTACCACCCACCGCACATACACTATGGTGGGGAAAGTGTTGTACATGGGTCAGCGCGCCCACCTTTTTAGGGGGGATGCGCTGCCCCATGGAAAGCGTCGCCCCCTGGTTATTGTCCATGGTGCATCCGACTGGTACATAGTACCGTCGGTGCCCACAGAGTTCTGTCCGTGGGTAATCCTGGTGACCTCAACCGAATCCTGGCCCTCATACTCACTCAAGCGGAATCAACTACCTTTCGTATGGACAAGCTAGTTGACCTTGCCATTCCAGGCCTTCTCAATCACCCCAAGTCTAAACAAGCCCTTGTGTCTGCGAGTGAGGTTAACTTTATCTTGGTTAATGTGAATGCATCCTAGTAATCTAAGTACTTTGCTTTAATTATCACTTCTTAAAAACACTTTCGAAGGTTACCCGGTTTACCTCTTTGGGCTCCGGCCCCTAACAAAAGCCACTCTTCTAATGGATAACTCACTACTCAAATCTAGACTCCAAGGGTGACTCAAGTGTTATTGAATTGAATAACTCAATCTCTCCTAATCTAGGAGATGACAAATAAAGAATCTCACTCCAACACTTGGAGGAAAACAACTCAAATAAATCTACCCAAGGAAAAACGAACATTAGCTAACATGGGAATAACCCACATACACTAGAAGACTTCTCATGTATAAATACAATTACCCATTCCAAAGCATTCACTAAAAGGAAAAATAATTAACTATTGCATTGATAATGAAAAACACTATGTTCGGATATATTAAATCCAAATTTCTACTTAATGCTTCTCGCAGAAAATAAATATTATCCTTATAAATTTTCACTAAAACGCAATAAATTCAACACTAAAACAAATACTTTTGCAACATTATCCAATCATGATCAATAAAAGATTTTCGTTAAATTTGTTGTCTAACTACATGCATGTGTTAACATGTCTAAATTGATCATCATTTGCATATATATATATACTTTTAAATATATATATTAATAAAATAATATTCTAACAATGACAAAACATACTTATGTAATTTAAATTTATACTTTATGTTAAAAGTAATACTTGCATCTTAATCAAATAAGGAAAAAGCAACTCTGTTAAAAAAAAATATTATAATCTGAACATTAAATCATTCTGGAAAAATATATAACCATTTCTCTTAAAAAAAATACAAATACCAATAAAATATATAAATAAATACATATATATTAAATATATAATATTTATACATATATATTTTTATATAACATTAATATAATTATGATAAAAATAAACTCTATAACCCCTGTCACGTTTCCCGAGCTACCTCGGACTATGGACACACACACAGGCATCAAAATAAAATAAAAATTAAATTTTCATTCTAAAACAAATCTTATAAATTTAAACTATTTAATAAAAAAAATTTAAAAGAAAAAAAAACTTAATGGCGGGCCGGGCTTACCCGTACCCACAGACAGAACTCTGTGGGTGTCGGCGGTACTATGTACTGACCGGACGCACCATGGACAATAACCAGGGGGCGGCACTTTCCATGGGGCAGCGCATCCCCCCTAAAAAGGTGGGCGCGTTGACCCATGTACAACGCTTTCCCCACCATAGTGTATGTGCGGTGGGCGGTACCTTGTACCGGCCACTATCACAACACAAAATTTTATTAACAAAAAAAAACATTTACCTAATACAAATAAAAAAATCCGAAAATCTCCCAACACAGAAATTCCTGCCTCTGTCTCACCGTACGGATGGCATTTAACTTTAAATCAGTAAATAGATTTTATCTATGACAACTTAATAGATATAAATATTTATATAGGATGTATATTTATATATATATTATATATATATATATATAAATATATTTATTTTCGTAGGATTAAATTACTGGTAAAATCGAAGGAATAATAAATAAATCCAAAAACATAAATTTGATAAAAAAAAATTCCAGAATTTCATTCCAAAGTCAAAAAGGTGAAAATCTAAATTTCTTTCAACACTATTCCTTAAATTTCACAATAACTAAATAAAGAACATTCAAACAAACCCTTTTACTGAAGGTTTTCTACGAGGGTTTGATTTTCTTTTGAAGAACAGATCTGAACAATTACAAGGGTAAAATCTTCATTCCAAAACCTAAGTGTTTAAATTTCAACCAATGTTTAATTTAAGCAATGAACCAACATTTTCTGTTTACTGAATAAACCCTACAGTGTATTTTAACAATTTCCCCAAATTTGAATAAATCTAATCTAGATTCATCTAACAATTTCCAATTCACAATTGATTTTAACAAATTTGAAAACAATAATATACGAAATGAATTATCAAGACAAAACCTGGAATCCAAAGCTACAGAAGAAGATGAATATCTGATGCAAGCTTCCTCCCAAGAATTCCTGAATTTTTTTCAAACGTGCAACGGATCCAATCCAAGAACTTTGATAATTGCAAACAAATTATTCTCCAAACAAACTCTACAATCCAAAATTGCTTCAAATCCTTCTTTTTGCAAATTTTTCCATAAATTCTATTTCTCCTGTGCATGAATTCTTCTCCAATCCTTTTTTTTTTTAATTAAATACATGCAATTCACATACATCTAAAAAAATATCTTACACAACCCTAATTTTCAAACACATGCAAATTGAAAATAGATATTTATTTCCTTTTCCATTTTTGAAAACCCCAAATTGATTTTAAAATGCAATTTCACTTTTCTTCCAATTCTTTTAATTTAATTTAATTAAATTTATTTCAATAAGCTCAATTAATTAATTTTAATTATTTAATAATTAAATTCAACCTTTTTCCAAGATTAATTTAATTAATTAAATAAATTAAAATTTAATTAAATACAATTTCATCAACAACTTAAATATTTCATCTAAGCATAAATTTCACTTAATATTAAAATAACCTCTATTTTCAACAATGCAATAATTCTAAAAATATTGATTAAATAATAAAGCATCCAACATAATCAAATAACATTAATAAGGTAAAACATGACTCAACAATCAGGACTGATGACACACTAAGGCTAGGGCATAGACCTGACACATGTTACCTAGTTACTATCTCCCTTTCAACTTAACCATTGGATTAACACGCTCAAACCTGTGAGACCAGGTGGAGTCGATGTCATGTACCTGCAACCTAAAACCAAGTAAACAACATAATACAGTATATCCAGTATATAATACACACCGTGAAGATGAAATCATGGATTCGCAGGGCGCTCGCAAGCGAGTGATGCGAACCGTCCTCTTCACCAATACACTCATCAAAGACTGACATTACATCATAATCATAAATCACGTAATACAATATCTCAAGCTAACTCTACTAACATCAATAATCCATAATGCATGTGAAACAATAGTCAAATAATCCACCTCACACGATAATCAATGTTGCTCAATAGTAGCGATCAAAACACAAACAACAAGGTGTGTCAGTATAATAGTAGCTGCATCCCAAACATAGCATAAAGCAAACACACAAGAAGCAAAATGGAGGGGTATTAGAGGTATCATCATTGAGATTTTAAAATGTTGAAAGTTAGTATAAACATCGATGGTAAGATTAGACCATGATGACCTAAGTATAAACTTCCATACAACTTCTGTTGAGTTTGATAGTGTAAGATAATACAAGCATCTAGGTATAATTGGACCAAGATGACCTGAGCATCACTTGCGTAAACAGACAAGATTTTATCATTTTCCCATGCAAATTCAGAATGTCATCAATGATACTTTGTAGAGCATGTCCTCTGACCATTTATACAGTAGTAATGATTGACTAACAAATAGAAGACATAGAAAATATCATTCTCCTTCCTGGTCCCTCTATTTTAGACCATCATCAAGATACTCAACAGAAATATAACAACAATCAACATACCACATCCGAACATACGTGCTAACGTGATCCCACCATGATTCAGAAGATGATCATCCAATAAGACTTTTTTTTTTTTGTCTAGATGTTGATTTTGATGGTTGATTGTTTGACTGATTGATGTTTGATGTTCAGTGTGATTGTTGTTTGTGCCAAGTTGTCTTGTTGTTTCCTATTTGTTACCTGTCAGTTTAAGCTCAAAGTTGATTGCCCCCAGTGAGTTCAAGATTTTTCCCATAGTGGAAAACAACCAATTATTATAAGAGCATACGATTTATTGATTTTGTTTTGGGTTTTAGAAATGTTTTTATTTTTTTGGATTTTTGGAAATGTTTTGAATTTTTTGGATTTTTGTAAATGTTTTGATTTTTTATTTTTGGAAATGTTTTGAATTTTTTGGATTTTGAAATGCTTTGATTTTTCTCAATTTTGGAAATGTTTTGATTTTTTTTGGATTTTTGGAAATGTTTTGATTTTTTGGGATTTTTGGAAAAAAAAATTGGATTTTTCTAGGACATTTAAGATGGAATGAGATGACCAATTGAAGAAACTAGATGCCCCACAATATAGGATAAGATGCCTAGTGGGGGATATGGTATGGAAGTTTTGGATAAAGTTTTGGATAAAGCTTATAGGATGTTCAAGAAGATCCTTAACCTTGTCAAGATCAAAGGTGAAAATGTAAGGAAATGAACATGGAGAAGATAATGACCATGAATGATTAAGTGGATGAAACTTGCTCCCAAGTGTGGAGTGCAAGAGGAATATGGAAGATAGGATATGGAGAGGGAGACAGATATGAAAGATAATATATGCATGATAGGGAGGAGGAATGGCTTAAGCATAAAGTTTCACAACTAATATCCCTTGAATGTGTGTTCTAATAAACCACGGAGATGGGAATTAGACTCATAAATTTTGGCATGCTAGAAGAAACTAAGGACTTATGTGAAGATTTCCATTAAAGGAGGATAATGGGGGATGGATGTTGGATAATGCATAGGAGGTTGGAAGGCTTGTTGATGGATATATGGAAAGGATGGCAAGATCAACATTGGCGCACACCTTGAAGGGAGGTGGAGTTATGGAGGAAAAATGGATTTGGAAAGTGATAGGTTTTTAGATGGAAGATTGGAGGAAGCTTTTGGATTAGCAAATTTGTATGCCAATTTAGATTTTATTGCTTCTATGAGAATTTTAGGAATCCACATAGTTTTTGACTTTGATTTTTTCTTTATGGGCCATTGTGGCCTTTGATATTTTTCTCTTTGATTTATGGGCCTTTGTAGCCTTTAAAATTTTTTACTTTGATTTGTGGGCCTTTGTGGCCTTTTGAATTTCTAACTTTGATTTTGGATCAAATTTTCTTTTATTTTTGCATGACTCTTTGAGGAGACATGTTGATCCTTTGATACATGTGGATTTTGATATTGAAGCTTTTGAAATTTGGCACCCAAATTTCTTCCAAAAGAAATGGGAGAAGCGAATTGAGATGAATGATATGGAGGTATTATGGATGAATTAAAGTAGGTAGAATTTTGAAAGGGAATCAAGGATGTGTGCCTTTGTTTTTCTTGGTGAAAAGGAGATGGAGGGATGTAGGACCCTAATATGGATGGAAGGGTTGATGAACTAAGGTTTGGATGATAAGGACCAAGGATAGATGGAAGATTTGATGGACTAGTTTAATGACCTAGGATAAATGGAAGGTTTGATGGACTAGGATACTTAGGTTGAGCATGAGGTTTATAGCCAATGCCATGAGAATATAGATTTTCTTGGGTAGAAAGGGATTCTAGGATACCTTGTTCATGAAGGCCTAATCCTTTGCCTTTGTAGTTCATATTTTCACACATTCATTTACCAATGGGATATGCATTATTTACAGCATAAGATGTGAGTCCATTTTGGGGAGGATATGATATGGATGAAAGGATAGGTGTTGTAAGTAAGCCGGAGTGGATAAAGGTGGAAGATCCCAATTTATAGGTATGGGGTTCAAGGATAGTTTGAATAGGGTTGATAGACTCTTGACATGGAGATGATGAGGTACTTTGATCTTGACTTGAATAAGGATCACGAGGTGTAGGAGATGAGTTAAGCATAGAATCATCATGAAGTGGTGTGAAAGGCATATCTTGATCATGAGATGGTAGGGCATCATTAGATAGGATGGAATAATTTTCATGCTCCTAGGATGCGATGAAATCATGAGAGGGTATGGATTCATTAGATGAGGTGGAAGAAAGACTTGGACAAATACTTTCTTCTTGAGATGAAAGGGGATCATCATGGGTGAATAATGAAATGAGGGGATCATCATAAGATTCTTGAGAGATGGGATCTTGGTCAAAGATTGGAAGTGCTTGCGGAATTTTTGTATCATTGGATGTAGAAGGTATGATAAGAGAGGGTTGTTGGATGGAAGGATCATGAGATTTATTTTGGCTTGTGGAAGATGAAGATAGGTTCATGACATGATAGTATTTCTCAATGTTATTCATGTTTGATGGTTTAGATTTGGGCTCATTTAATCTTTGCAAAAATTTAGAAACATTGAACTTGGATGATGTTGTTTTTGGTGGAGAAGGTATCATGTTCATCTTTCTATCAAAGGGATAAGGATAGATATCTTGTAGTGAATATCTATTTGGTGTTCCCCTTTGCATGTCTTGGATTTGTTGTTGTATATTTTGTATTTTTTGGGTCAAAGCATCCATTGGATCTATGTTTTGTGAGTCAACCTTTGTCCTCTTGGGAATTTATTTTAATTGGTTGACATCAAAATTAGTTGGTAGTTTGACACCTTGATTGGCCAACATCAAAAGGTACTTTTCTCCATCCTTTTCTAAAATTTTCTCCATGAACTTGTGAAATTGAGGGTCTTGTTGAGCTTGTAAGATGTCCTCATCCATTATTTCATCATTTTTAGTTTGGTGTAATTTTTGAAAGGGATTTTGTTCTACTTCTGTCATGGTAGTTTGGGTTTCCATTTCAAGTGATAAAACTATAGTTTGATATTTTTTTAGGAGTGCCAAGGATATACCCAAGTCAAATAGAATAAAAAATTCTATTAATGAGACTAAGGTGGGATCTGATTATACAACATTGTTTCATGATGAAGGATGACAAATCCTGTTGATGAAAATAAACTAACACTTAGAGATAGGTTTGATGATTAGGCACTTTTAGATGTTTTTATCCAAGTTTAGTTAAGATAATTTCACTTGCAAAGGCTAGTTTCTTCGATTTTAAAGTGATGGTTGAATGAGGAATGATTTGTGCTGAGAAAAGAATCCCTAAATATGGTTTCAATTGTTTGATAGATGCTCCAAAATAGGGCCCAGATGCTCTAAAAGATTACACGGATTCTCTAAAATATTGTACAAATGCGCTAAAAGATTGCACGAATGCTCTAAAATATAGCATGGATGCTCTAAAATATTCTGTGGATGCTCTAAAATATTGCACAAATGCACTAAAAGATTGCATGGATACGCTAGAACAGGGAATGAATGCACTAGAGAAGGTATTTTATGCACTAGAACAGGGAATGAATGCACAAATTTGAAAAATGTTTTCTGTTTTTGATAGTTTGATTGATTTTTCTTGTTTTCTGGAAGAGAGTTGATTTGTTGGAGTGGATGTTCTTCTAAACTAGTGGTTGTATATTCCAATGTGTGACGTTTGTTCAAAATTTATTTCAAAACATGCATGTAAAACATATCAAGCAAGTACAATCCCTAAGGTTGTTAAGGACAGTATTTACTAGATTCCCACTTGGATTTTTAGTCCATCTGTGCTTAATTTTGGAAAATGAATAGATTCTTGAACACACTAGCTCCCCCTTGCATTGCACTCACTTCTCGGGTCATCCAAGCCTCAGTCCTCATGAATCTCCCATTATGGACTTCTGGTTTCTACCAAAAGCCACAAGAATGTGGGATGACTTCGAAGGTTATACCTCTTGCACCAGAAAAAAGAAAAGGGATTTTGGCATAGTATAACAAGGTTTCTAGTAAAGGAATTTCATTCATGGGGTACCATCCATACGAAAAGAGACCATTGTTGCCCTTCTTGTTGAAACAATCCTCATGATACTTGAACTTTCCTCAAATACCCACACTTATATACCAGTTGGAAGTTGATTGGCTTTAGCATGTTACCGGTTGGGTTGTTCCTTGGGGTGATTACTTTTTCCCACCAGGTAGGCCCTCTAAGGATAAAATGCAATAAAAAGAATAGGTATGGCTTTCTGATCACCCAGTTAAGGGGAGAGCATACACGCCTACCACTCCATAAACATAATAGGCATGGTGTTCAGTTATCCTTCTAATTAAGCTATGTTCCTAACTTAATCAAAATAAAATAACAATAAATTTGACCTACAATCAATTGTTAGTAGTTTCAATTTATTGTTCTTTGACAACATTCTTGTGGTTTCAGCAAGGTCTCTGGCAGTGTGTAAAATTTCAAACAAATAGAGAAAAATAGATTAGTTCTCAGGCTAATAACTTTCTATAAAATAAAACCAATGCACCATAAGAGTAAACAAATGTGCTACCAAATCACACATATGTGCTAAAATATACTATGAATGTGCTAGAACAGGCTATGTATGTGCTAAAATAAATTATGTATGTGCTAGAAAACTCCCTATATGTGCCAACATATAGTACGGATGCACTAAAGGATTCCATAGATGTGCCAGAACAATGTATAGATGCGCTAGAAAAAATTTCATATGCACCAATATAATTCACATTCATGCCAAAACTTTACACGTATGAACCTATAAGCAAACTTTTCTAGAAAATATTAAAAACAAGGGGCTAGGCCCCATGGTGGATGCCAATTTATGTGTGGTGTAAAATATGTGTATCAAGAAGATAAAAATAAACACACATATTGAAACATATTACATTAATGAAATTGAAATAAAAAATAAATTTTTAATAAATATTCATTCAAAGTCGTTCCAAGGTATGTGCAAGATCATCATGGAAAAAATAGGCCCTTAAGTGGCAATAAAAATTCAGAAAAATCAGAGTTAGGCAACTTGATGTAAAAATTTGAATAAGTTATCTATATTATTTCAAGAATATTTAAGAATAGAATCTATATAAAATTGGATGTATTTTCTAAACTACAAGGTTTATTTTTCTACAAAAAAAATCTATTTGGTGAAAAAATATATAAGTAGAGGACTCATGTCCGGATGTGATGCATATTTTTTTGTAATTTTTTTCCAAGTAAATAATTAATTATGAATTTTTTTACAACTTTTAAAAAATATAAAAACTCGTATGTTTGACCACCTTAACTTGGTCAAAACTTCATGAAATTCATTTTTTTTAATCCTACAGTATGTGAAGCATAGAATGTGACGCATATTTTGGATTCACAAAATGTGATACCCTTTGAAAGCTATAAATTTTTTTCAATTAGGCTATCAATCAGGACTTTAGTCATAATTCTAATAGAAAATGAATAATAATTATTTATTAGATTCAAAGTAAAGTATAATTTATATTGGTGGAAAGCTGAGAAGCTCCTTTACAAAGCCTTTTCATTTCAACATGGGCGAAGTCTGGAAAAACAAGGTATGTTGTTAAACACATTTTACGTGTTGACTTCTTAGGATTGGTAGGTCCAAACCAAATTCCAAAGCAAGCCCGAGCCTAATCCCTAGGCATTAAATTTTTTGTCATCATATCAAATATACGATTCAAATTGGATATCCAATTTGAATCCGATATCTGATATGTTCTAGATATGAGTTTAAAAAATGTTATGCAATTTATAATATATGATTTAAAGATGCAATAAAGTTTATAATTTCATATATAATATACAATATAGTTTATACTGTAATATATAATATACAATTTATGATAATCTCTTACCGAATTATGTATTTAATATATAATATTATATTATTATGTATAATATTTAAATATTTTAGTTAATGTATAAATATTTAAATATATATATATTACTAATATAAAAAATATTTAAATATTATCTCTTTCCCTCTCTCTCTCTCTCTATCTCTTTCTCTCCCAAGTCTCTCACTCCTCTCTCTCTCTCTCTCTCTCTCTCTCCCTCTCTCTCTCTCTCTCTCCCTCTCTCCCTCTCTCCTCTCCCTCACTCCTCTCCTCTCCTCTCTCCTCCTCAGCTCCTCTCTCTCTCTCTCTCTCCCTCTCCACCTCTCTCTCTCTCTCCCTCTCACTCTCCCCCCTTTCTCCTCACCCTCCTCTCCCTCTCTCTCCTCTCCTCTCTCTCCTTCCCTCTCTCTCCTCCTTCCTCTCTCTCTCTCAACCATAAACCCCTCTCTCCTCTCTCTCTCCCTATATCCTCCCACTCTCCCTCTCTCTCCCACTCTCCATCTCTCTCTCACTCTCCTCTCCTTCTCTCCTCTCCCTCTCCCTCTCCCTCTCCCTCTCTCCCTCAAACTTAAACCCTCTCTCTCTCCCTCTCACCCTCCACCTCTCCCTCTCTCCCTCTCCCATGACCCTAAACCCTCTCCCTCTCTCCATCTCTCTTCCTCCCACTCTCCCTCTCTCCTTCTAGCTCTCTCTCTCTCTCTCTTCCTCTCACTCTACACCTCTACCTCTCTCCCTCTCCCACTCTCTCTTTCTCCTCTCCTCTCTACTCTCCCCCTCTCCCTCTCTCCTCTCCCTCTCCTCTCCCACTCTCCTCTCTCTCTCCCCTCTCCCACCCTCCCTCTCCCTCTCCCACTCTCCCTCTCCCTCTCACTCTCACTCTCCTCTCCCTATCTCCCCTCCCTCTCTCTCCATCCTCTCCCTCCCACCTCCCTCTCTCCTTCCCACTCTCCTCTCCTTCACCCACTCTCCCTCTCACTCTCCCACTCTCACTCTCGCTCTCTCCCTCTCCCTCTCTCCCTCAACCCTAAACCCTCACTGGTAAATTTTGACCCAATTTTTGACAAAAGGTGGTTGGAATTTTGACAAACTTTCATCAGAGGAATTTTGTCGAAAAATCGACGAAATTTGAAATGTCGATTTTCTGACCCAGCCAACGATCCTGGGTCAAAAAATCGACATTTCAAAATTCATTGATTTTTCGACGAAATATTTCTGACGAAGTCATCAAAATTATGACGAACTTTCATCAGAAATTGGGTCAAAATGTATCAGTGCCTCTCTCTCTCCCTCTCTCCCTCTCACCCTCACTCTCTCCCTCTCTCCCTCTCCCTCCCACTCTCCCACTCTCCCACTCTCCCTCTTCCTCTCTCACTCTCCCACTCTCACTCTCCCACTCTCTCTCACACTCTCTCTCACACTCTCCCTCTCACTCTCCCTCTCACTCTTCCTCTCTCCCTCTCTCATTCTCACTCTCCCTCTCACTCTCCCTCTCCCTCTCTCTCCTTCCCTCTCTCTCCCTCTCGCACTCTCCCTCTTTCCTTCCAACTCTCCCTCTCTCCCTCTCACTCTCCCACTCTCCCACTCTCCCTTTCTCCCTCTCCCTCTCACTCTCCCTCTCCCTCTCTCCCTATCCCTCTCTCCCTATCTCTAGCTCCCACTCTCCCTCTCCCTCTCTCCCTATCCCTCTCTCCCTATCTCTACCTCCCACTCTCCCTCTCCCTCTCTCCCTCAACCTTAAACCCTTAGGTCTATGTGGGCACAAATCAGATATCCACTTTGTAAAACTTTGATGTGTAGAGCTAAAATCTTACCATTGCAAAAAAAATAAAATGATTTCCAAATCGGATATCAAATTTATGGACCATATAAAAACCCCATGTGGGCCATTTTTTGTGCATTTCAACGGACCCTACATTTTGTTTGCAGCACTTTGCAGGCGATAAACGCGTGGTTTCAGATAGGAAGAGACAAAGATAAACTTTTTGGAGCATCTTCTACTCAAATTTGTCATAAGAAATAAATTTTTAGCATCATTTTTGAGGTATAATGGGGAGCAACAGTTGTTGAAAGAAAAAACATAAGAGAAAGCTTAAAAAATAACAAATTGAAGAATATAGACAAAGAGATAGAGAAGGTCATAGGAAGAGAAGACAAGGTATGTTAAATATTGGTGAACCTAAGCCCTATGGTATTTCAAGTGAAGAGGAAATTGAATATGTTCAAGGTGAAAATGTAGAACATGAATGTGTTGGAATAGTCTATTTGGTCATACAAGTTGGAGAATGAAAGTTGCACCACTTTGCAACTTTACACTGCTTGTATTTGACAACTTTTCCCTCAACTAAAAACTCATCAACGCGGAAAAATTATTCTGAGATAGAAAAAATTGAGAGAGGTTATTGTAGATGGTCCCAACATGATCCCATATCCTCAGATGGATATTCTGTAAGCATCACAGTTTTTGATAAATATCCCTTCAAATATTGTTGTCTTTTAGCTCTTTGGACTCTTAAGGGAAATCGTCGGTCCAATGTATCTCAAAGTGATTCGATGTATTTGGGTGCAAAAGAGTACCATCTCTAGTGTAAACATACCCATTCAAACATTTTGGAACAGTCGATTTGGTCGTACGAGTTGGAGAATGAAATTTGAACCACTTTGCAACTTTACACTACTTGCATCTGACAACTTTTCCCTCAACTGAAAACTCATCACCATGGGAAAATGCCTCTGAGATAGAAAAAACTGAGAGAGGTTATTTTCTATGGTCCCAAAATGATCCCACAGCCTAAGATGAAGAGTACGTAAGCATCATTTTTTTTGAGTAACATTCTGTCAAAGATTGTTGCCCTTCTACACTTTGGACTCTTAAGGGTTTTCGTTGATTGAACGTAGCTTAGACTATTTTGGCTTGTTTTGGTGCAAAAGGGAGCCATACCTAACCTAAACATACCCATCCAAATGTGATGGAATAGACGGTTTTCTCATACGAGTTGTAGAACAAGATTTATTGATGCCCTTACAAGTAGTTTCCAGCCTCCAACCGAACTCCAACATTGATTTTCGTGTGAAAAAAATCCATGAGACCATAGCTTGTTGTGAAAAACTATTCAAAAACCTTTATTTCAACCCTACCACAACTTCTAGACTCCTATCTTTCACTTCCCTTTAAAATTTTAATAATTTGTCTTCAAAAGACTACATGGCAATTTTGACAATTTTGAAGCAAGAAAGTATTTTTGGCATATTGGACCCCTAGACTAAAAACTTCAACTTGATACACCTTAAATGGTCTTTATTGACCTTATTTAGCATAAATAGATCACACCTAACCCCTCAACCTATCAACCTTCAAATCTGTAATCTTGCAAATAGTAGATTAGGTGGGAAACTAGAGAGGAAGAGTTGATGGTGAGTGGCCTAGTGAAGGCTAGAGAAGAGTTTTAGGAATATGGTGTTAGGATAGGGTATTGTCCTTGTTTGTCATATTTGGTTGTGTGGAATATGTATGCTACTATGGGGATGGTTCTAACCATAAAGAACCTGAGAAAGCTTGTGAAGAGAAGAGTTGAAGGGTAGAGATACATGTGTAGTTGGCAAAAGCTTATGGAAGGGCATGAAATAGAGATACTAATGTATGTATGTTTAGCTTTGTGTACTAAATTTTTGCATGAAGGTGTCAAATATTGGGAAACACCATTTGCAGGTGTCAATGAAGACTAATAGCAACAAGAAGATCCATTGGAGAAGGATCAAGCATGGCAAGACCAAGACAACACAAAGCATGAAGGGTGCAAAATCCTTCAGATGAAGATTTCCATGAAAGTGACTTGGAGCAGGTTTGAAGGGATTGTGAAGAAGACATGATAAAACCTATGGAGTGTTTTATGGGGAATAAATATTGTGCACCTGAGGAGTATGGTGCAGGAGCACCTAAAACATGTAAGATTTCATGAATTGACAAGGCCATTCCTCCTTTTGTATAGGTTTTACCTCAGAGAAATGGGCGTAAATTAGATAGGGGTAGGCATAGGAACAATATTTTAGGGGTGATAAAGAGATTAGAGTGGTCTGAGAACGCTACCCTATTAAGAAACATAGATTTTTGTGCCTTTTGAGTAAGGCTAGAGAGTGACTTTTTGAGAATTTGAATGAAAATAGGTTGGATGGAACTTGTTGGAAACTATTGAAATAGGTGTATTTAATGGTGTTTAAGAGGTATGAGTGATTAAGATTAAACCAAGAAGAGTAAAAGTGTGAAACCCTAGTTGGAAGGGGCAAAAACAAGGGGAAATTGGTGATGTTACAAAGAAAATGTAAGCCAAATTATGGGGCAGCATAATACAATGATGTTTTAAGTTTAAGCAGACAAAATTAAGAGGGAATGAAGTGGTTTTAGGATTGAGTGAGGTGATAGCATACAAGTTCCAATAAGCCCTACCAACAAGCCAATGAACTATTTGATAAAAAGCTTTGGTAGTCGTGTATGAAAAATGTGGTAGCATAGACAAGGCAGTAGACTATTTGAAAAAAAGCCTCAAAGAAATGTGGTCTCATAGAATTCCATGACAAGAAAATGCAATTGATAGCTTCTCCTAGTTACTAGTTATGTAATGTGAATTAATTGCATAATTTCTTAGGTTGACTTTGTAAAAATATAAAATTATTGAAATTTTATCATCTATCAACATCTAGTTGTTAGTTATGTAATGTGAAGTAATAATTTGATTTTTAAATATGTGCAATGCAATGTAATTAGCGATATAAATATAAAATACATAATATAACCATTCTTTTTATGCTATTGTACATTGATATTTAACCATTGCTCAATATAAAAATTTCAAAGAGTTTAATCATGCACATGAGGAACAAATTAAATTTTGATTGTCAACTTCTATATATCAAATATCCAATAATCAATTGTATGTCCATATACAAAAATGGCATCGACGCCAACTCAAACAAATTTTTACAAAATGTGGCATATACCATCCCAATATCTATTCAAAATTTACATGCCAAAATATTTATCTCATCCTAAACTACTGGTGGATGATCAAAATGGAGCCTCTTTGAAGCACTTGTTGGCTCTGAAGGTAGCTGCACAAGAAAAATTCAAACCACAATTGAGATTCGTTATACTATATAATTTAAAATCGAATAATTAACATCAAAATCAATATACATTGAATTTTAATTGAACTCTAAAATTGAAATCTTGTTTACCTAAAATATACATCTCTTCAAAGGGTCAAGAGTCCTAGAATATACCAAACCAACTTTTGAAATTCCAATCTATATATGTGAACAAAAACATAAAATTGATCCAAGTTAGCATACGATTATTGGTAATAGGAACATATTTACTAAACACAAAATAAAATAAACACATACCTCTTTAGGCTGATCTTTTTCTTTATCTCCTTGAGGTGTTTCAACACCTACTCCTTGAGGTGTTCCAATACCTAGTCCTTCATGCGTTGTGGCAATTGTCAACATTGATGTATAGCTCATAATCGTCTGTACATAAAAATGACAAGTACATATGAAACTACCAATCTATGTCGATGTATGTATAATCAATATAAGATCTTAAAAATATTAATTCAATCCAATTTGAGTTTAATTACCTTCTCCTTATCTAAATTTTCACCTCCATAGTTTGGACAAGGTTGCACGTCACTCGCACTAGGTATTTCCTACAAGAGAAAAATAAGATAAACATATAAGTTATTATATAATTTTATTAATGACAAGCAAGTATATAATAAAAAATGTAAACGAGTGAGTGCAAAAATATATAGTGTGTGCATGTTGAGTCCAAATGAAATGGCCCTAAGGGTGCTATCAGTCACCCATGTGAGCTCCTCCCCAGAAATCAACTGTTAAATAGACCATGTAAATAAATATTAGTACTTGATACTATCTCTTATTAATATTCATTTAAAAACAAATTCAAGTTAGAATTTACAACTTAAATCTTACTTGCGTCACTATTCCAATGTCCCCCTCTCTAGCAAGAGAGGACTCTGTAGGGTGTGCTCCACTCCCCTACGATTGATTTATAATGTACACATCATGGAGGTCATAATCAGAAGTGTCCAAGGGATGCTCAACGGGTGTTACAAGAGGACCCAAGCATATTTGGTGGCACATAGTGCATGTATGTGACACACAAATATGTGGACTTGAGGAGGATGATGTAGCAACACTCGAGCCTTCGCCAACATCACTAGAATGTGGTTGAGCTACTGTAGAAGCATGCAAAACCAAATGACCACTCAAAGAGTGAATAGCCTGAATAGTCTGTGTGGATGCATTTTGGATAATCTTTGGATGATATACTAGAGGTGGCAGAGGAAGGGGAGGAGGGGGAATATATGGGCACAAAAATACTCTAACTGCCCCTGGTCTATCATGGGGTATACCTCTATCGATACATTGGAAGGGTTTAATGTCAAATTAATTGAAATGATGCCCTAACACAAACTCAACATATAATTTTTTAATATATTAAAATGGTATATCAAAATTGTTGTTCGGTGGTTTATCAAAAACCATATACCAACGATCCCAAAATTTATTTGCAATGTCCCTCTTTGTGCACCATTTTATAGAAAGTTTTGGTTTATTAACATTAACTAGAAAACCGGTGTGGGGGTTAACGAATAAAGAGGATATTTGGGATTTGGTTATTTGGAGTTATTTCACATCATTGTAAGACAATCCACATGCATAATATTCCCTCGTGTCTCCTCACCATGAATGAAAGGCATTGTTGGGTGGAGAGGGTTTCTATATTTTTAATTATTTTCTTCAATGTGTCTTTCATCTTGGATAATCGAGGGATTGTTTTATAAGCTTCACAAATGCCCCTCAATTGCACCAAATTTTCACCAATTAAGTCTTCAATTGGTGGTTGCAGAGGTGGTGGAGCGTTTGGCTATGAAGGTGGTGGAGCATTTGGAATTTGTGCATTTTCATTCTCAGCCATAATAACTGATTAAATTTAAAAACCAATTAATCTAATTGAAATTACACAATATAAATAAAATTATTGTTAAAAAAACCTAGTTTTTAATAAAAATTCAGAAAAAAACCCTACTTTTTCACAAAAATCCATAACAAACTCTAGTTTTTGATAAAAATACATCAACAACACTAGATTTTAATCAAAATCCATTTAAAAACATTATTTTTTAATAAAATTTTATTGTAAACTCTAGTTTTTAATAAAAATCAATAAAAAACCCTACTTTTGAAAAAAAATCATAAAAACTACTTAAAATTATAAAAATCTAATTGAAAAATTGATTAAAACATTAAAAAAACCAAAAACTTACCTTTCAAATTGGATATCTGGTAAAAATAGATATCTGATTTCGACTTCTCCCTGTGTGTCCACGTTCAAAATGTTTGAAATGACTTTAAAAGGCCATTGTTTTTTATTTATATAGTTTGCTCAAATCAGATATCCGGTTTGTAAAATATAGGTTTGGGCATTGCTTTGGAGCAATGTACTAACACCCGGGCCTAAAAAAAGTCAACTCGGCATTTCCGCATTTTTTATTTGATCCAAAGCGTAATTTTTTTCCCATTGCCACTTTTTGGCCCATCATGATCCTGCACATACCCTCTATTGTCCTTTATTCTCAGTGACCTCTCAATTCATGCTCTCAAATTTGTATGTTGCACATGAATCTACAAGATGGCAACCTAAGAAAAGAGATGCTATATGAAATGCAAAGCTAAATACCTACATCTACACGTTTTTGGTATTTTTGATTGCAATGCTAAATGATATGGTGTAATTTTTCTATATATATTCAAAATGATGCTAAGATGATTATTGTGATGAGGATGTAATTTTAAATGAAATGATGTATGAAAATGCAACAATTAAGATGCTAAAACTGAAATTGCCATGATAACACTAATATGAACTGAAATGCTAAATGCTAACTAAATTGCTCTCAAAATGCTCTCAATTTCCAATATGATTTATGTAGCATAAGTTTATGATCAAAATGCTTGTTGAAAAATTGTAGAATTATCTCTTATTTATAGATTTTTCTGAGCCTAGGATGAGGTGGCAAAGATGAACAATTAATATTATGATCCTGAGACATCAACGGTGGGGCACAAAGAGGTTGCTCCATTTGGAAGGGAAAATCATCCACGTGTCAAAGAGCATCAATTAGGAAGAGGAGTCATGTGTCTCCAAGGAGGTTAGGAGGTTACAAGAATATTTCTAATTAATAAATAGAAATAAAAGAATTAATGTGACATGTGATGATGTGGAGGATGAGTTGGAGGAAGTTAGAGAAATATGGAGAAATGTGACAAATTTGAATTAAAAATTCAAATTTAAATGAAAGAGGGGAATAATCAAATAACAAATTATTTAATTTGTGCATTTAATTAATTTAAGAGAGAAAATAATTTTTTTAAAATAAAAGAATTGAGGGATGAACTATATATAAATAAATTTATCAATTGATTTATATTAGTAGAAGAATTAGGATTTATTAATTAAATAACTAGTATTTAATTAATTTGTACTCCAGACCATTTTTATGTGTATACAAAAAAAATTATTATGCATGCACATGATAAGACCTATGGTTGTCCTAAATATACCTAAAAGGCCTCGTTTTTATTAGATTATAAAAATTATTCACATGTACCAATCATAAATGATTTTTTATTTTGATATTTCATTTTCCAATTGCTTTACACACTTTCAGAGTCACTATAATCTTTATTTTCTCCTATCTGCATACTTTCACTTAGTTACATATCATCAAAGACATTAGATGTGTCTAATGTGCTATTATTATTCAAAGTGTTACACAACCCTTTTATTCCACATGTGGACCTCTAGATTCTAAATTTATTTTCAAAATGATAACTCTAGATATTATATCTATTTGTATAAATCCTTAAGAAGTTTTAAGTTTTGGTCAAGTTTATTTCTTATGATTAATTTCAAGAATCGAGAAATACACTAAATAATATCTCATCCTCCACAAACCTTAATGTCATGGTATTAAATTGTACAATTTTTCTCTAACTCAAGGTTGATTTTTTATCCATTATGAAAGGGAATATCCATGAGTTTAAATTTTTCCATAATTGTTGTTATTATCGACCGAGGATATTATTATGGGTTGATTACGCTTGAGCTATGAAGAATCGTAGCATATTCATGCCTCTAATACTCAATCTTAAACAAGATCATCCAAATGAAAGTTAAACTAAACATTTATTGAAACAAAGCATTCTAAACTAAGAAAGCATTAAAATGTCTACTCTAATCCATCTGCAACTTATCCCATTTTGGAATTGGTGTCGTGTTGATGTGGAACAATGACCCTTTCCCAATCTTGTGATATATGGATGAAAACATAATTTATGCTAAAATGAGTATGATGCAAGAGTTAATCTACCATCATTTTATGCTAAAAATATGTACACATGCAATTTCTAAGCTAATCTAAATGAGATTTAAACTAAAAAAATTCAAACACTAGTTCTCTAATTAGCTAAATGGATGCATGGAAGCCATTAATGGAAGCTAAGCTATTATGCAACTAAAAATAACTAAAAATATGCTAAATGTATGCAAAGTATGAGTGTGAGTGTGAGTGATTTCAATAGTATAAATTTGATGTTGAGAGATGGATCCATTTGTCTCCAAATAGTGACCTATTTATAGGAAAGAAAATGAGAAATGGAGGGTTGAGAATGAAAATCTAATCAATGGTCAAAGATGGAGGAAATAGGAGGCATGGATCATGGATTATCATCAACAGGTGAGAATGCAAGATGATATTTAATCAAGTTTTCTCATTCTTTCCAAACAAGCATACTTTTGACCTAACAAAAGGTCAAAAGTTAACTTGTCCAAGAAGTCACAAGATAACTTGCATTTGAAGCTAAGTGAGAATATTCTCTTTCTTAAATGATTGGAGAAGAAAGAATATTCTTTGGAATATTCATGGGTGAGGGAAAAGGATATTTTGCTAATTAAAAAAAAGTTTAATTGTGCAAAAGGGGAGCCTAGAATATTCCATGGGAATATTCCCTTGCAAGTGAGAGGAATTGGATTAATTATATAATTGATAATTAAACAAGGTTTAATCATGCAATTAGAGGAATTAGAAGAATAAAGTGGTATTCATTAAATTAAATGATTATACCATTAAATTAAATGATTTAATGAATGGGAAAAAGGTGAAATGATATTTAATTAAATAACCTAGGGTTATTTAATTAAATGGGAAGAATTAGGGAATTAAATTAAATACTTTGATTTATTTAATTTAATGAGATGAAATGTTAGTGTGAAAGAGGGTGAATTAACCCGATTTGATGAATTAGGCTAATTTAATCAATTAAGTGAAAATATGATGAGTTTTAGGAGGAAACGGTGTTAGTTAGCCAATGTGATCCATTGAGATATTTTTAAGTGTCTACATTTTTCCCTTCTTTGAAGCAATGTACTTGTTGCATTGGTTCAAATATTGATGTTGATTTCGATGCTAATGACAATGCAAAAATGAATATCGATGATCTCTTTGACATGTTGATTGATCGCCAAGATAAATTTGATTGATCTAATTGATGGATTGATGACATTGTTGAGGATTCACAACAATGCAAGGATTGTGTTGAATAACACAAGGATTGATAGTGAACGATATATTCCAATGATGATTGATTTGATATATTGACCAAGATTTTCTAGCAAGGCTAGGAACAAAGTCTGTTAGATGATTTGATATCGATATGATCAAAAGATGGTTGGTTGCCCCCTCAAGAGATGGATCAAAGAAGAAAGTGTTTTTATCGATCTCACAATAGGTGAAAATCATACTTATGTTGGAGATTCTTGAGATTTTAGGTTGCTTTTGAATCAAAGAGCTACAACGTTTCAAATTATCGAGTTGAAGTTGATATAGATGCCCCACTATGCCCTAGTGGAAGAGGGATTGCTAGTAAAGAGGATGAAAAAAATAGTTCCTATAAATCTCAAATGTTGATGTAGATAGATTTCATGATGTATAGACAATCATCTGCTATGGGTAGCCTCATGTATATTTTGATGTAGATCACATAGATTTGATACTTGGATAGAATTGTTAGTAAAGATAGAAGAATAAGATGGATGGATTGGCCATTGATTTTGAGATTGATTCAAAAAGTCCAACAAGTTAATGATCCACCAAGACTTTATTAGAGATGGTGATGAGAAATACATGATGATGATTTACTCAAATCTAGGGATTGGTATTTTTTGTCATTCCTTATTTTTTTATATAACACATAGACATGATGCATCAAGGTATTGATAACCAAGATGGCATTGTATCTAGTGTAATGGAATTTGACTCTGCAAATAGATATGATAGTTTTTGTTCACACCTTGACATACAAAAACCTCATTAGAATGTAAGTTAGAAGCTTTAAATTATATTGGACCAAAGAATATGCAATAATCAACTTTGTACTCCAAACAACCTTCCTACACACATCCAAGCAATTATGTGCCAATATTATTTTACAAGAATACTCACAAGCACGGTAAACGAAAGATAACGATCAATGCCCCATTCCTTTCTTCTAAATAATTTTGATATACATCATCAAGAGGTCCTCAAAATGGGTTATTCAAATAAATCAGAAGAAAAGACCAAAGACAAATAGTCAATGTTATCTATATCTCTTGCCCATTTAAATATAGCTAAGTTGATTTTTGATACTGATGTCCATTACTGGAAGGATGCATCCTAGGACATGTTTATTAGGGGTTGTTTGATGTTAGGATGATGATGAGCTTTATGATAAGTCATTAATACAAACTTCACTGACGCATTTTCCTATGATCTAGACTTTAGATTTTTCCATTTAAGTTCTCACTTTACGACTTGCTATACTTGTTTTCTATTTGTTTTGCCAAAGTTTGAAGATGGCGATCGATTTATTATGGATGAAGGTTTATTGTTGGTGAAAGCAAAATGGGATGGATGGTTTTGGGTATTTTTTGGAATATTTCAATGTTTTTGATATTTTGAAAATGTTGTGAGGATGTTTTTGGTCTTTTTTAAAAGTTTATGTGATTGTTTTGGTTTTTGAATTATTTGAGGTTGTTTAGGGTTTTCTCTAAGTTTTCCAAAAAAAATTAGGGTTTTTCTGAGATTTTACAAATGTTTAAGGATTTTCAATATATTTTAATGTTTTTGGATTTTCTGATATTTGAAGTGTTTTTGGCTTTTTTGAATATTTGGATGTTTAAGATTTTTGGAATATTTGAATGTTTAGGGGTTTTTCAAGTTTATAAATTTTAATGTTTTTTTATTTTTTGAATGTTTTGGGAGTTTTGGAGTATTTGAATGTTTGGAGATTTTCTAAGAGTTTTGACCAATAACCTAACCTAAAAGACCTATCCTAGGGGCCTCAGGGGTTGATCAAAGATATGCCTTGCCTACGTTATATATGCAAAGACCACATAGTTCAACCGACTTGACTTATTAACAAAGAGATATTAACAGTTGATGGGATGTCATTTTATTATGATGGAATCCTAAAGGACTAACCTAGGGTGTCTCGAGGGCACATCAATGATGGCCTTTCTTACATTCAAGCTCAAATATGGTGTAGTTTGACAAGGGAACTACTTTTGTATTTTCTATGTTTTGACCTTTTAGGGATTTTGATGTTTTCTGGATGTTTTGGATTTTTCCTTTACAATTTTCTAATATTTTTGGATTTTAGTTGTACAAGATTTTGATGTTTTTAGATTTTCTGAAGAAAATTTTATGAATGTTTTTGAATTTTTCAATGAGATTTTGAGGTAAACAATACCTAGATCATGATTTTGATGTCACATTATGAGGTATAATCATGGATCAAGAGTTATTTGAAAACATGAGTGCAAGAACCTACCCTCAGTGTCTAGCAATTCTTCATAATGTAATGGATAACCAAGATAGGTAATGTATATGTGAAGAGTTTGACATATTTTTAGCATGTTAGATATATGTTATGGGACTTCATGATATAAAATGGTAAAGATACTATCAAAAAAATTATATGAGTAGAGTTAAAGTATACGTTGAATATTTGTCAAGATCAAGATAAAGTGAGATATCTGGATGAATTTGTATTGGATGGATGAACATTGGATTTATCATGACAAGGATGATATGCTTATGTCTAAGAAGCATCATATAGGTGCTCGATTCTACTCATGGCACCTTTTTTCCAGATTTTCATCATGCTACTTGCCCAAAGCACCACCGTAGTGGTTTTCACTGGAGGACAATTTTAATTTTTACTATTTTCTTGATTTTTTTATTTTTTGGAGTTTTACCCTCATGTTGAACCACCTGGTGGCACTGATGTAGAGGCCAATGTCATAATGTTCCAGTGATATCCTTCTTGAATAAGATTCTTTACTAAGATACAAGTACTTGAATGCAACCTTGAAGAACTCTAATTTACCTTGCTAGTACCGAAATTAACCTTATCTATGTGCACACATAACTATAAAGTGCCTTTAGAATCCTTATGATGAAGGGTAGCTACCAACACACGATCAATGCGAGAATTGGATATCATGAATGGATTGGACGATGAAATATATGAAGGAATACGAGATGTATTGGTCGATGGTTCAGAACCTTTGACTCTCCAAACTTGGGAAGATGAGCAATGATGGGTGAAAATGGAGGTTTTCATGGAATTGGGACCAACCACTGGATATAATTTGTTCCTTGATTGAGAAGCTAGCTTTTGTATTTGAGGACTCTTTTGATGGAAATATTTCCCATTTTGATTTTTCCCCATAGTTTCTTTGACTAATGGATTTTTGGAGGGATGATTTTCTTTATTTTTCTTTAGTGTCCATTTGTATTTACTTTTTTCCTTTTTTCTTTACTGCTTCATTTTCTTTGATGATCTTCATCTTGATTTAATAGGAATATTTTTTTTATGTTGGTCCCAAATTATGTATGAGACGATGGGTGAATGCAAATTCATGATATCGTTAGTTGTAGCATTGACAGTATTTTCATCATAAGGATTCGTCATGCTCCATATGTTGATGTTTGTTGTAGACAAAATTGCCCCCGATGTTGTGAAGGTATTGACAATATACCTAATTCATCTCCTTGATAATGTATATTTTGATCCATAACCATTGAATATTACTTGTCGTGAACACATGATATGGCTATGGGTTCCTACTATTCAGGAATATGAATTGTTTGCTCTAATTCTATGACTTTTTTATCTATTGATACTTCTTTAAAATATGTTGGTGTTGATTCAAAAGATGTCGATGATGCACAATCTTGTTCAAGATTGTGAAATATTTTCTCTGATTATATGACATCATTATTTTTTGATACTTCCTCAAACGATTTTGGTGTTGATTCAAAATATGTCGATAATGCACAATCACTATAAGAATAAAGAATCCTGACCATTATTTTCTCTTATGTAGAAATATCAAGAGTGGGAGACTCTTATTTTGGAGGAAGAACATCTATATGTCCATCTGAAAGAAACATCTTAGGAGTGATATTGGGCACATCTTTGGAGTTTAAAATGGTTTGGAAGATGTCCCTTAGCTCACAATGAAAATTTGGGGATAGGGGTTCTTGATCCTGACTCATTTCGGAGTAAATTTTGTTATCCTCAAGAGCCTCCTCTTGACATGATCCTTGGGTGGATGATATATCATCAATAAAAGGCTCTTCACAATATTTTGTGGGTATGGGTGGAATAAGGGATATTTTTGGCTTGTTTGGAACTTCTTCAAAATGCCCAATCATTGAGTCATATGTGGGAGAGATATCACAATCTGATATCCACTTGATGTCATTACGGTATAAAATAATGTTAAACATTGTTGATGGGTTTGTACTTTGGTTTAAAATAGTATCTTGATACATATCTTAATCCTCATGTTGTGATTAATAATTATGTCCCACCATGGTATCACGAGTATTGTTTATTTTTTTGAGTTTGATGTGTTTCCTAAGTTTTTATCTTTGGTATGGTTAGGCATAGAGTTTGAGTAAATTTTTAGATTTTAATTCTCAAATTTTTGATTAAGACAAATCTCCTTTTGTTCGATAATATATTTTATTAGATTTTTTAGTCTAACACAATTTTGTGTGTTATGACCTTTGTATCGGTGAAATTCACAAAAATGATCTTCTCTATAGTTGCGAGCTTTGACTTGTGGCTCTTGATAGTTTGAAAAATTTGGGAGTGTGATAAGGTTAGACTGTATCAAATTCTTTAGCACATCCTCCATAGGCTCCCCTAAGGAAGCGAATTATCATTTAGGAGCATTGTTTTTTCTTTGTTTTCCATGTTGAGTGTTTATAGCATTAATCGTTGGTTGTTTGTTTGACAGTGATATGTATGATTGTTTTGTATTCATGGTTTGGGTGTTTTCTTAACTAGGAGCAGTTAAGACCACCTTTCCATCAACAACACCATAACTAGTGACATTTTTGTTCTTGGCCCAATAGTGGGGCTTGTCATTAAAACTAGTGGATGGGCAGTTGTCTCTATACACTTGTGTGTTTCCCTGTGAGATTAAGGCTCTCTCAATGTTAAGGGCTCTAGGGATAAGCTCACCATAAGAGGTAATTCATTACATTTTTAAGTGGAAGGATAGATCTGGATCAACATTTTTTATGATAATCCCTACTTGTTCTTCGGGAATGGTCCACTTGCTCTAACTAGATTTTTGCCTCCATCGTTACAAGAAATTGGTAAAGGATTCTCCTTTGTTCTACTTGAAAAGTATACAAATCTTCTAAGCTTACATCCATGTCAATGTTGAAAGAGAAGTGATCTATGAATTTCAATGCTTTCTTAGAAATTTCTAATTCTTGGAGGCAATTGAGAAAACTAGTCCATGGTTGGGCCCGTCAAGCTTCATGGGAAGAAGTGCATCAAATAGGACTCATTATAGGTGACCTCCATACACATGACATTGAAATTTTGAATTCTTTATCATGGTCCACAAGACTTCCTCTCCCTTTGTATTTATCAAATTTGGGGATTTCAAATCTAGGAGGGAATAGCACCATTATGATGTTGCGGTCAAATGGATAAGGACATAGAGTTTGTGTATGTGGCTTCTTTGTCTTGTCTATTTGAAGATCCTACATTTCTTGAGATAGCGCCTTGAATTGTGATGCTAAATCATCTTGCGGATTTGGTGGAGGAACATATGGTGGGATGATGGATGAGTTGTACATGGTATTTTGATATGATAATGTGTTGTATGGGGTGTATGGTGGCGTGAGTTTAGATGAAGGTGATTGAGGTGTGTATGTATATGTTCCCAATGAGTTTGTATTGACGATGTTTTGTTGAGGATTATAGTAGGAAATTTGTTGTTGTTTTTGTTGGACATATTGTTGAGCTAGTAAGGCTTATTGTTGGGCTTATTGTTGGGCTTGTTCTTTTTTAGCTTGTTTTTTCGCGAATAAGGTGGCTTATTGGGCTTGTTGTTGTTGCATGACTAAGATGGCTTGTTGGGATTTTTGGTGTTGTTGCACTACTAAGGCCACGTGTTGTTGTTGTTGTTGTTGTTGTTGTTGTTCTACTAAGGCCACTTGTTGTTTTTGTTATTATTGTGTTGCTAAGGCTGCTTGTTGTCGTTATTGTTATTAGTATTGTTTTTCTAAGGCTTCTTGTTGTTTTTTTTGTTGTGATGCTAAGATTGTGTGTTGTTGTTGTGCTACAAAGTCTGCTTGATGGGCTTGATGTTGTTGTTGTGTTGCTAAGGCTTTTTTTTGGGATTGATGTTGTTGTTGTGCTGCTAAGGCTTCTTGTTGTTGGATGATTTGTTGATAGGATTTTTGTTCTTGTTGTAAAGTTAAGGCATGTGCTTGCAATATATGATTAGGTGGTTTTCGGGACATCTGTGATGTGTTTTGGGTGTTGATGTTTTGAGTGGGTTGCAGGTTGTTGATGAGATGTTGGGGATTCCCTTGGTTCAACATTCCTTGTAGGATAGGGGATTGAGGTGGAGGAATATAAGTTTGAGGTCCCATTTGATTTTGCATGACATGGGGGACTAAGGGGAAAGATGATGTTGGTGCCATTTTGTATTGTGGTGGTAATGGCACATTCATACCTTGTAAATGATTGAAAGGGTTCCCTTGACCAAAGGGTAGGGGTTTCCCTTGTTTTATTTGAGGTGGGATCAAGGTATTACCTTGGTTGATCCAGGATTCATAACCAAGGTGTTGTTTTGATTTGGATCAATGAAAGATGGGTTTGATGTGGATGGTGGATTGACTTGAGTAGCTTGGATAACCACTTGTTTCAATGTGTCAATGGGGTTATTGGAAACACTTTTCAAGGGTTGACTTTGCCTGAGAGTGTTAACTTACCCTTGTTTTCCTACTTGAGGTACTTGGTTCACATTACCTTGCATATCATTAGACATACTTGAGGTATTTTTGATGATGGATGAAGATGGTTGTGCTTGAAATGTTGAGGTTATTGTGGTGTCATGAAATGTAAGTGGTTTGGTAAAGGTTGGTATCCAACTTGTGTTTTTGGGAAGGTTGACGGTTAATAGAATGGTTGTGTTGTGAATAGCCATAGTTGTGTTTGTTCCTAGACATGAAGTGAGACCAAGGTTGGTTCCTAGTCTAGTTGCAAGACTAGATGTTAAGGGTTGACTTGGCATAAAGGATGGATTTGGTTGAATCGTAGATGAATTCAAGCCTTGTTTCAATGATTGCACAACAAAAGATGGGGAAATTGGAGCAAAATTTTCTAAGGCTTGATGTTCTTGTTTGTACTCCATGATTTCTTCCTTAGTAAATCCAAATAGGTCGTTCATGATGTCTTTTATCTCATATGGTCTTGATGGATACAAGGGTTGTTGTGATGGGGTAACATGACTTTTCGAATAAAATTCTTGAGGATCTAGATCACTTGAGGTAAATGGGACTTTGGTTTCTTCCATGATTCTCTTGTTTTGTGATCTTGTTGTAAGCTTAGATTGTGAGTCACCTATGGGAGAGTTGTGTTGAGATTTGTAATGTTTAAACTCTCTAGCTAACTCAAATTTATGTAAAAGGGATGCTCTAGGTCTTTTTGGAGCAATGATGATAATGAGGGATGAAAAGATGGGTGATATGGAAAGTGGTCTTTTAATATATTTTGGGACAACACTTTTGACTTGAGTTTGATTTTTTGATGTTAGGATAAAGGATTTTTATGAACTTGAGAATCTTTAGACTTGTGACCTTCAAGATAAACTAGTCCAAAGATGATAACTAACTTATCTAGGTGCATGGAAAAGGATACATTTCACATACAAAATAGCCAAGTTAGGGGTTGGTTTGATAGATGTTGAAGTCAAAAGGTTTTGGTGTATTCAAATTTTTTGTAAATTTTGGTGAAGTGAAGGATGAAATTTAATGAAGGGGTCGATGAAATGTTTGACCCAATGTTGACTTAGAATCAAACTTTGTTTTCCAAGACCAAGGTAGTGAGAATGTTGAAGTTAGACCTCTAAAGATTTCAAATCCTAAAGACCCAATGCTGACCTAAATGAGAGGATAGATGTAGGTATCCGAGTCTGATTCATTCCTCCTAGATCAAGAATAATAGCTTCTTAACAAGAGGCTATGATTGTGATAAATTATTACACCCCACTTCCTGCCAGATTTTGAATTATGATGTCTATGTCTATAATGGTGGGATGTAGATCTTCCCCTACGGATTTTGATTGTGTGATAGATCATTCAGAGAATTTCAAGACCATAAAAAGGACTAATTGTTGATGGTGAAAATGACACAAACAACATTAAAACATAATATTTCTACTCTATTTCTCCTGAAAAAGAAAGACAACATGTAGTGGCCTAACTCCCAAGGTCTTGGTAGTTGGTTCTCAACTGTTTGGTGTCATGCAATCAATTCATGCAACTGTAATATTCTAGGGGCCTGTGCTGGTAAAAAGATTCAAGTGATGACTCATTCTATCAAACTGTTTTGGTAAATCAATGGGGTTTCAAACAAAAGAAAAAGATAGATTAAAGGGGTAAATCAATAAGTATGAATCAAATATATCTATCATACAGACATATATCTTCAAGTAATGAATGTTCTTCCAATCAGACCAAGAAAACCATAAGATGACACAATCTATAGCATAATCTATACCACTGCATACATTTTAGGTGCTTAATTAACTTCACAATCACACATCACAAATAGTTCAAGGATTTTTCAAAACAACACACATTCATTCATCATCAAGATTATAGATCAACAAACTTTAATAACTTCAATCCAATGACAATCTAACAAGATAACCATTAAATCTGGTTTCTTCTAATGACTTTCATCACATAAGAAACTATCATGCTTCAGGACGATCACTGGCATTCAGATAGATTATAACTTATCAGCCTTATCAAATCAAACAACTCAATGCTAACTCCATATTGCGTAAACCTGTAATTCTATTAACTGTAAAAAGATCAAGTACAAAGTATCTCTGTAAAACTCTACAAAATTCTATCTCCTAATCTTAGGTAAGCCAATTCTATTCTCAATTAGCTGACCTTTACAATATGATACCCATCGGGTATTTATAGATATACAAACCTCGAACTCTACTTCTATTTTGGGCATTCCACCCTTTTAGGAACTAGATCAATTTGATCCTGATTTCTTACATTTAGACATTCATTTTAACTAAAAATAGAAGATAGAAGAAAAAGAAGAAGTCATGCGCCCCCCAAGACTTTCAGTGTTGTATGCAAGCAACATGCAAGGAAGAGGAACATCATGCATGCAGGGACTCATGCATGCGAAGTTGGATCTATAATAAACTCATCATAGCTGGTGAAGACTTGTTGTAAAGTATCCATCTCTGGCCCATCAATCCAACTATCTTCAAAATTGATTTGATCCAATTCTGCTGCAGAAAATTCCCTCATACTTTTTATTTTTATTAACTCTCTCCCAACAACTTTTATCTCTTCTTTGACCTCTACTAGTTGATCTATTATTAACTCTGCTCCATCATCCTTTTCCTGCATGAGTCCTTTGAACCTTTCATCCCATTTCTCTTTAATTTGACTCAAAGGCATGCCATCTTTTGTCAACAAATTTATATCTACAATTATAGCAATGACTGCTCCTAATTCTTCCAATTGCTCAGTCAAATTATTAACAGTTTCTTGAATTTCATCCTCATGTTTACACAAAAAGCCAGTCCTAAACCAGAGTATGTGAGAAGTTTTCTCTACAAAATCCTTGTTGTCTTCCTCAAGTATGGATTGTTCTAGAAGAGTTGTTAGAGGCAATGCACTTACTCTTTTGACTATATTCTTTGTATTCCCCTTCTTGCTTTTTCGATGCCTCAATGTATTGACGCATCTCTTTTATCAACCCTTCCGTATCCTTGTAGACTTCAAAACCTTTAACCAAAACTTCAGCCACCTACCAGTTTAGATTGTCTACCCATCGGTCTACCATCTCCGCTTTGCCTTTCACTTGTACAAATCATCTACCTCCTTTGTGCTTAACAAAATAGGAGTCTCAATGTCTGCTACCTATTGTGCTCTTGGAGGGGAGACACTCTTCAAGAATGAATGTAGTTGATCTAATTGAGCTTTAAGCTCATCCTTCTTTTGCTTATCCTTGATCATTCTTGACTTGGTCATTGAAGCCACCACATCAATTAAGTTCATTTGTTGATTCCTAGTGGGTCTTCCCAAGTTGATAGTACTCAACTGATAATATGTTAGCTGCATGTCCTATACCTCCTTTTCTGTCATTGGCATGGCACATTCAACAACAATTTATCCTTTGTCTATGAGTCGGGTAGAATGTAGAATTTTAGCCTTCTTTTTAGGCCTCTCCTACTCAATCCCCTTCATCATATCCTCCCAATTGAGAGGTTGTGGAGGTGTTACTGCCCTCTTCTGTAGGTCCAATTTTAGCCAAGTAGGATCACTTGGAGCAGTAGTCATCATAGAAGAGGAAGCAATAACTGTAGAAGGTGGCTGAACATTTAACTGAGGTTGAGAGTCAACCCTTGATTTCTCTTGTTGTTCTTGCATTATATGCATCTGCACCAACTTCTCAACCTCTTCTCTATCTCTTTGTTCTTTCTTTTCTTCCTCTTCTTTCCTCTTACTCTCTTCTTCCAACCGATCTCTCTCTACCTTTTCTTTTTCCAACTTTTCCTTCCCTAGAGCTTCTTTTTCAAGTTTCTCTTTTTCTAAAGCCTCTAGTCTTTCTTTTTCTAATCTCTCCGCCTCTAAGGCCTTAAGTTTTTCTGCTTTTTCTTCTTCCTCTTGCTGCTTCTTCACCAACTCTTTGGCCTCCTTTTCCTTCCTTATCTTTTCTGCTCCTTCTTTTAGACAAGCTTCCTCTGCAAGTTTTAACCTAGCAACCAAGATTTCCTTTTCCCTTCGGTTCCTTGCCTTCTCCTCCTTAAGGTCATGAATTTACTCTATTAACTCCAACTTGTCATTCTCTTCCTTGACCTTGAGCTCATGTTCTTGCTCTCTTATTTTCCTCTCTACTTCATCAATTGTTGCCTTTTCCTTAACTTGTTTTGCTTTCAATTGTTGCTGATGCAATACAGCATTAGCTTTTACCTTAGCTTCCATTTCCTTTTATTTCTCAAGTGCAACACTTGCATCAAACTTCCTTTTTTCCTCTTCAAACATCTTCCATTGCTCTTCTTGTGTCAAAATCTGCTCAATATCCTCCTCTAGAGGCATGTTCTCTTGCATATCCTTTTCTGACAGGGTTTCATCTGAATCTGTCCCAACCTCTGGAACTTCTTCCTCCATTTCATTCCCCTTGTCAGCTTTAGCCATGCTATGAAGAGTTCCTTCTTTTATTTCTTTACTCTTCTTCCTTGTAATTGGGACTTGGATGGATGATTCACCTAATGTAGGTGTTGAAAAAGTAGATCCTCCTATTGGAACATCTCCTTCTTTTGTTTCTTCTTCATCATCTACTGCCTCTAGTTCAATTTCATCAATGTCCGGAGGATGGAATTCCAATGGCTCTTTGGGAGGTTTCTTCCTTTTAATCCTTTTGTACCCTTTACCCTTTTTAAGGATTGGTCCTTGAGGAGCTTGAGTTCTCAACATCAACCATTGCATGCTCTGATCCAATATTGTCCTTCCTATCTTCTTGATATCAATTATTTCTTCAGCATCCCAGTCAATTGGATCCAGGCTCTTGGTGCCAATATTCAAAGCTTCATAGGATGGATCCAATACAATTCCATCATCCACCAATGTGTCAGGAATTTTTTCTTTAATACCTAGCTCTTCCATGAGTGCGATATGAAATCTTTCATAGTTCTTCTTTCTCAAATCATACTCATCCTGCCGATCAATCCAAAAGTCTTCTAACAAATTGAAATGTCTAGTGAACACCAAAGGCAATAAAGCATACATCTTCTTCTTTGGATCAAAATACTTACGAGCCGTGTATAATCCTAACTTCAATTGTATCAACTCATTACAAACCACCTTTACTCCTACCAAATGTTGACAGCTATATTCACCCAACTTCATGGGAAACTTATGACATCCGGTTTTATGTTTGATTCCAAACCTAGCATTAACTCCAAGAGCTTGATACATAAACTCCATTAGCACTATCCAGTTACTGCAGCACCTTGGAAGCAAGTGTGGTGGCCTTCAAAACCAAATAACCTGAAGTATGTAAATTTAGGGTACTGAATGTACCAACATCCCCATTCAGTAATGAATGCCATTGGCTTCTTGACTTAACCGGTATCTTGCATCTCCATTCAATTGATTGATGATCACATATAAAAATGCATCATTGAATCTTTGGAGATGAGTCTCAGCAACTTGAAGAGACAGCTGATCATAGTACTCCCATACCTTCTTTTGTCCATCCATGGCTCCCATTACAGCCACTCTGTTCAAACCTGGGAAAAAACCCAACCTAGCTGCTACATACACCACATAAGAAGTCATAAAGAAAAACTTGGTCTACCTGATCCTTGTTAGCTGATCATGTATGGCATCAAAGACAATCATCGGCCAGTCAAACTGTTGGGCCCCATTTAAGATTGTCTGGATGAAAGGAAACATCCATTCCTTGAACCGCAATGTATCCCTCTTCCCAAAATCTCTTGATAGCATCATATTAAATCAGACACCTCCTTATAAAAATCTGCCCTCTTGGGCTGATCTGCAAGTTTACTTAAAGAATTCTTTTCTATCTTTAACCACTTCTTGTTTAGATGAGACCTATTGTAGTCCTTATGCTTGCTATACTTCTCCAAAGTCTCTGCCTTAGTTAGCTGCATCAAGTTCTTGGGATCAGGAACATTAAATATATTTTGAAACATCGGAGGAGTAAGATCAATAATCACATTATTTTATGAATCCATGCATAATCTTGTAGCAAGATTGTAAGCACTGGCTACTATGAGGATCAACTCCGAGCATTGGATTGACAAAGGAAATATAGTAATATATGCCAAGCCTAAATCAACAATCCTTTGCATTCTTCTTGTCAGATTTTCTCGTTCTGCAAAGGTTTCTGCATGTAACTCCTCAAAGTTGTACTGGCCCAAGTTCGTATCAGTGATGTTTGACCAGTCTGATTCTACCTTGCTCACCTTCACAACTGGACTCCTATGATTATACCTCAAGGTATAAGGTAGTTGTTCTGGCTTTAAATTCTTCAGTTTTGGTGCTGCCTTTGATGTTTCGGCAGGCTGGTTCCTTCGAGCAGCTTCCCCTGATGCTCGTGACATCTTTCAACTTTCCTGCAAGAAAACATCTAATTAGATCCTTAGATATCATCATAAAACATGCTTAAACAAACCATACCTTTCATACATGCACCGGAGGTAGAACCAGGCAGAAACACGACCTAAAACAATCTCTTTTACAATACTGGTGAACTCGGAGCCAAAACCGATATAGATACTTTACTAACAAAAAACGGGCTTGGGGTCGAAATCAAGAAAGTGATCGGAACCAGAATCAGAATCAAAAAGGGATTTGATTTTCTTCAGATTTTCATATTTTCATTTTCCATTTCCATTCTGCCTCTGCTTCCACTAGGTTATCATTATTTCCAAAGAAGACTTATCACTATACGTGGAGCCGGAAATGGGATGGGAATGGAATCGATAAATTTTGCAAAACAAAATTCTCAAGTTCAAGATCGATTCCGATCTCGCCTCCGCCTAGATTGACCATGACATCATCAAGGATTTTGTTGATTTAACACATAACTTCATTATTAAAACCAAGGTCGCTTAAAATGAAAAGGGGCTTTAAAAACACTACATTCATATGACCATGGGGAACAACTGTATATCTTTAGGGCATCATATTTTAACCTTTAACTGTGATCAGTGAAAGACACGAAACCCTAATCTAACAAACGTGATAAAAACTAGGGCACGGGTTTTAAACCTTGCCATTTACCAGAACAAAATACCTGACAAAACCCTAAGTAAAAATGATAAACCTAATCTATCTCAATGTAGATCCTTAACTTTAACCAAGACCATTCAAAATCCTAATTTAATCTAATCTACTGCAAATCAAAATGGCACGACACGATCATGACTAAAATGTGAAAGCAACCACACTTTAAAATAAAAAGAATCGAAAATGACATACAAGAAACCCAAAATAAGCAAACAAACGAAATAAAACATGAACCTACTCATACAATCATACCAAGAAATACAAATCCATTTAGAATGAAATGATTCAAAGCACGAGTAGATATAAAGAAAAACGCAACAAACACGACAATAAATAAATGGAGAACAATAACAATAAGAAACCCTACCTCAAATGAAAAAGAACCCGAGCTAACCTTTGAATTGATTCACATGCAATATCCTTCCTTTCTTTCGATCAATTTGCTCAAATGAACTTCGTTGCTGCTCTTTCATGCTCTTCAATCTCTTAATAATGATAATAATGACTCGTTTAATCCTTAAATGAAGGTAAAAATAAAGGTTTGTACCTACACGAGCAACTTTCATTAATGCATTAACACGTAGTTAAGGTAGAGTTAGAACTAAAAGTGAACAAAACCTTTTCTGCAGTGTAACTTCAGTCAAAAGGTCAAGGACCCAAAAGCGGCGAGGGCGGACCTGAAAATGAAAACTGATTTGAAAGTTTAAGAAATTTCCAAACTTCATTACTATTCCGGCTCCAGTTCTGCCAACTAAACATAAAGAAATAATAAACACCAAAAATTAAAGCAAAAGACCGATATCATAAAACTAAACATAAGGACTTAGACTAAAAACAAAATATAACTAGTGGAGGCGGGGTCAGAATCGATTATGATTTTGCAATTTTCAATAAAGACCAACTTAACACATGTTCCATCTCCGTATCCACTAAAGACAAAACAAAAGCAAACAGAAAAGACCATCGGGATGAGAACCAAAACAAGTTTCAAAAGAACTTTCAAAACCCGATTCAGTTCCGATTCTGGCTCCGACAGGCTAAACCAAAAAAACAAACAAAGTGTTAGAAGCAAAATAACTTCAAACTTTGTTAGAAAACAAAAAAGGATAAAGAACAACAAGGGGGGCCCATTTTGACCAAGGCAAAAGATGGGGTGGTTATGCAAGGCATAACAAATGGCGACTCGGTTAGGGAATTGGTTTAACCATTTTCAGGATACCCAAAGAAAACTTTAGTCACCCAAAAACTACTGGCTTATAAACACCTTAATCTTGAATAAGATCATATATACTTAGGATAAGTTTGAGCTGGAATCTCAGATGTATGTGCTCATGAGTTATTTTTGAATCTGAGTGTGTGCTTATATTGTGCATCATTATTCATAGATACTTTATCTACTCTTTGAACCACCATACCTAAAATTCAAGCTACATGAGTTGAGTCTTTTAACTATCGTGCAGTAAAATCTTGGGTATTGCTTCGTTGCCAGATAGGCATCCATAGCCCCAACAGAGATGCCTCTAGTTCTCACAAAGCATTGCTCTACTTCCAGCTAGGCGTCCATAGCCCCGATAGAGATACTTGATTACCCACTTGATATTGAGCTTGCCTTTTCTTTCTTTTTTTTTTCACTTGTGGAAATTATTTTATGCATCTTTCTCTATACTTCAGATTCAATGAATCTAAAATGTGGGTTGAGAACTACAATGGATTTCATGATATTCTTGGAATCGGATTTTTCACTTGAATCAAAGGTAGGGTCATTCTAAAACAGATAGGCACCTACTCATGTAGATGTTTCATCTAATTTGGTGACAGATTTTTTATGACAATTCATGAGATATTCACAATGTATCTTCTTATCCTTAAATAACTTTTCAAACCCAAACTATAATGATCATAAGACATAAGTTTTCAGAATGACATCCTTTTCAATGATGATCATGAAAATACCTAAACCAAATTCTCTCCTAGTACCCATAGTATACTTTCAATAACAACCCCAAGTCTTGAGATGAACAGAATAAAGATCCCCAACGAAACAAAACTCAACAAAATAAACAAAATAAAACAAAGGAACCACTAAAAATTAAAAAAACAAAAAAAAAAGAAAACCTAACTAAATAGAGACTTAATTACATATGATACAGTATAATACATTCTTCTCCAACAATATCAGACCTTCTGTGCACCAAAATAGTGCTTGAGAAATTGACCATTAACTGGTAATGGAACAAGCTCTCCTGTTATGGTACTCAAACGAAAAACATTTTCGCCCAATATCTCAGCTACTTGATAAGGACCTAACCAAAGTCTATCAAAATTCTGGTGATATCCCTTCTTTTCTCTAGCCTTATCCCATAATAACACAAGATCTGATATTCTAAAGGCTTTTATCTTGGCTCTCTTGTCAAACCAGCATTTGACAACAACCTGATGTTCAGAGAATTGTTGCAAAGCAGCATCTCTTTGTTCTTCCATATTTAACAAATTAAGGAGTATAACCTCAATCCTATCATCCTTGTTATAAAACTCCTACATAAACTTCAGAACAGGTATTTGCAAATGAATGGGGAAGATTGGATCTTGGCCATAGACTAACCTAAAAGGTGAATTCCCTAGGGCTACTTTGATTCTGGTTCGATCTGCCCATAAAGCAAATCTCAACTAGGTGTGCTAGTCCCTAGGGTATCTTTCTAACAACTTTCTTATAACTTCCAACAAGTTCTTATTTGTGGACTCAGCCACTCCATTTCCCTGAGGCTAATAATTGGAAGAATATTTTAACACAATCTTATGTTCATATGCCCATGAAATAAACTTAGCAGAAGAAAAAGCAGGGCCGTTATCACATACCGAAGCAAATGGAACTCCAAACCTGGTTGTGATGTTCTCCATTAGAAACTTGATGACCACCTTTGTGGTACTATTCCTGCAAGGTTGTGCCTTCGTCCAGTGTGTGCAGTAGTCCTTTGCAGTCAAGATGAATTTAGTGAAAATGACACAAACAACATTAAAACATAATATTTCTACTCTATTTCTCCTAAAAAAGAAAGACAACATGTAGTGGCCTAACTCCCAAGGTCCCAGTAGTTGGTTCTCAACTGTCTAGTGTCACTCAATCGGTTCATGCAACTGTAATATTCAAGGGGCCTGTGTTGGTAAAAAGATCCAAGCATTGACTCATTCTATAAAACTGTTTTGGTAAATCAATGGGGTTTCAAACAAAAAAAAAAGATAGATTAAAGGGGTAAATAAGTAAGTATGAATCAAATATATCTATCATCCGGACATGTATCTTCAAGTAATGAATGTTCTTCCAATCAAACCAAGAAAACCACAAGATGACACAATTTATAGCATAATCTATACCACTACATACATTTTAGGTGCTTAATTAACTTCACAATCACACATCACAAATAGTTCAAGGATTTTTCAAAACAACACACATTCATTCATCATCAAGATTATAGATCAACAGACTTTAATAACTTCAATCCAATGACAATCTAACAAGATAACCATTAAATCTGGTTTCTTCTAATGACTTTCATCACATAAGAAACTATCATGCTTCAACACAATCACTGGCATTCAGATAGATTATAACTTATTAGCCTTATCAAATCAAACAACTCAATGCTAACTCCATATTGCGTAAACCTGTGATTCTATTAACTGTAAAAAGATCAAGTACAAAGTATCTCTGTAAAACTCTACAAAATTCTATCTCTTAATCTTAGGTAAGCCAATTCTATTCTCAATTAGCCGACCTTTACAATATGATACCCATCGGGTATTTATAGATATACAAAACCTCGAACTCTACTTCTATTTTAGGCATTCCACCCTTTTAGGAACTAGATCAATTTGATGTTGAGCTCTTACATTTAGACATTCAGTTTAACTAAAAATAGAAGATAGAAGAAAAAGAAGAAGTCATGAGCCCCCCAAGACTGTTAGTGTTGTATGCATGCAACATGCAAGGAAGAGGAACATCATGCATACAGGAACACATGCATGTGAAGCTGGATCTGCAATAAACAAATCATAGCTGGTGAAGACTTGTTGTAATGTATCAATCTCTGGCCCATCAATCCAGCTATCTTCTAAATTGATTCGATCCAATTCTGCTGCAGCAAATTCCCTCATACTTTTTATTTTTATTAACTCTCTCCCAGTAGCTTTTATCTCTTCTTTGACCTCTACTAGTTGATCTATTATTAACTCTTCTCCATCATCCTTTTCCTGCATGAGTCCTTTGAACCTTTCATCCCATTTCTCTTTAATTTGACTCAAAGGCTTGCCATCTTTTGTCAACACATTTACATCTACAATTATAGCAATGACTGCTTCTAATTCTTCCAATTGCTCAGTCAAATTATTAATAGTTTCTTGAATTTCGTCCTTGTGTTTACACAAAAAGCCAGTCCTAAACCGGAGTATGCGAGAAGTTTTCTCCAAAAAATCCTTGTTGTCTTCCTCAAGTATGGATTGTTCCAGAAGAGTTGTTAGAGGCAATGCACTTACTCTTTCCAAATTTTGACTGTATTCTTTGTATTCCTCTTCTTTCTTTTCCGATGCCTCAATGTATTGATGCATCTCTTTTATCAACCCTTCTGTATCCTTGTAGGCTTCAAAACCTTTAACCAAAACTTCAGCCACCTCCCTGTTTAACTTGTCTACCCATCGGTCTACCATCTCCGCTTTTCCTTTCACTTGTACGAAATCATCTACCTCCTTTTTTCTTAACAAAATAGGATTCTCAATGGCTGCTACCTGTTGTGATCTTGGAGAGGAGACACTCTTCAAGAATGAATGTAGTTGATCTAATTGAGCTTTAAGCTCATCCTTCTTTTGCTTATCCTTGATCATTCTTGACTTGGCCGTTGAAGCCACCACATCAATTAAGTTCATTTGCTGATTCCTAGTGGGTCTTCCCAAGTTGATAGTACTCAACTGATAATCTATTAGCTGCATGTCCTATACCTCCTTTTCTGTCATTGGCATGGCACATTCAGCAACAATTTCTCCTTTGTTTATGAGTCAGGTAGAATGTAGAATTTTATCCTTCTTTTTAGGCCTCTCCTGCTCAATCCCCTTCATCATATTATCCCAATTGAGAGGTTGTGGAGGTATTACTACCCTCTTCTGCAGGTCCAATTTTTTCCAATTAGGAGCACTTGGAGCAGTAGTCATCATAGAAGAGGAAGCAACAACTGTAGAAGGTAGCTAAACATTTACCTGAGGTTGAGAGTCAACCCTTAATTTCTCTTGTTGTTCTTGCAATATTTGCATCTGCACCAACTTCTAGGCCTCTTCTCTATCTCTTTGCTCTTTCTTTTCTTCCTCTTCTTTCCTCTTACTCTCCTCTTCCAACCGATCTCTCTCTACCTTTTCTTTTTCCAACTTTTCCTTCTCTGGAGCTTCTTTTTCCAAAGCCTCTAGTCTTTCTTTTTCTAATCTCTCTGCCTCTAAGGCCTTAAGTTTTCCTGCTTTTTCTTCTTCCTCTTGCTGCTTCTTCACCAGCTCTTCGGCCTCCTTTTCCTTCCTTATCTTTTCTACTCCTTCTTTTAGACAAGCTTCCTCTGCAAGTTTTAACCTAGTAACCAAGATTTCATTTTCCCTTCGGTTCCTTACCTTCTCCTCCTCAAGGTCATGAATTTTTTGTATTAACTCCAATTTTTCATTCTCTTCCTTGACCTTGAGCTTATTTTATTGCTCCCTTCTTTTCCTCTCTACTTCATCAACTGTTGCCTTTTCCTTAACTTGTTTTGCTTTCAATTGTTGCTGATGCAATACATCATCAACTTTTACCTTAGCTTCCATTTGTTTTTGTTTCTCAGTTGTAGCCCTTGCATTAGACTTCCTTTTTTCCTCTTCAAACATCTTCCATTGCTCTTCTTGTGTCAAAATCTGCTCAATATCCTGCTCTAGAGGCATATTCTCTTGCATATCCTTTTCTGACAGGGTTTCATCTGAATCTGTCCCAACCTCCAGAACTTCTTCCTCCATTTATTTCCCCTTGTCAGCTTCAGCCATGCTATGAAGAGTTTCTTCTTTTATTTCTTTACTCTTCTTCCTTGTAATTGGGACTTGGATGGATGATTCACCTAATGTAGGTGTTGAAACAGTAGATCCCCCTAATGGAACATCTCCTTCTTGTGTTTCTTCTTCATCATCTACTGCCTCTAGTTCAATTTCATCAATGTCCGGAGGAAGGAATACCAATGGCTCTTTGGGAGGTGTCTTCATTTTGATCCTTTTGTACCCTTTACCCTTTTTAAGGACTGGTCCTTGAGGAGCTTGAGTTCTCAACATCAACCATTGTACCCTCCTATCCAATACTATCCTTCCTATCTTCTTGATATCAATGGTTTCTTCAGCATCCCAGTCAATTGGATCCAGGCTCTTGGTGCCAATATTCAAAGCTTCATAGGATAGATCCAATACAATTCCATCATCCACCAATGTGTCAGGAATGTTTTCTTTAATACCTAGCTTTGCCATGAGTGCGACAGGCAATCTTTCATAGTTCTTCTTTCTCAAATCATACTCATCCTGCCGATCACTCCAAAATTCTTCTAACAAATTGAAATGTCTAGTGAACACCGAAATCAATAAAGCATACATCTTCTTCTTTGGATCAAAATACTTATGAGTCGTGTATAATCCTAACTTCAATTGTATCAGCTCATTACAAACCACCTTTGCTCCTACCAAATGTTGAAAACTATATTCACCTACCTTCATGGGAAACTTATGACATTTGATTTTATGTTTGATTTGAAACCTAGCATTAACTCCAAGAGCTTGATACATAAACTCCATTAGCACTATCCAGTTACTGCAGCACCTTGGAAGCAAGTGTGGTGGCCTTCAAAACCAAATAACTTGAAGTATGTAAATTTAGGGTACTGAATGTACCAACATCCCCCTTCAGTAATGAATGCCATGGCTTCTTGACTTAACCGGTATCTTGCATCTCCATTCAATTGATTGATGATCACATATAAAAATGCATCATTGAATCTTCGGAGATGAGTCTCAGCAACTTGAAGAGACAGCTGATCATAGTACTCCCATACCTTCTTTTGTCCATCCATGGCTCCCATTACAGCCACTCTGTTCAAACCTGGGAAAACACCCAACCTAGCTGCTACATACACCACATAAGAAGTCATAAAGAAAAACTTGGTCTACCTGATCCTTGTTAGCTGATCATGTATGGCATCAGAGACAATCATCGGCCATTCAAACTATTGGGCCCCATTTAAGATTGTCTGGATGAAAGGAAACATCCATTTCTTGAACCGCGGTGTATCCCTCTTCCCAAAAAATCTTGATAGCATCATGATTAAATCAGACACCTCCTTATAAAAATCTGCCCACTTGGGCTGATCTGCAAGTTTACTTAAAGACTTCTTTTCTATCTTTAACCACTTCTTGTTTAGACGAGACTTATTGGAGTCCTTATGCTTGCTATACTTCTCCAAAGCCTGTGCCTCAGTTTGCTGCACCAAGTTCTTGGGATCAGGAACATTAAATATATTTTGAAACATCGGAGGAGTAAGATCAATAATCACATTATTTTGTGAATCCATGCATAATCTTGTAGTAGGATTGTAAGCACTGGCTACTGTGAGGATCAACTCCAAGCATTGGATTGACAAAGGAAATATAGTAATATGTGCCAAGCCTGAATCAACAATCCTTTGCATTCTTCCTATCAGATTTTCTCATTTTGCAAAGGTTTCTGCATGTAACTCCTCAAAGTTTTACTGGCCGAAGTTTGTATCAGTGATGTCTGACCAGTCTTATTCTACCTTGCTCACCTTCACAACTGGACTCCTATGATTATACCTCAAGGTATAAGGTCACTATTCTTGGTTTAACTTCTTCGGTTTTGGTGCTACCTTTGATGTTTCGGTAGGCTGGTTCCTTCGAGTAGCTTCCCTTGATGCTCCTAACATCTTTCAACTTTCCTGCAAGAAAACCTCTAATTAGATCCTTAGATATCATCATAAAACATGCTTAAACAAACCATACCTTTCATACATGCACCGGAGGCGGAATCGGGCAGAAACACAACCTAAAACAATCTCTTTTACAATATTGCTGGACTTGGAGCCAAAACCGATATAGATACTTTACTAACAATAAACGGGCTCGGGGTCAGAATCGGAAAAGTGATCGGAACTGGAATTGGAATCAAAAAGGGATTTGATTTTCTTCAGATTTTCATATTTTCATTTTCCATTTCCATTCCACCTCCGCTTCCGCCAGGTTATCATTATTTCCAAAGAAGACTTATCACTATATGCAGAGCCAGAAATAGGATGGGAATGGAATCGATAACTTTTGTAAAAATAGATTCTCAAGTTCAAGATCGATTTCGATCCCACCTACGCCTAGGTTGACCATGACATCATCAAGGATTTTGTTGATTTAACACATAACTTCATGATTAAAACCAAGGTCGCTTAAAATGAAAAGGGGCTTTAAAAACACTTCATATGACCATGGGGAACAACTATATATCTTTAGGGCATCATATTTTAACCTTTAACTGTGATCAGTGAAAGACACAAAACCCTAATCTAACAAACCCGATAAAAACTAGGGCACGGGTTTTGAACCTTGCCATTTACCAGAACAAAATACCCGAAAAAACCCTAAGTAAAAATGATAAACCTAATCTACCTCACTGTAGATCCTTAACTTTAACCAAGACCATTCAAAATCCTAATTTAATCTAATCTACTGTAAATCAAAATGGCACGACGCAATCACGACTAAAATGTGAAAGCAACCACACATTAAAATAAAAAGAATTGAAAATGACATAAAAGAAACCCAAAATAAGCAAACAAATGAAATAAAAGAAGAACCTACTCATACAATCATACCAAGAAATACAAATCCATTTAGAATGAAATGATTCAAAGCACGAGTAGATATAAAGAAAAACGCAACAAACACGATAGTAAATAAACGAAGAACAATAACAATAAGAAACCCTACCTTAAACTAAAAAGAACCTAAGCTAAGCTTTGAACTGATTCACATGCAGTATCCTTCCTTTCTTTCGATCAATTTGCTCAAATGAACTCCGTTGCTGCTCTTTCGTGCTCTTCAATCTCTTAATAATGATAATAATGACTCGTTTAATCCTTAAATGAAGGTAAAAATAAAGGTTTCTACCTACACGAGCAGCTTTCATTAATGCATTAACACACAGTTAAGGTGGAGTCGGAACTAAAAGTGAACAAACCCTTTTTTGCAGTGTAACTTCAATCAAAAGGTCAACGACCCAAAAGCGGTGGGGGCGGACCTAAAAATGAAAACTAATTTGAAAGTTTAATAAATTTCCAAACTTCATTACCATTCCGGCTCCGGTGTCGCCAACTAAACACAAAGCAAAAATAAACACCAAAAAGTAAAGCAAAAGACTGATATCATAAAACAAAACATAAGGACTTAGACTAAAAACAAAATATAACTAGCGGAGGTGGGGTCAGAATCGATTATGATTTTGCAATTTTCAATAAAGACCAACTTAACACCCGTTTCGTCTTCGGTTCCGCTAAAGACAAAATAAAAGCAAATAGAAAAGACCATTGGGATGAGAACCAAAACAAGTTTTAGAACCTGATTCGGTTCAGGTTCTGGCTTTGATAGGCTAAACCAAAAAAAAAAACAAAGTGTTAGAAGCAAAATAACTTGAAACTTTGTTAGAAAACAACAAAGGATAAAGAACAACAAGGGGGACCCATTTTGACCAAGGCAAAAGATAGGGTGGTTATGCAAGGCATAATGAATGGTGACTCGACTGGGAAAATGGTTGACCCATTTTCAAGATACTCAAAGAAAACTTCAGTCACCCAAAAACTACTGGCTTATAAACACCTTAATCTTGAATAAGATCAGATATACTTAGGATAAGTTTGAGCTGGAATCTCAAACGTATGTGGTCATGAGTTATTTTTGAATCTGAGTGTGTGCTTATATTGTGCATCATTCTTCATAGATACTTTCTCTACTCTTTGAACCACGATACCTAAAATTCAAGCTACATGAGTTGAGTCTTTTAACTATCGTGCAATAAAATCCTAGGTATTGCTTCGCTGCTAGACACGTGTCCATAGCCCCGACGGAGATGCCTCTAGTTCTCACAAAGAATTGCTCTACTACCAGCCAGGCATTGATAGCCCTGATAGAGATACTTGATTACCCACTTGATATTGAGCTTGCCTTTTCTTTCTTTTTTTTTCACTTGTGGAAATTCTTTTATGCATCTTTCTCAATACTTCAGTTTCAATGAATCTAAACTATGGGTTGAGAACTACAATGGATTTCATGATAGTCTTGGAATCAAATTTTTCACTTGAATCAAAGGTAGAGTCATTCTAAAATAGATAGGCTCCTACTCATGCAGATGTTTCATCTAATTTGGTGACAGATTTTTGATGATAATTCATGAGATATTCACAATGTATCTTCTTATCCTTAAATAACTTTTCAAACCCAAACTAGAATGATCATAAGACATAATTTTTTAGAATGACATCCTTTTCAATGATGATCATGAAAATACCTAAACCAAATTATCTCCTAGTACCCATAGTATACTTTCAGTAACAACCCCAAGTCTTGAGATGAACAGAATAAAGATCCCCAATGAAACAAAACTCAACAAAATAAACAAAACAAAACAAAGGAACAACAAAAAACAAAACAATAAGAAAACAATAAGAAAACCTAACTAAACAGAGACTTAATTACATATGATACAGTATAATGCATTCTTCTCCAACATATCAGACCTTCTATGCACCAAAATATTGCTTGAGAAACTAACCATTAACTGGTAATGGAACAGGCTCTCCTGTTAAGGTACTCAAACGAAAAGAATTTTCGCCCAATATCTCAACTACTTGATAAGGACCTAACCAAAGGCTATCAAACTTCTGGTGATCTCCCTTCTTTTCTCTAGCCTTATCCCATAATAACACAAGATCTGATATTCTAAAGGCTTTTATCTTGGCTCTCTTGTCAAACTAGTGTTTGACAACAGCCTGATGTTTAGAGAATCGCAGCAAAGCAGCATCTCTTTGTTCTTCCATATTTAACAAATTAAGCAGTCTAACCTCAATCCTATCATCCTTGTTATAAAACTCCTACATAAACTTCAGAACAGGTATTTGCAAATGAATGGGGAAGATTGGATCTAAAGGTGAATTCCCTAGGGCTGCTTTGATTCTGGTTCGATCTGCCCATAAAGCAAATCTCAACTGGGTGTGCCAGTCCCTAGGGTTTCTTTCTAACAACTTTCTTATAACTTCCAACAAGTTCTGATTTGTGGACTCAACCACTCCATTTCCTTGAGGGTAATAATTGGAAGAATATTTTAACACAATCTTATGTTCATATGCCCATGAAATAATCTCAGCAAAAGAAAAAGCAGGGCCGTTATCACATACCAGAGCGAATGGAACTCCAAACCTGGTTGTGATGTTCTCCATTAGAAACTTGATGACCACCTCTGTGGTACTATTCTTGCAAGGTTGTGCCTCCGTCCAGTGTGTGCAGTAGTCCATTGTAGTCAAGATGAATTTATGCCCTGCAAAAGAGTTTGGATTAATTACACCTACAAAATCAAGTGCCCATTGAGCAAATGGCCTTACCTCATATACCGGTTGTAGGGGCATTGTAGGATTTCTCTCTCTAGGTGCAGAATTTTGACATACATGACAAGTCATGTAGTGTTGATGTGCATCTCTAAACACATAGGGCCAATAATAGTCTGACCTTAAAATCTGATGTGCCAAAGCATCAGCCTGTCAATGTCCTGTCCCATGCCTTCCATGAAATTCACTTATGGCATGCTTAGCTTCTTGCTGATCTAAACAATGTAGATATATTCCTTGAAAATTATTCCTGTAGATTGATCCCCCTTTGAGCATATAATGGGTGCTCTTCATCCTCAATGCTCTCCTTTGAGTAGCATTCATTCCCTCTAGACATTTGTTATTGAGGAGGAAGAAAACTAAATCTGTATACCAGGGATCCTTTGTGAATGATTGAACTGTGTATTGTTGATAAGTAATATTTTTATCTACTTCTGCCATTGCCTTTGACAAACCTTGACCTCGAACAAGCTTCATTGGGTGAATTTCCAAGTCAAATTCTTGCAAGATGGCCATCCATTTCCCTCTTCTTTCCCCTAATTCACTTTGCATTAGGAGGGACTTCACAGCTGGATCTAGAACTATGGCCATAACCTGACTTCTGATTATGTAATGCCTAAACTTCTTTACTACTCTAACCAATGCAAAGGCTTGTTTTTCCAATGATGAATATCTTACTTCTGTATTTTTAAATGGAGAGCTCATAAAAGAATTAGGTCTCTCCTCCTTCGCTTCTCTTCTTTATGTTAAAATTGCTGCACATGAATGTTCAAAAGCAAAAGAATAAATGTAGAAGGGTTTTAGATAATCTGGGCTTGTTAAAATAGGTGCCTTAGATATAGATTGTTTAATCTGCATGAAAGGAGATTTAGCCTCTTCGCTCCATTCAATCTTTGCATCCTTCTTCATCATCTCATTGAGTGGTTTGACAATCTCTGCAAACCCTGTTATAAATTTCCTAACAAAATTGATCCTTCCAAAGAAAGACCTCATCTCCTTCTTACTTCCTAGTTTTGTCAACTTCAAAATGGCCTCCACTCAGTTAGGATCTATGGATATTCCCTCCTCTGATATAATGTGACCTAAAAGCTTTCCTTCAGAAACTCCAAATACACATTTCTTTGGGTTGAGAGAAACACCATAACTGATACACTTTTTCAACACCTTTTCCAAATCAGTAGCATGATCTTCTCTATTTTTAGAGAAGATGGTCAAATCATCAACATAGATGATTATACATTTCCCTATCAAATATTTAAATTCCACATCGATCGCCCTTTGAAAAGTAGCACTAGCATTAATGAGACCAAAAGACATTCTTCTGTAAGCAAATGTCCCTCACTTTGTAGTAAAAGCAGTCTTTATCCTATCCTCATGACTTACAAGGACCTGATTGTATCCTGAACACCCATCCAAGAAGGACATCATCTGAGATCCATTGACCTTTTGCAATACTTCATCAAGGGAAGGTAATGGATAGTTGTTCTTTCTCAGAGGCTTTGTTTAAATTCTTGAAATCCACACATAACCTTATCTCACCGTTCTTCTTCCTTACAGGAACTAGATTATCCACCCAAGTGGAGTGTCTAACTGGAAAGATTATTCTTGCAGCCAAAATTTTTTGCACCTCCTTTTGAATTGGACGTTCAATTAATGCATTGACTGGGCGTTGCTTTTGGTGAAATAGCTTGGCTTTTGGCTTAAGAGGAATTGTATGTGTGATCACAGATGTATCAAAAGTTTTCAAGTCATCATAGCTCCAAGCAATTGCTTCAATATTCTATTTCAAGACCTTAATTATCTCATCCTTAATCTCCTAAGGACAAGTCTTCCCTATAAGAACATTCCTTTCTGGGTCTGAGTGAGTCAAATTAACTTGTTCATACTTACCTCCCTCACTCTTTGTAGGCACTCTTTGATAAGCTTGTGGATCTGAATCAAATATCCTTTCTAATGCTATCATCCCTTTGGGAATGTTATTGCTCTTTAAATCCAGTATCCCTTCTGGATTGTCACTTTTTGGATTCCAGTCTCCCTGATCTCTATCAAAATCATCAATTATCTGCCCTTCAAAAACATCAGAATTTTCCAAAAAGGCCAATATATGTTGATCATCAATAAATACCTGAAAGTGTCTAACATTGTCAGGAATTGCTGGGACCGAAATCAAATCTACTGAAAACCTCTTCAGATTTGAGTCTTGCATAGGCTCTAATGTACTAGCAGCAACAGCAAGAGCATCTGCTATTTGATTTGCTTCCCTTGGAATGAGAGTAATTCCAAAGGCGTCAAAATATTCTATTAAATTCCAAACCCTATTTCTATATGTAGCCAACCTTTTGTTATGGCATGTGTATTGGCTACGTACCTATTTCACAATCACCTCAGAATCTCCCATCACTGTAAGAGCAGTTACCTTCTTCTTATGAGCAAACATAAGCCCTCTTGCCAGTGCTTCGTATTCAACCACATGGTTAGTGCAACCAAACTGCAATCTATAAGAAGCAAAATAAGTCTTTCCTTTCAGATTTGGTTAGTTCAATCCTTGCTCCACTTCCTGCTTTAGATTTAGAACCATCCAATTTAAGAGTCCATAACTGATCTTTAGCTGGGAGTTCTTTCTTTTTAGAAGCAACAGGGAAGGACTCACTTGAGATGTGTGGCGACTCATATTTTTGCTGTTTGTCAGAATTTGTGTTGGGGAGAGGCTCAGTTAAAGATTTTCCTAGGTCTTCAATTTGTTCAAAAACTACTTCCTGAATGATTTCTTGGGTTGATTTACTATTCAATTCATCTTTTATCAACTCTTTTGGCATTGGTAAAGCATCTGGGGCAGGTGCATTGAAAAGGCACTATATTACCTTATTCTCTTCTTGAACTTTAGAACATAAAATCGATGTCTGCTCTACTGATGAGGAATTTTCCTTCTGAGAAGGGTTAAGTCGAGTTAGAATGGTAGCATCCTTAACTTTGAAAGAGACCTCATTGATGGGAGTCTCAGATTCCTCCTAGTACTTTTGTTGTGGCTGATCTATATGACCTAGAATATCTAGGCATGATTGACATGTCAAATCCGAATGGTTGTGATAGTGAATCTTGCACCAGTTAAGGAGTAATAAACTACTCAAGTCAGTTTCTTCTCCTAAAACAAGCCTATCTTGTTGCAATTTCCTTATTCAAACCTGTTGGTTGATGCAGATCATGGGATTACTATGCTCTAAAGGCAAAATATCATCAGGACTGATTACAGACAATGTAAGAACTTCCTCTTGTTTGTAAACACCTATCTCAATTTCAAAGAATGCTACCTCATTTTCAGCATCATATTCTATAATCATATGTTTGAGCCTAGGTTCACTCTCAATTCTTATCTATGTGGAAACTCCTTTCCATGGTAACCACATGTGTGAGAAATCCAAGGATAGATATCCCCCTACACTTTTCATTAGTTCTTGACTTAGGAGCATACCATAATTTTCTGGGATATCAGCTACTTGGATATCTATATAGGTCTGGATCCTTAGATCTGATCCAACCTACACATGCATGTTCTTCAACTCACCTACAACATTGACTTCAGTTTTATCCAACTGAATCACCTTCTTATTGGTTGGAATAGGACTCAATCCTAACTTTTTACAAATCGAAAAAGGTATAACATTCCTTAATGCTCCAGAATCTAATAAACAATTGTGTAGGTTCTTTCCAAAGATTCTCAAACTTAACAGAAAAGGTGGGGTACTGGTCTTACCTTTATACATAGCTACATTTGTCTCCTTTGCGGGAGTCACTTTACCTTTCCCTTTTAGGCGATCTACCTCTTCCAAAGCCTTTAATACCACCTCCCGTTGGGTTGGGCACCACTTCATGATATCAAAGAAAGGTAGTGATGTCTTCTGCCTTTGTAATTCTGTAACAAAGTCAAACTCAGAATCATTCCTAACTTGATACTTAGGAAAAGAAGGTTGATTACCTCTATTCTGAGAATCAGAAGGTCCCTTTGGTGGAGGTGGATTGTTATTTGCATTTTGATTTGGTGGAACCATATTATTTGGAGGTGCAGATGTAGTGAATGGCCCCTTATATTGATTTCTTAGAAAGTGACCACCCTTAGATTGAAAAGCTTGAGCATCATAGACATCTTCCTCTGGCTCATTATCTCCTTGCATAGGAAACTGAAACTTTTCTTCAGTGGTTTCATAAGTCATGGCAGTGCTAACTGGCCCATTATCCTTATTGGAATTTCCTGCTGGAGGATGGGTATCAGCTTGTGCAATTTTCACAATTTTCTCCATTTCTAGGCAATTGACCTCAAAATATGTTGATGTATCATGCAACCTACACCAATTGGTCATAAAATTCAAATCAGAAACATTAGCAGTATGTGGTCTTTCCTCACCTGCTTGATAATTATGAGGAACTCCCCCGTTGTTAGGTCCAGTATTCCACTGCCTATTATTGTTGTTGTTGTTATTGAACCTTTGATTATATCCTCTATTCTGATTTTGATAATTTTGATTTGAGGAGTTTTGACCTTGAAAGTTCCTATTGGTGTTCTAGTTTTGATTCTGATTAGAGTAATTGCCCTAATAGTTATAACCTCCCTGGTTGTTGTAATTCTGGTTTTGATTATTGGGAGGGTTTTTCCTGAGCTATGCCATGTCATTTGACATCTGAGAGAGAGTCTTTTTGAGAGTCACTACTTCACTTGTGAGTTGAACAGTTTGATCATTCTGCACATTTTGGACTATGGCTAGGGAATGGACATGGGTTGATCCTCCCCCTTGTTGCGGTTGATTTTGAGGTTGTTGTTGTTGTGGTTGATGTGAGGAATCTTGTATGCCATTGTTAAAGAAGGGCACAGTGGGTGGGGCTTGCAACTTAGATATAGGTCCATATTGGGAATAAGACATCCCTGGGAAAATATTGTATAATGGTGGATTAGGCATCTGATAATTCATTGGAGGAAGAGTTGTTCCTAACTCTCCAGATTGCAGAGTTATTTGCTGTTGTAATTTGATGGCCAAATGATAAATCTTAGACAGTGAGTCAATCTCATCAGGTTGATAAGTTCTTTGCAAGAACAGGTCAATCAAAGGATCAACAACTCTCAAATATGCCTGTATGGCCATACCCTCTGGTACTAAGTAAGGCTCTTGTAGCCTATGATACATCATTTGTAACCTAGTGTTAAATAAGGGCAATGGTTCATGGTGTTCCTTCCTTATGGTGGAAAATTGGTGATATAATATTGCAGGATCCACATAAACCCTAAATTGATTAATAAAAGTAATTTTTAAATGTGTCCAACCCAAAATAGATCCCAAGGGCAGATTTAGATACCAATTATATGCCATATCTCCTAAATAGTAGGGAAACAGTCTACATACCACATCTTGATGAGCAACCTGAGCTCATGTGCAAGCATCCTTGAATGCTTGTATATGTTCCTCAACACTTCTTGATTCTCCATGCATGTATTCTGGACAAAACCTCTCTGGGTTCTTTGGTAAATCATGGAATCCCCCAGGAATAGTCCCTAACGAGGAGGGATTATTCATAAAGTAAGCAATTGGTGGGAGTGGTTGGACAGGTGGTGTTATAGGCCGAATTGGTGGTGACACGGGCCTATTTGGAGGTGATGACATAGGTGGAACTAGTGGTGGTGTAGGTGGATTTGGAGGAAATCTAGGTGGAGTAAGTGGTGGTGGTAGTGTAGGTAGAAAAACCCTATGAGCATGAGGTCTTGGTCTAACCGGGGCTTGCAGTTCTTGTAATGGTTCAGGATCAGCAGAAGATCTAAGAATCCTTTCCTACTTGTCCGATGAGAATGACCCTATACGAGCCAGCTTGTTCTTTCACGCCCTCCTTCTAGCACCAACTTCTGTTGATGGTGAAAATGACACAAACAACATTAAAACATAATATTTCTACTTTATTTCTCCTGAAAAAGAAAGACAACATGTAGTGGCCTAACTCCCAAGGTCCTAGTAGTTGGTTCTCAACTATCTAGTGTCACTCAATCGGTTCATGCAACTGTAATATTCAAGGGGCCTATGCTGGTAAAAAGATTCAAGCGATGACTCATTCTATCAAACTGTTTTGGTAAATCAATGGCATCTCAAACAAAAGAAAAAGATAGATTAAAGGGGTAAACGAGTAAGTATGAATCAAATATATCTATCATCCAGACATATATCTTCAAGTAATGAATGTTCTTCTAATCAGACCAAGAAAACCATAAGATGACACAATCTATAGCATAATCTATACCACTGCATACATTTTAGGTGCTTAATTAACTTCACAATCACACATCACAAATAGTTCAAGGATTTTTCAAAACAACACACATTCATTCATCATCAAGATTATAGATCAACAGACTTTAATATCTTCAATCCAATGACAATCTAACAAGATAACCTTTAAATCTGGTTTCTTCTAATGACTTTCATCACATAAGAAACTATTATGCTTCAGCACAATCACTGGCATTCAGATAAATTATAACTTATCAGCCTTATCAAATCAAACAACTCAATGCTAACTCCATATTGCATAAACCTATAATTCTATTAACTATAAAAAGATCAAGTACAAAGTATCTCTATAAAACTCTACAAAATTCTATCTCCTAATCTTAGGTAAGCCGATTCTATTCTCAATTAGCTGACCTTTACAATATGATACCCATCGGGTATTTATACATATACAAAACCTCGAACTCTACTTCTATTTTAGGTATTCCACCCTTTTAGGAACTAGATCAATTTGATCTTGAGTTCTTACATTTAGACATTCAGTTCAAATAAAAATAGAAGATAGAAGAAAAAGAAGAAGTCATGCACCCCCCCAAGACTGTCAGTGTTGTATCCATGCAACATGCAAGGAAGAGGAACATCATGCATGTAGGGACTCATGCATGCGAAGCTGGATCTGCAATAAACAAATCATAGCTGGTGAAGACTTGCTATAATGTATCCATCTCTGGCCCATCAATCCAGCTATCTTCAAGCTTGATTCGATCCAATTCTACTGCAACAAATTCCCTCATACTTTTTATTTTTATTAACTCTCTCCTAGCAGCTTTTATCTCTTCTTTGACCTCTACTAGTTGATCTATTATTAACTCTTCCACATCATCCTTTTCCTGCATGAGTCCTTTGAACCTTTCATCCCATTTCTCTTTAATTTGACTCAAAGGCATGCCATCTTTTGTCAACACATTTACATCTACAATTATAGCAATGACTGCTTCTAATTCTTCCAATTGCTCAGTCAAATTATTAATAGTTTCTTGAATTTAATCCTTGTGTTTACACAAAAAGCCAGTCCTAAACCAGAGTATGCGAGAATTTTTCTCCACAAAATCCTTGTTGTCTTCCTCAAGTATGGATTGTTCCAGAAGAGTTGTTAGAGGCAATGCACTTACTCTTTCCAACTTTTGACTGTATTCTTTGTATTCCTCTTCTTGCTTTTTTGATGCCTCAATGTATTGATGCATCTCTTTCATCAACCCTTATGTATCCTTGTAGGCTTCAAAACCTTTAACCAAAACTTCAGCCACCTCCCAGTTTAACTTGTCTACCCATCGGTCTACCATATCCGCTTTTCCTTTCACTTGTACCAAATCATCTACCTCCTTTTTGCTTAACAAAATAGGAGTCTCAATGGATGCTACCTATTATGATCTTTGAGAGGAGACACTCTTCAAGAATGAATGTAGTTGATCTAATTGAGCTTTAAGCTCATCCTTCTTTTGCTTATCCTTGATCATTCTTGACTTGGCCGATGAAGCCACCACATCAATTAAGTTCATTTGCTGATTCCTAGTGGGTCTTCCCAAGTTGATAGTACTCAACTGATAATCTATTAGTTGCATGTCCCATACCTCGTTTTCTGTCATTGGCATGGCACATTCAGCAACAATTTCTCCTTTGTCTGTGAGTTGGGTAGAATGTAGAATTTTAGCCTTCCTTTTAGGCCTCTCCTGCTCAATCCCCTTCATCATATCCTCCCAATTAAGAGGTTGTGGAGGTGTTACTACCCTCTTCTATAGGTCCAATTTTAGCCAAGTAGGAGCAATTGGAGTAGTAGTCATCATAGAAGAGGAAGCAACAACTGTAGAAGGTGGCTGAACATTTACCTGAGGTTGAGAGTCAACCCTTGATTTCTCTTGTTGTTCTTGCAGTATATGCATCTACACCAACTTCTCAGCCTCTTATCTATCTCTTTGTTCTTTCTTTTCTTCCTCTTCTTTCCTCTTACTCTCTTCTTCCAACCGATCTCTCTCTACCTTTTCTTTTTCCAACTTTTCCTTCTCTAGAGCTTCTTTTTCAAGTTTCTCTTTTTCCAAAGCCTCTAGTCTTTCTTTTTCTAATCTCTCCGCCTCTAAGGCCTTAAGTTTTTCTACTTTTTCTTCTTCCTCTTGCTACTTCTTCACCAGCTCTCTGGCCTCCTTTTCCTTCCTTATCTTTTCTGCTCCTTCTTCTTTTAGACTAGCTTCCTCTGCAAGTTTTAACCTAGCAACCAAGATTTCCTTTTCCCTTCGGTTCCTTGCCTTCTCCTCCTCAAGGTCATGAATTTTCTGTATTAACTCCAACTTGTTGTTCTCTTCCTTGACCTTGAGCTCATGTTCCTTCTCCCTTCTTTTCCTCTTTACTTCATCAACTGCTACCTATTCCTTAAATTGTTTTGCTTTCAATTGTTGCTGATGCAATACAGCATCAACTTTTACCTTACTTTCCATTTCCTTTTGTTTCTTAGTTGTAGCCCTTGAATCAAACTTCCTTTTTTCCTCTTCAAACATCTTCCATTTCTCTTCTTGTGTCAAAATCTGCTAAATATCCTCCTCTAGAGGCATGTTCTCTTGCATATCCTTTTCGGACAGGGTTTCATCTGAATCTGTCCCAACCTCCAAAACTTCTTCCTCCATTTCTTTCCCCTTGTCAGCTTCAGCCATGCTATGAAGAGTTCCTTCTTTTATTTTTTTACTCTTCTTCCTTGTAATTGGGAATTGGACAGATGATTCACCTAATGTAGGTGTTGAAACAGTAGATCCTCCTACTGGAACATCTCCTTCTTGTGTTTCTTCTTCATCATCTACCGCCTCTAGTTCAATTTCATCAATGTCCAGAGGAAGGAATTCCAATGGTTCTTTGGGAGGTGTCTTCCTTTTGATCCTTTTGTACCCTTTACCCTTTTTAAGGACTAGTCCTTGAGGAGCTTGAGTTCTCAACATCAACCATTGCACGCTCCTATCGAATACTGTCCTTCCTATCTTCTTGATATCAATGGTTTCTTCAGCATCCCAATCAATTGGATCGAGGATCTTGGTGCCAATATTCAAAGCTTCATAGGATGGATCCAATACAATTCCATCATCCACCAATGTGTCAGGAATGTTTTCTTTAATACCCAGCTTTGCCATGAGTGCGACAGGCAATCTTTCATAGTTCTTCTTTCTCAAATCATACTCATCCTGTCGATCACTCCAAAAGTCTTCTAACAAATTGAAATCTCTAGTGAACACCAAAGGCAATAAAGCATACATCTTCTTCTTTGGATCAAAATACTTACAAACCTTGTATAATCCTAACTTCTATTGTATCAGCTCATTACAAACCACCTTTGCTCCTACCAAATGTTGACAGCTATATTCACCCAACTTCATGGGAAACTTATGACATTTTGTTTTATATTTGATTCCAAACCTAGAATTAACTCCAAGAGCTTGATACACAAACTCCATTAGCACTATCTCGTTACTGCAACACCTTGGAAGCAAGTGTGGGTGGCCTTCAAAACCAAATAACCTGAAGTATGTAAATTTAGGGTACTGAATGTACCAATATCCCCATTCAGCAATGAATGCCATGGCTTCTTGACTTAATAGGTATCTTGCATCTCCATTCAATTGATTGATGATCACATATAAAAATGCATCATTGACTCTTTAGAAATGAGTCTCAGCAACTTGAAGAGACAACTGATCATAGTGCTCCCATACCTTCTTTTTTCCATCCATGGCTCCCATTACACCCACTCTATTCAAATCTGGGAAAACACCCAACCTAGTTGCTAAATACACCACATAAGAAGTCATAAAGAAACACTTGGTCTACCTGATCCTTGTTAGCTGATCATGTATGGCATCAGAGACAATCATCGTCCAGTCAAACTATTGGGCCCCATTTAAGATTGTTAGGATGAAAGGAAACATCCATTCCTTGAACCGCAATGTATCCCTCTTCCCAAAAACTCTTGATAGCATCATGATTATATCGGACACCTCCTTATAAAAATCTGCCCTCTTGGGATGATTTGCAAGTTTACTTAAAGACTTATTTTTTGTCTTTAACCACTTCTTGTTTAGATGAGACTTATTGGAGTCCTTATGCTTGCTATACTTCTCCAAAGCCTCTGCCTCAGTTAGCTGCACCAAGTTCTTGGGATCAGGAACATTAAATATATTTTGAAACATCGGAGGAGTAAGATCAATGATCACATTATTCTGTGAATCCATGCATAATCTTGTAGCAGGATTGTAAGCACTGGCTACTGTGAGGATCAACTCTGGGCATTGGATTGACAAAGGAAATATAGTAATATATGCCAAGCCTAAATCAACAATCCTTTGCATTCTTCCTGTCAGATTTTCTCGTTCTGCAAAGGTTTCTGCATGTAACTCCTCAAAGCTGTACTGGCCCAAGTTCGTATCAGTGATGTCTAACCAGTCTTATTCTACCTTGCTCACCTTCACAACTGGACTCCTATGATTATACCTCAAGGTATAAGGCAGTTGTTCTGGCTTTAACTTCTTTGGTTTTGGTGCTGCCTTTGATGTTCTGAGAGGCTGGTTCCTTTGAGCAGCTTCCCCTGATGCTCCTAACATCTTTCAACTTTCCTACAAGCAAACCTCTAATTAGATCCTTAGATATCATCATAAAACATGCTTAAACAAACCATACCTTTCATACATGCACCGGAGGCGGAACCAGGTAGAAACACGACCTAAAACAATCTCTTTTACAATATTGCCTGACTCGGAGCCAAAACCAATATAGATACTTTACTAACAATAAACGGGCTCGGGGTTGGATTCAGGAAAGTGATCAAAACCGGAATCAAAATCAAAAAGGGATTTGATTTTCTTCATATTTTCATATTTTCATTTTCCATTTCCATTCCACCTCTGCTTCTGCCAGGTTATCATTATTTCCAAACAAGACTTATTACTATACACGAAGCCGGAAACGGGATGGGAATGGAATCGATAACTTTTGTAAAAATAAATTCTCAAGTGCAAGATCGATTTTGATCCCGCCTCCACCTAGATTGACCATGACATCATCAAGGATTTTGTTGATTTAACACATAACTTCATGATTAAAACCAAGGTCGCTTAAAACGAAAAGGGGCTTTAAAAACACTACATTCATATGACCATGGGGAACAACTGTATATCTTTAGAGCATCATATTTTAACCTTTAACTGCGATCAGTGAAAGACATGAAACCCTAATCTAACAAACCCGATAAAAACTAGGGCACGAGTTTTGAACCTTGCCATTTACCAGAACAAAATACCCGACAAAACCCTAAGTAAAAATGATAAAACTAATCTACCTCACTATAGATCCTTAAATTTAAGCAAGACGATTCAAAATCCTAATTTAATCTAATCTACTGCAAATCAAAATGGCACGACGTGATCACGACTAAAACGTGAAAGTGACCACACTTTAAAATAAAAAGAATTGAAAATGACATACAAGAAACCAAAAATAAGCAAACAAACGAAACAAAACAAGAACCTACTCGTACAATCATACCAAGAAATACAAATCCATTTAGAATGAAATGATTCAAAGCACGAGTAGATATAAAGCAAAACGCAACAAACACGATAGTAAATAAACAAAGAACAATAACAATAAGAAACCCTACCTCAAATGAAAAAGAACCTGAGCTAACCTTTGAACTGATTCACACGCAATATCCTTCCTTTCTTTCGATCAATTTGCTCAAATGAACTCCGTTGCTGCTCTTTCATGCTCTTCAATCTCTTAATAATGATAATAATGACTCGTTTAATCCTTAAATGAAGGTAAAAATAAAGGTTTCTACCTACACGAGCAACTATCATTAATGCATTAACACACAGTTAAGGCGGAGTCGGAATTAAAAGTGAACAAACCCTTTTCTATAGTGTAACTTCAATCGAAAGGTCAACGACCCAAAAGTGGTGGGGGCGGACTTGAAAATGAAAACTGATTTGAAAGTTTAAGAAATTTCCAAATTTCATTACCATTCCAGCTCCGGTTCTGCCAACTAAAAATAAAGCAAAAATAAACACCAAAAAGTAAAGCAAAAGACCGTTATCATAAAACTAAACATAAGGACTTAGACTAAAAACAAAATATAACTAGCGGAGGCAGGGTCGGAATCGATTATGATTTTGCAATTTTCAATAAAGACCAACTTAACACCCGTTCCATCTCCAGTTCCGCTAAAGACAAAAGAAAAGCAAACAGAAAAGACCATCGGGATGAGAACCAAAACAAGTTTCAAAAGAACTTTCAGAACCCAATTCGGTTCTCGTTCCAGCTTCGATACGCTAAACCAAAAAAACAAACAAAGTGTTCGAAGAAAAATAACTTCAAACTTTGTTAGAAAACAACAAAGGATAAAGAGCAACAAGGGGGACCCATTTTGACCAAGGCAAAATATGGGGTTGTTATGCCTTGTGTTTTAGATAGGTTGATTATCATGAAAAAGACTTGGATTTTGACCCATAATAATGCATACATTTCTATATGTCTTATTAATGCACGTTCATAAAATTTCACCAACAATTTTTTTCTTTTTTGGTATAGTGCCAAAATGCAATTTTTGATTTCTTTTGAACTAAGATGCCTAAGTTTATAATGACAACCAGTAGACCTTCTCTTGGGTATTTTGATTTTGTGTGAGATCATTTAGAGAATTCTAGCTCAATGGAAGAAAAGATGATATTTATTACCACACGAGGGGTGGTAATATAGGTCATTGTCCAAAATATCATCTCTTTGTTCTTCTTTATCTTATATATTTACAACAATTCTCCACTGATTGGATTTTTCCTTGGTTTCAAAAGTGAAGCTTCTCAAACTGCTAATGATATATGTTTATTCTCCCTCAATGAATTCAAAGTTCGGCTGAATGATAGCACCTATAAGGTTGGGTTGTTGGACGAGAGTGATCGGTCTCAAAATGGTCATGTGGGATTCAAATTGTCAATTTATATTGCTTAAGTGAGTTGATATCACCACAAACACTTGTCTTGATTTAAGTTTTCAAAACTAAAATGTTTATGTCCAAAACATCATAACTTTCACAATGTCCATTTTGTGAGTATCATGAGGTTGAATCCATAATTTCCTATGTTGTCTTTGGAAAATATGGATTAAGATATAATTCAATAGATTTAGAAATATCTAAGGATAGAAATCCTTAGGACAAGCATTAATATCAAGGCTATTTCAAAAGGTATCCATATTTAGGCCAAAGTGTTTGATATTTTGAGGAAGATCGTGAATGTATGTTTTCAATTTTTTGGATCCAAGCAAGGTATTAAACTGACTCACAATCATTTACAATCCTAGGTTTAAATGGCCATACTTGCTGAATCCCCACTCGGATTTCTCCAAACACTAAGACATTGTGAACAGTTAGAGATTTGGAAACACTAGCTCCCCTCCACAACACACACTTCTCGAGACCACCAAATCTCAAAATCCTAAAGATCCTAAGATCTTAAGGATTTTGCTATTACAATAATGAATAGTACAAATGTGGGGTGGCTTCAGAATGATCATTCTTGCACCAACAAGTATTAATGATTTTGGATTCTAAACAATGGTTCATAATAAGGGCTTTTGTTCAAGGTGGTCATACACGTGGCAAGATTAGCTCAAGATTATGGAGAATCAAGAGGCCTCCTAGTCTCTTCCCAAGAAGAGATTTTGATGTACCACATGGGTACTATGGGTGACACTTGTCGTTATGACACATTTGTACATATTGTTTATTAATTTAATCACAAACACATTTTTATATAGTGACTTGGAAGAGCTTGTCTTTAGCTCGTTACTACTTGGTCCATTCCCTCATCTCTAAGCGGGGAGGAAGGACCTTCTAAAGATAAACAATAGAAAGGAGTTAAATTTTAGTTAGATCATCCCAGTTCACATGAAAGAGGGAGAGAAAACACACCATGCATTTTCCCTACACTAGAAAGGGGTTCATTTTTAATCCAAATTGAAAGATGTAGGTGATTACAAAAGTGTTAAGGAATTTTTTTGTTTCTCAAGATCGCCCAGTGGCATGAGAGAATTTCATATGCATTAAATAACAAATATGTAAACCACAAAACATGGAAAATAGTTGTAAATTTTAACCCCTAAGGTAAGATGAATTAATTTTATGCACCAAACGAAATGTTAATTGCCTTGTTCAATTTTAAAACCCAAAAGACAATAATGAGATGAGGATTCAATTTTAGTTTCGTTTGAGTGTTCATTTTAAACCCAAATGAAATTTAGTGAGGTCCTATAACATAAAGTAAAAAGAATAAGAAATTGGGTTATAATTGCTCTAGAGCGTCAAATGCTTGTTACAATCATAAAATCTTAAGATCATAATGCTTCTTCACTTTATCTTCATGTTGTCCAATCTTGCAAAACTACATTAGTCTAAAAACTAGAACAATGTTTGAGGCATGTTAGTACTCCGATGACTCAAAAAAATAAAAACACATGCTGAAAAATGATCTTTAAATTTCTTACCAAAGTTGGTCATTTATATACATGGTAGTGTTGCTCTAGTGAACAAGTGTGTTGCTCTAATAACAAAATAGAGAGCACGATAGCATCGTTATTTTATTGGGCATCGTCGTTTGTAAATCTTCGATGCTTATATTATATTAGAATCACCATTTTTTTAATTAGTGTCATTGTATTTAATAGGTGTCACAATTTGAAATGACAATAACATCGCTATATGTTGATGCCCGGAAAAGGCATCGGTGAAATTGAGTTGGGTGTCGCTCTTTCCTACAAAATTCAAAATGAACAGAATTCGAGTTAGAAATTGATTAAATTTGATCAATTTTCCCTCCTTCTAGTGCCAGAATATCGATCAAGGATATTAGTATGGGTCGATTGCACTTGATCCATGAAGAATCAAAGCATATTCATGCAACTAATACTCAATCTCAAACAAGATCATTCATATGAAAGTTAAACTAAACATTTATTGAAACAAAGCTTTCTAAACTAAGAAAGTGTTAAAATATCTACTCTAATCTATCTGAAACTTATCCCATTTTGGAATAGGTGTCGTGTTGATGTAGAAAAATGATTTTTTCCCAATCATTTGATCAGTGAGCTTGTTTCAATCAATTTTATTGAAGATAATAAATAAAACTATTGTGATATATGGATGAAAACATGATTTATGCTAAAATGAGTATGATGCAAGAGTTAATATACCATGATTTTATGCTAAAAAGATGTGCATATGCAATTTCTAAGCTAATCTAAATGATATTTAAACTAAAAATATTCAAACCCCATCTCTCTAATTAGCTAAATGGATGCATGGAAGCCATTAATGGAAGCTAAGCTATTATGAAACTAAAAAAGAACTAAAAATATGCTAAATGTATGTAAAGTATGAGTGTGAGTGTGAGTGTGAGTGATTTCAAAATCATAAGCTTGATGTTGAGAGATGGGTCCATTTGTCTCCAAATAGTTACCTATTTATAGTAAAGAAAATGAGAAATGGAGGGTTGAGATTGAAAAATATAATCAATGGTCAAGGATAGAAGGAAATAGGAGGCATGGATCGTGGATTCTCATCAATGGGTGAGAATGAAAGATGAGATTTAATCAAGGTTTCTCATTCCTTGCAAAAAAGCACACTTTTAACCTGTACAAGAGGTCAAAAGTTAACTTTCCCAAGAATTCACAAGCTAACTTGCATTTGAAGATAAGTGAGAATATTCCCTTTCTTAAATGATTGGAAGAGAAAGAGGTGAGGAAAAAGGATATTTTGCTAATTAAAACAAATTTTAATTGTGCAAAGGGGGGGAATATTCCACAAGAATATTCCCTTGCAAGTGGGAGGAATTGGATTAATTAAATAATTTCTAATTAAACAAGGTTTAATCATGCAATTAGGGGAATTAGAAGAATAAAGTGATATTCATTAAATTAAATGACTTAATGAATGGGAAAAAGGTGAAATGACATTTAATTAAATAGCTTAGGGTTATTTAATTAAATGGGAAGACTTAGGGAATTAAATTAAATACTTTGATTTATTTTATTTAATGAGATGAAATGTTAGTGTGAAAGAGGGTGAATTAACCAGATTTGATGAATTAGTTAATAGATGAAAATAACATAATTAATTAAATAGCTAGGATAATTTAATCAATTAAGTGAAAAGAAGATGGGTTTTAGGAGGAAACGGTGTTAGTTAGCCAATGTGATCCATCGAGACATTTTTAAGTGTCTACATTTTTCCCCTCTTTGAAGAAATGTATTTATTACATTGGTTCAAAGACTCATGTTGATTTTGATGTTGATGATGATGCATAAATGGATATCGATGATCTCTTTGAGATGTCGATAGCCAAGCTAAAGTTAATTGATCTGATTGATCGATTGATGACATTGTTGAGGATTCACAACAATGCAAGGATTGTGTTGAATAACATGAGGATTGATAGGGAACGATATATCCCAATGATGATTGATTTGATAAATTGATCAAGATTTTCTAGCAAGGCTAGGAACAACGTTTGCTAGATGATTTGATATCAATATGATCAAAAGATGGTTGGTTTCTCCTCAAGAGATCGATCGGAGAATAAAGTGTTCCGATCAAGTCACGATAAGTGAAAATCAGACTTATGTTGGAGATTATTGAGATTTTAGGTTGCTTTTGAATCAAAGAGTTGCAACATTTCAGATTGCTGAGTTGAAGTTGATATAGATGCCCCAATATGTTGCAATGAAAGAGGGATTGCTGGTAAAGAGGATAAAAAAATAATTCTTGGAAAGCTCAAATGTTGATGTAGATAGATTTCATGATGTATAGACATTCATAGGCTATGGGTAGCCTCACGTATATTTCGATGTAGATCACACTAATTTGATACTTGGATAGAATTGTTAGTAGAGATAGAAGAATAAGATGGATGGATTGACCATTGATTTTGAGATTGATTCAAAAATTCCAACAAATCCATGATCCACAAAGTTTGTATTAGAGATGGTGATGAGAAATGTAAGATGATGATGAATGCATGAAGATGATTTTCTCAAATCTCAGGATTGGGATTTTCCACTATTTGTTATTGTTTGATATAACACATAAACACAATGCATCATGGTATTGATAACCAAGATGGTGTTGTATCTAGTGTAATGGAATTTGACTCTACAAATAGATATGATAATTCTTGTTCAAACCTTGACATACAAAAACCTCGTTAGAATGTAAGTTAGAAGCTTTAGAATATATTGGACTAAAGGATACACAATAATCAACAATGTAATTCAAACAACCTGTTGATGGTGAAAATGACACAAATAATGTTAAACAAAATATCTCTACTCTATTTCTCTTGAAAAAGAAAGACAACGTATTGTAGCCTAACTCCCAAGGTCCTAGTAGCTAGTTCTCAATTGTTTGGTGTCACTCAATTGGTCCATGCAACTATAATATTCAAGGGGCCTTTTCTGGTAATAAGGAATGCAATCAATGACTAATTCATCGAACTGTTCTTAATGAAAAGGGGGTTTTAAATAAAAAGAAAAAGATAGATTAGGGTGTACATTAGTTAAACATGAATAAAACTTATCTAATATCTGGAGATATATTTTCAACAATGAATTTTCTTCCAACAAATCAAGAAAACCATAGCATGATGCAATTTATAGAATAGTCCATACTATTGCATGCATCTAAGGTTCTTAATTTAACATCACAATCACACATCATAGGTCAAAAAAATTTCAACAAATTCAATTCATAGATAATCTAATGAAATAATCCTTAAATTTGGTTTCTTCTAAGAATTTTCATTACAAAAGAAACACTTATACTTCAACACAATCACTAGCATACAGATAGACTATAATTAATCAACCTTATCCAATAAACTCAATTCCAACACCATATTGCGTAAAAACCTGTATTTATATTCAACTGTAAGTAAAATAACAAAGTATCTCTATAAAAACTATGAAAAATTCTATCTCCTACTATCAGATGGCTAATCTTATTCTCATCAGCCAGCCTTTACAATATGGTACCCTTTTGGTATATATAGATGTACAAAAACATGAAGTCCTCCCTATCTAAAGTCGATCCACCTTTTTAGGAATTTAAGTCTTCTTTGAAACTCAAATGAATTTGATCTCTAGTTCCCACATTGATTATCTCATAAAATAGAGAGAGGAGAGAGAAAATAAAAGAAATCCATACACCTCTAAGACTGCCAGTCCTACATGCAGAGAAGAAAATAAAGCCATGCATGCATGAGACTATCAATTATGCATGCAAAGTTTTCTCTGTAGTGTACTCATCATAACTAGAGAAGACTTGTTGAAACATATCCAAATCTGGCCCATCAACCCAACTATCTTTAAACTTGATCCTCTCTAATTCTGTAGCAACAAAACCTCTCATGTCTTTTAGCTTTGTCAACTCCCTTTTATCAGCCCTTACCTCTTCTTTAATATCCATCAACCGATCCAAAATCATATCCTCTCCATCATCTCCCTTTTGCATGACCTCCTTAAGTCTATCATACCATTTCTCTTTTAAATGAATCAAAGGTAGGCCTTCCTTTACCGGTATATCAACATTTACAATAATAGCAATAACCACTTCTAACTCCTCAAGCTGTTCATTTAGATCCCTACTAGAATCTTGAACTTCATTCTTATTCTTGTACAAAAATTCAAATCTAAACCGAACTATGTTGGAGGTCTTTTCCAAGAAATCTTTGTTGTCCTCTTCAAGTATTGACTACTCCAGAAGAGTGGACTTCGGCAATTTATTAACCTCTTTCAGCTTATGGCTATATCCTTTGTACTCCTCCTCATGTTCTCCCAATAATTTGGCATACTGATTCATCTCTTCTATTAACTCTGTCGTCATCTTGTGAACCTCAAAACTGCTGCCCAACACCTCACCTATCTCCTGATTAAGCCTATCAGTCCACCTATCCAACATTTCAGCCTTACTCCTTATCTGTACCAAATCATCCACCTCTCTTTTGCTAAGAAAAAATGGTGTCTCAATGGTGGTACTTTGTTGTGACCTTGGAGCAGAAAAATTCTTCAAGAAAGTGTGTAGTTGATCCAATTGAGCCTTAAGCTCATCCTTTTTTTGTTTATCCTTCATCATTCTTGATTTGGTGGATGATGCTACCACATCTATCAAGTTCATTTGTTGATCTCTTGTGGGTCTCCCCAAGTTAATCATTCCCAACTAATAATCAGTTAGCTGCATGTCCCCCACACCCTTGTCCACCATCAGTATTGCACATTTAGCAACAATTTCTCCTCTTTTAGTGATTCTAGTGGAATGCAATATTTAAGCCTTCTTTTTGGGTCTTTCTTTTTCAATCTCCTTCATCATATCATCCCAATTAAGAGGCTGTGAGGGTGTCACTAATCTCTTTTGAAGATCAAGTTTCAACCAAGTGGGAGCACTTGGAGTAGTGGTCATTATACTTGAAGAAGAAGCAATAGTAGTAGAGGGCTTTTGCACATTAACCTTAGGTTCAGAATCAACCTCTTGTATCTCTTGGTGTTCTTGCTCTACATTTGTTTGTGCAAGCTTTTCAGCTTCCTCTCTATCCTTTTGTTCTTGTATCCTCTTGTCTTCTTCTTATTTCTTCAATTTTTCTTCTTCTAATCTTTTCTCCTCAAGTACCCGATTTCTCTCTTCTTCCAATGCCTTAAGTCTATCTGTGTCTTCCTTTTCCTTTTGAAACTGCTTGGCCATCTCCTCAACATATTTCTGTTTTTGTATACTTCCTGCTTCATCTTTCCTTTTGTAGGCCTCTTCAACAAGATTCAATTTGGCCACAAGGGCTTCTCTTTCCCTTCATTGCTTTGCCTTTTCCTCCTCTAGATCATGAATTTTCTACACCAACTCTAGCTTATCATTCTCTTCCTTGGTCCTAAGCTCCTGCTCCTTTTTCCTTTGTTGTTTCTATATTTCATTAGCTCTTTGCTTGGCTTCCCTTTTTTGTTGTTGATGTAAGGCATCTTCTTGTGCCTTAGCATCTATTACCTTATGTTTTTCCATTGCTTATGCATGTGCTTGAGCATCTGAAGCTTTCTTTGCTTCCTCAAATAGTGCCCATTGATCTTCCTCTATTAAAATATGTTCAATTTCCCCCTCTAGAGGCATCTTTTCTTGTGCATCTTTCTCTAATAAGGTCTCATCAGAGTCTGTTTCAACATCATGGATCTCCAACTCTACTTCATTTCCCTTTAATGCTTCAGCTATACCATGAAGAGTTCCTTTAGGCATCCCTCTTCCTCGTTGCTCTATAAGAGGGACTTGAGCAAATGATTCACCTATTGGAGACTTATTAAACAAAAGCAATAAAGGCAACTACTTGACAAATTCCCTTCAGTTGAGTCCCAGCTAGTTGTTTTGCATCTTCTTGTGACTTATTTTCTACATGTGTCATTTTCACTTGTTGATGGTGAAAATGACACAAACAATGTTAAACAAAATATCTCTACTTTATTTCCCCTAAAAAAGAAAGACAACGTATAGTAGCCTAACTCCCAAGGTCCTGGTATCTGGTTCTTAACTATTTGGTGTCACTCAATTGGTCCATGCAACTATAATATTCAAGGGGCCTTTTGTGGTAATAAGGAATGCAAGCAATGACTGATTCATCGAGTTGTTCTTAATGAAAAGGGGGTTTTAAATAAAAATAAAAAGATAGATCACAATGTACATTAGTGAAACATGAATAAAACTTATCTAATATCTGGACATATATTTTCAACAACGAATGTTCTTCCAACAAATAAAGAAAACCATAGCATGATGCAATTTATAGAATAGTCCATACTATTGCATGCATCTAAGGTGCTTAATTTAACATCACAATCACACATCATAAATATTTCAAAGATTATAAAAGAACACACTCTCATTCATTGCCAAGATCATAGATCAACAAAATTTCAACAAATTCAATTCATAGATAATCTAATGAAATAATCCTTAAATCTGGTTTATTCTAAGGATTTTCATCACAAAAGAAACACTTATGATTTAGCACAATCACTAGCATACAGATAGAATATAATTCATCATCCTTATCCAATAAACTTAATTCCAACACCATATTACGTAAAAACCTGTATTTATATTCAATTGTAAGTAAAATAACAAAGTGACTCTATAAAAACTACAAAAAATTCTATCTCCTACTATGAAGTGGCTAATCTTATTCTCATCAGCTCACCTTTACAATATGGTACCCTTCCAGTATATATAGATGTACAAAAACATGAAGTTCTCCCTATCTAAAGTCGATCCACCTTTTTAGGAATTTAAGTCTTCTTGGAAACTCAAATCAATTTGATCTCTAGTTCCCACATTGATTATCTCATAAAATGGAGAGAAGAAGAGAGAAAAGAAAATAAAGCCATGTGCCTCTAAGACTGCCAGTCCTATATGCGGAGAAGAAAAGAAAGCCATGCATGCATGAGACTGTCAATTATGCATGTGAAGTTTTCTCTGTAGTGTACTCATCATAACTAGAGAAGACTTTTTGAATCATATCCAAATCTCGCCCATCAACCCAACTGTCTTCAAACTTGATCCTCTCTAATTCCACAGCAGCAAATCCTCTCATGTCTTTTAGCTTTGTCAACTCCCTTTTAGCAGCCCTTACCTCTTCTTTAATATCCATCAACTGATCGAACATCAGATCCTCTCCATCATCTCCCTTTTCCATGACCTCCTCAAGTCTATCATCTCACTTCTCTTTTAACTTACTCAAAGGCAGGCCTTCCTTTACCGGTATAACAACATTTACAATAATAGCAATAACCACTTCTAACTCATCAAGCTATTCATTTAGATCCCTACTATAATCTTGAACTTCATTCTTATGCTTGTAAAAAAATTTAGATCTAAACCAAACTATATTGGAGGTCTTTTCCAAGAAATCTTTGTTGTCCTCTTCAAGTATTGACTGCTCCAGAAGAGTGGACTTCAGCAATTTATTAACCTCTTTCAGCTTTTGGCTATATCCTCTATACTCCTCCTCTTGTTCTCCCAATACTTTGGCATACTGATTCATCTCTTCTATTAACTCCTTCGTCATCTTGTGAACCTCAAAACTACTTCCCAACACCTCACCTATCTCCTGATTAAGCCTGTAAGTGCATCTATCCAACATTTCAGCCTTACTCCTTATTTGTACCAAATCATCCACCTCTCTTTTGCTAAGAAAAATTTGTGTCTCAATCATGGTACTTTTCTATGACCTTGGAGCAAAAACATTCTTCAATAAAGTGTGTAGTTGATCCAATTGAGCCTTAAGCTCACCCTTTTTCTGTTTATCCTTCATCATTCTTGATATGGTGGATGATACTACCACATCTATCAAATTCATTTGTTGATCTCTTGTGGGTATCCCCAAGTTAACCATGCCGAACTGATAATCAGTTAGCTGCAAGTCCCCCACATCCTTGTCCACCATCAGAATTGCACATTTAGCAACAATTTATCCTCTTTCAGAGATTCTAGTGGAATGTAGTATTTTAGCCTTCTTTTTGAGTCTTTTTTTTTCAATCTCCTTCATCATATCATCCCAATTGAGAGGTCGTGATGGTGTCACTGATCTCTTTTGAAGATCAAGTTTCAACCAAGTGGGAGCACTTGGAGTAGTGGTCATTATACTTGAGGAAGAAGCAATAGTAGTAGAGGGTTGTTGCACATTAACCTTAGGTTGAGAATCAACCTCTTGTTGTTCTTTCTTCAATTTTTTTTCTTCTAATCTTTTCTCCTCAAGTACCCAGTTTCTCTCTTCTTCCAATGCCTTAAGTCTATTTGCATCTTCCTTTTCCTATTGCAGTTGCTTGGCCAGCTCCTCAACATCTTTCTCTTTTTGCATATGTTCTTCTTCCTCTTTCCTTTTATAGGTTTCTTCAATAAGCTTCTCTTTCCCTTTTTTGCTTTGCCTTTTCCTCCTCTAGATCATGAATTTTCTGCACCAACTCTAGCTTATTATTCTATTCATTGGTCATGAGCTCCTTCTCCTTTTTCCTTTGTTGTTTCTATATTTCTTCAGCTCTTCTCTTGGCTTCCATTTTTTGTTGTTGATGTAAGGCATCTTCTTGTGCCTTAGCATCTATTACCTTCTATTATTCCATTGCTTATGCATGTTCTTGAACATCCAAAGCTTTCTTCGCTTCCTTAAACAGTGCCCATTGATCTTCCTCTGTTAAAATATGTTCAACTTCCTTCTCTAGAGGCATCTTTTCTTGTGCATCTTTCTCTGATAAGGTCTCATCAGAGTCTGTTTCAACATCATGGATCTCTAGCTCTACTCCTTTTCCCTTTAATACTTCGGCTATATGATGAAGAGTTCATTTAGGCATCCCTCCACCTGGTTGCTCCATAAGAGGGACTTAAGTAGATGACTCACCTCTTGCTAGTGTTGAAACCAAAGATCATATTTGGGCATCCTCCTCTTTTACTCGAGGTAAATCTTGAGTAGGGGCTTCAAGCTCGATCTCTTCAATATCAGGATGGAAGAATTCCAAAGCCTCCTTTAAAGGAAATTTCCTCTTGATTCTCTTATATCCCTTGCCTTTCTTAGGAGCTGGACCCCCAGAGGTTTTGGTTCTTAGAACAACCAAGTGGATACTCCTATCCAAGATTGGTCTCCCTATTTGCTTGATGTTGATGGTCTCCTCACCATCCCAATCTACCAGATCCAAAATTTTGGTACCAATATTCTATGCTTCATATGATGGATCCAACACAACTCCATCATCTACTAATGTATCAGGAATATCATCCTTGATCCCCAATTCTACCATGAGTGAAATAGGTAACCTCTCATAATTCCTCTTCCTAAGGTCATATTCATCCTGAAGATCACTCTAGAAGTCCTCTAATAGATTGAAATGTTTGTCAAAGACTGAAGGCAACAAAGCATTCATTTTCTTCTTTGGATCAAAGTGCTTTCGAGCAATATACAAACCCGACTTCAAATGTATCAACTCACTACAAACCACCTTAGCTCCCACAAGGTTTGGGCAGTTGTACTCACCCAATTGCATGGGGAACTTGTGACAACTTGTCTTGTGGTTTAACCCAAATTGGGCATTGGCCCCTAGAGCTTGATAGAAAAACTCCATCAAAACCATCCTATTGCTACAACACCTTGGAAGTAAGTGGGGATAACCCTCAAATCTTGCCAACCTAAAATAAGTGAACTTGGGGTATTGGATACACCAACATCCCCATTCTGTCATAAAGGCCATGGATTCGTGGCTCAATATGTATCTTGGATCTCCATTAAGTTGGTTAATGATTACGTATAAGAATGCATCATTAACTCTTCTAAATTGTGTTTCAGAAACGTGTAGGGATAGCTAACCATAATGATCCCATACTCTCCTTTTTCCATCAGCTTCTTCCACTTTTCCTACTCTTTTCAAACCTAGAAAGATACCTCCTCTTTTTGTTGCATAGAAAACATAAGAAGTCATGAAAAATATCTTGGTTTCCCTTATTCTAGTTAACTGATCATGAATGGTATCTAAGACAATCATAGGCCAATCAAACTATTGCTTTCCATTAAATATTTTATGAATGAAAGGAAACATCCATTCCTTGAAATGAAATGCATCTCTCTTCCCAAAGGCTCTAGACAACATCATTATTAGGTGTGATACCTCCTTTTAAAATTATGTCCTCTTTATTTGATCATGGAGCTTTTGTTAGAGACTTCTTCTCTATTCTCAGCCACTTCTTGTTAAAGCGAGCCTTGTTGGCCTCCTTGTTTTTTCTATATATCCCTAAAGCATCTGCCTCTTTTAACTGTACCAGGTTCTTTGGATCAGGGACACTAAACATGTGCTGAAAAATTTGAGGAGTTAGATCTATAATCACATTATCCTGGGAATCCATACATTGCCTAGTGGCCAGATTGTAAGCTCTTTTTGGTGTCATAATCAATTTTGGGCATTGGATGAATAGAGGAAATATAATGATGTGAGCCAAGCCAGAATCAACTATTCTTCTAGTTCTCCCTGTTACATCCTCAGTGAATGTTTTTGAATATAAATCCTCAAAATTGAATGGGCCTAGATTGGTGTCAGTTACATCAAACCAATCATATTCCACTTTGTTGACAGTGACAACATGACCCCTATGGTTATACCTCAACATATAAGGCAACTCCTCCAACTTAATCTTCTTAGGCTTAGTTGATGCCTTTGATGTTTCTATAGGCTGATTCCTTTGGGAAGCTTCTCCTGGTACTCCTAACATTATTTATCTTCCTACAATATAACCTCAAATTAGATCCTTTATTAAACATAACAACATATGCTTTAAAATCTTACCCTTCATATATACATCAGAGGCGGAACCAGGCAGAAAACACTCTAAATAGTCTCTTTTTTAAAAACACTGTCGGGATCAGAGCCAAAACCATTATTGAGATTATAGTAATAAAAAGTGAGATCGAAGTCGGAATTGGAATGGTAACTGGAATTGGAATCGGAATGGAAATTGATTCGGTTTCATGAAGATTTTCTAATTTTACATTCAGTTTTGGTTATGCTTTCGGCTAGGTTACCGTTATTTTGAAGGCATGCTTCTTATTGTAAGCAAAGTCGAAAACATGATGGAAATGGAATCGATACTTATTACAAAACATGATTCAAAGTCTAAATCGATTATGATCCCACTTTTGCCTAAAATAACCATGACATCATAAGAGATTTTAACCAAATGATAAATGACATCATCATCTAAGGACTAGGTCATATAAAAAATGATAAAAATAACCTATACAAGACCATCCCCATATGACCGAGAGGCAACCAAAATAATTAGGGCATCATTTTAAAATAAGAACGTGTCAAAACCCTAAACTAAAAACCCTCAATTTCAAATAATTAGGGCACGAATTTAACCCCTTTCAAACTAAACAGATTTGATGTGCAATAGGATTCCCAAGTAAAAACCATAATTTACTAAACCCTACCAATGTAAAATAGTAACTAATCTATGCATTTAAACACTAGGGCACCATGATGTGGTCATGATTAAAACATGAAAATGACCGTGTCAAAAACAAATAAACAAGAAACAAAACCAAAAAAGCAAAATGAAAAAAAGAAAACCAAACAAAAGAGAAAGAAAACAAAATCACACGAACTCATAGAGAAACACGAATTCGAAAGAAACGAATGACCGAATAAAAATAGAAAATGTGAAACCAAATGAAAGAGAAGAACAAAAAAAACCTACCTCAAATGCAAATAGATAAGTTAGTTCCCTAAAGTGATCCGATCACAATTGTCTCCCTTTCGATCGATTCACATGCACAAATTCTCCACTACAACTCCGGTTCACTCCTTGATATTTTAACAATAATGATAACTACTAGTTAATCCCTATTTAAGGTAAAAAAAAGTAGTTTCATATGTGTAGAGCTCCTGTAATTAATGCCATAAATGTGGTAGAGCAGAGTCAGAGCTGCAGAGGGAGCTCACACATTATTGTTGTGCGACTTTAGTAAAGTCAACGACCATGGCGGGAGCGGAATCAGAGTGAAAAATGATTTACAAACTTGGGGGTAATTTTCCAACTTGGTTCCCATTCTGGTTTTGTTTTTTCCGACAAAGATGAAAGTGAAACCAACAACAAAATAAAAACATACAAACCGAAACAAGAAAAACTTAACGCAAAACCTAAGTTTAAACAAAAAGTCCAAAAAGTGGAGGCAGAGGCAGAGGCGGAACTGGAATTGATCTTGAAACTTTGAATAAATCCAGTCTTAACTTCCACTCCAGCTCTGGCTCCGACAAAGACAAAACAAAAAATGCAAAAGAAGACTATCAGGATGGGAATCGAAACGAGTTTTGAAAGAAATTTTAAAGCCCAATTCAGTTCCGGCTCCAGTTCCGACAGAATAAACCAAAGAAAAATAAAGTGTTGGAAAAGAAAGACTCCAAACTTTGTTTGAAAAACAACCAAGGACAAAAACATAAAGGGGGACCCATTTTGACCAAGGAAAAAGATGGGGTGGTTATGCAAGGCATAACAAATGGTGACTTGACTGGGAAAATGGTTTACCCATTTTCAAGACACCCAAGAAAAATTCAGTCACCCTAAAACTAGTTGGCCTATAAAGCATGCTAACTTGAATAAGATCAGATATATCTAGAATAAGGTTGAGTTGGAATCTCAGATGTATTTGTTCATGATTTATTTCTGAATCTGAGTGTGTGTATATATTGTGCGTAATTCTTTCATAAATACTTTCTCTACTCAAACACTATACCTAAGATTCAAGCTACATAGGTTGAGTCCTTTAACTATCGTGCAATAAAATTTTGGGTATTGCTTCGCTGCCAGATAGGCGTCCATAGCCTCAATGGAGATACCTCTAGTTATCTCAAAGCATTGCTCTACTCCCAGCCAGGTTTCCATAGCCCCGATAGAGATACTTGATTACCCATTTGATATTGATCTTACCTTTTCTTTCTTTCTTTTCACCATTATATTTTTTTTTTTTTTTACTTAAGCTTCTCTTGTGGAAATCTTTTATGCACCTTCCTTAATACTCAGATACAATAGATCTGAAATTTTGGTTGAGAACTAAAATGGATTTCATGATAGTCTTGGAATTGGATTTTTTACTTGAATAAAAGGTAGAACCATTCTAAAACAAATAGGCATTCACTTAGGTAGATGTTTTTATTTTTTTTAATTTGGTGACAAATTTTGTATCCTAATTCATGAGATACTCACAATGCATCTTCTATCCTTAATAAATTTTCAAACCTAGATTAGAATCATCATAAAACATGAGTTTCAAAACAAAACCCTTTTCAAATGATGATGAAAATACCTAAACCAATTTATCTCCTAGTACCAGTAGCATACTTTGAATACCAACCCCTTGTCTTGAGATGGACAAAAATGAAGATCCCCAACGAAACAAGACAAAACAAAACAAACAAAAACAAACAAAAGAAAAACTTAATTACATATGACACAATATAATATATTCTCTTTAAAAAATCAGACCTTTCATGAACCAAAATAGTGCTTGAGAAACTGACCATTAACTGGTAATGGAATAGGTTCTCCTGTTAAGGTACTTAAATGAAAATCATTCTCGCCTAGTATCTTAGCCACTTGATACGGACCTAACCAGAGTCTATCAAAATTTTGGTGATCTCCTTTCTTTTCTCTAGCTTTATCCCATAGTAATAGAAGATCCGATATCCTAAAGGCTTTTATCTTAGCTCTTTTATCAAACCAGCGTTTGACGATAGCCTGATGTTTAGAGAATTTCTGCTAAGCAGCATCTCTTTTCTCTTCCATGTTAAGAAAATTAAGTAATCTAACCTCAATCCTATCATCTTGGTATAAAATTCATGCATGAACTTAAGAACAGGTATTTGTAAATGGATTGGGAAGACTGGGTCCTGGCCATAGACTAACTTAAAAGGAGAAATTCCTAGAGCTGCTTTGATTTGGGTTCGATCTGCCCATAAGGAGAATCTCAACTGAGTGTGTCAGTCTCTAGGATTGTTTCCTAACAACTTTCTTATTACTTCCAACAAGTTTTTATTAGTGGACTCAACCACTCCATTTCCCTGAGGGTAGTAATTAGATGAATAATTCAAAATTATTTTATGTTCATATGCCCATTGAATGAATTCAACAGAAGAAAAAGAAGGGTCATTATCACATACCAGAGCAAATGGAACTCCAAACCTGGTTGTGATGTTCTCAGTCAAAAATTTAATGACCACCTTTGTGGTGTTGTTTTTGTAGAGCTGGGCCTCAATCTAGCGTGTACAGTAGTCAGTTGTAGTCAAGATGAATTTATGTCCTTCAAAATAATTGGGATTAATAACACCTACAAAATCTAGGGCCCATTGAGAAAACGACCTTACCTCATACACTGGTTGCAAAGGCATAGCAGGATTTCTTTGCTTGGGTGCAGAAGTTTGGCATACATGATAGGTTATGACATGTTGGTGTGCATCCCAAAATACATAAGGCCAATAATAACTTGATCTAAGAATCTGATGGGCCAAACCATTTGCAGATCCATGTCCTGTTCCATGCCTTCCATGAAACTCAAAAATAGCATGATTAACCTCTTGTCAATCTAAACAATGCAAATAATTCCCTTAAAAATTATTTCTATAAATAAATACCCCTTTAAGCATGTAGTGAGCGCTCTTCATCCTCAATGATCTCCTTTGAGTAACATTCATTCCTTCTGGACATCTTTTATTGAGGAGGAAGAAAATCATGTCTATGTACCAGGGATCCTTAGTAAATGACTAGATAGTATACTGTTGACAAATGATGTTTTTTTCCACATTTTCCATTGCTTTTGATAAACCTTGCCCTCGAACAAGTTTCGTCAAACGAATCTCTAAGTTAAATTCTTGTAGAATTTCCATCCACTTTCTTGTTTGCTCTCCTAATTCACTTTGCATCAGAAGAGACTTTACAGCTGGATCTGGGACTATAGCCATTACTTGACTTCGAAGAATGTAATGTCTGAACTTCTTTATCGCTCGTACCAATGCAAAGGATTGTTTCTCCAATGGTGGGTATCTCACTTCTAAATTTTTAAATGGAGAGATCATGAAGGCAATAGGCCTTTCCTCTCCTTCTTCTCTTCGTTGTGTTAATACAACTGCACATGAATGGTCAGATGCAAAATAATAGATATAAAAAGGTTTTAAATAATTTGGGCTTGTCAAAATAGGTGCCTCAGATATTAACTATTTGATCTATGAGAAAGTAGATTTAGCCTCATTACTCCACTCGATATTTGCCTCTTTCTTCATCATTTCATTTAGAGGTTTGACAATCTCCGCAAACCCTGTTATAAATTTTCTAACAAATTTTATCCTCCTGAAGAAAGATCTCATTTCTTTCTTGCTTCCTGGACTTGTCAATTTCAAGATGGCATCCACTCGATCAGGGACTATGGATATCCATTCTTTTGATATAATGTGACCTAGGAGATTCCCTTCAGATACCCCAAACACACACTTCGTTGGATTGAGAGACACACCATAGCTTATACATTTCTTGAGAATTTTTTCCAGATCAACAGCATGGTCTTCTATATTCTTAGAGAAGATGGTTAAATCATCCACATAAATAATTATACACTTCCCTATCAAATCCTTGAAGGTTACATCCATTGGCCTTTGAAAGGTTTCTCCAGCGTTGATAAGACCAAATGGCATCCTCTGATAGGAAAATGTGCCCCATTTGGTGGTGAAAGTTGTCTTCATTCTATCCTCATGACTGACAAGAACTTGATTGTACCCAGAATAACCATCCAAAAATGACATCATCTAAGACCCATTAAAATTTTGTAGCACTTCATCCAGTGAGGGCAATGGATAATTATCTTTCTCAGAGGCTTTATTTAGATTCTTGAAATCAACACATAATCTTATTTCACTATTTTTTTTGCGTACAGGAGCTAGATTTGCCACCCAGGTAGAATGTCTAATAGGAAAGATTATCCTTGCGGATAGGAGCTTTTGTACCTCTTTTTGGATCAGGGGCTCAATTAAAAAAATGACCGAGCATTGTTCTGATGGAAGGGCTTGGCTTCTGGCTTGAGAGGTATGGTATGTGTGATCACCGAAGTGTCAAAGGTTTTTAGATCATCATAACTCCAAGCAATGGCGGCAATTTTCTGCTCAAAAAATTTAACTATCTTGTCCTTAATTTCTTGAGGACAAGTCTTTCCTATGAAGACATTCCTTTTGGGGCCTAAGTTAGTCAGATTGATAGATTCATATTTCCCTCCTTCACTCTATGTGGGAACCCTTTGATGAGCCCGTGGGTCAGAATCAAATATTCTCCTCAAAGCTACCATCCCTTTCGGAATGTTATTACTTTTCAAATCCAATATCCCTTCTTCACTGTCTTTCTTAGGATCCCAATCTCCCTAATCTCTTTCAGATTCATCTATTATTTTCCCTTCAAAAACATCAGAACTTTCCAAAAAGACCAATATATGTTGATGATCATCAAATACCTAAAAATTTCGAACATTATCAAGGACAGCTGGGACTAAAATTAGTTCAACTGAAAAATCTCTTTAGATTAGAATCTTGCATGGGTTCCAATGTGATAGCAACAATGGTGAGCGTATCTAAAATTTGATTAGCTTCTCTAGGAGTCAGAGTAATCCCAAAAGCATCAAAGTCTTTGATTTAGTTCCAAAATTTGTTTCTGTATGCATCCAATCTTTTGTTATGACATGTATACTAGCTACGTACCTGTTTCATGATTACTTCAGAATCCCCCATAACTATGAGAGTAGTAACCTTATTTTTATGAGAAAACATAAGTCCTCGAGCAAGTGCTTCATACTCAGCCACATTGTTTGTGCATCCAAACTGCAATCTGTAAGACGCAAAGTAATTTTTCCCTTTCGGGTTGGTTAATTCAATCCCTGCTCCACTTCCTACTTTAGATTTGGAACCATAAAATTTAAGACTCCACAATTGGTCTTTGACTGGGAGTTTTTTATTTTTAGGTAAAATAGGGGATGAATTACTTGGGATGTGTGGTGGCTCAAACTTTTGCTGGTCATCAAAAATTGACTCAGGGCAAGACTGACTTGAAGATTTTTCTATGTTTTCAGCTTGCTGAGAAATCACTTCCTGAACAACTTCTTGGGTTAAATTACAATCCAGCTCATCTTTCATCAATACCTTGGGCATTGGAAAAGTATCTGGGGTAGGTGTATTGAAAAGGAACTGAGACACCTCAATTTCTTCATGAATTTTGGACCCTAGAACCTGAGTCTGTTCTACTGGTGAAGAATCCTCCTCGTCATAATAGCTAGTCCTAGTAAGAATGGTAGCATCCTTAACTTAAAGATAAATCTCATTGATAGGGGTCTGGGGTTTCTCTTGAAATATTTTCTGAGGCTGGTCTACATGATGTAAGATATCTAGGCATGATTGGAATTCTAACTTTGAATGATTGTGATAATGAATCCTACACCAATTAGGAAGTAACAAACTACTCAAATAAGTTTCTTCTCCTAAAACCAGCTTATCTTGTTGCAATTTCCTTATTAGACCTTGCTATTTGATGTAGATCATTGGGTTACCATGTTCTAGGGGCAACATATCCCCAAGATTGAGTACAGAGAAGGTAAGGACTTCCTCTTGTTTGTAAACTCCTATCTCATTCTCAGAATATGCTACTTCATTTGAAGCATCATACTCTGTAAGTATATGTTTGAGTCTTGGTTCACTCTTCATTATCTGTGTTGCAACCCCCTTCCAAGGTAGCCACATGTGAGAGAAATCCAAGGAAAAATATCCCCCAATACTTTTCATTAGCTCCTTAATTAGGAGCATACCATATGTCTCTGGGATGTCAACCACTTGGATATCTATGTAGGTTTGGATCCTTGGATCTGATCCAACTTGTACATGCATGTTCTTTAGTTCTCCTACAATATTGACCTCAGTTTTGTCTAACTCAATCACTTTCTTATTGGTCGGGATAGGAATTAATCCTAAATTTTTACATATTGAAAAGGGCATAACATTTCCCGATGCTCCAGAGTCCAATAAATAGTTATGAAAATTCTTTCCAAAAATCCTTAAACTTAAAAGAAAAGGTGGGGTACTGGTCTTACCTTTATAGATAGTTGCATTTGTCTCCTTCACTAGAGTAACTTTACCTTTTCCTTTTAAGTGGTCTACCTCCTCTAGGGCCTTCAATACCACTTCATGTTTAGCTAGACACCACTTCATGATGTCAAAGAATGACAATGACGTCTTTTGTCTCTATAGTTTATACAATAAAATTAAATTCTGAATCATTCCTCACTTGATATTTAGAAAAAGGAGACAGATTACCTCTATTCTGAGAGTCAAAAGGTCCCTTTGGTGGTGGTGGGTTATTATCTGGATTCTGGTTAGGTGGGACCATATTGTTTGGAGGTGCAGATCTAGTAAATGGGCCCTTATTCTGATTTCTCAGAAAGTGACCACCTTTGGACTGAAAGGCTTAAGCATCACACACATCCTCATCTGGCACATTATCTCCCTACATGGGAAATTGGTATTTCTCTTCAATATTCTCATAAGTCATATTAGTACTTACTGGCCCATTATCCTGATTGGAATTTCCTATTGGAGGATAGGCATCAGCTTGTGTAATCTTTACCATTTTCTCCATTTCTGGGAAATTAACCTCAGAATGTGTTGCAGTATCGTGTAGCCTACACCAATTAGTCATGAATTTAAGGTCAACCACATTAGCAGTATGTGATCTCTCCTCACCTGAATGATAATTATGGGAAACTCCCCCATTGTTAGGTCCAGTATTCCATTGCCTATTGTTATTGTTAGACCTCTGGTTATATCCTCTGTTTTGATTTTGGTAATTTTGGTTAGAGGAATTCGTATTTTGGAAATTCTGGTTGGTCATCTGATTCACATTCTGATTAGAGTAATTCCCCTAGTTGTTGCAACCTCCCTGGTTCAGATAATTTTGGTTTTGGTTGTGGGGAGGGTTTTGCCTAAGCTGTGCCATATCATTAGACATTTGAGATAGAGTCTTTTTAAGAGTTTCTATCTCACTGGTCAGTTGAATATTTTGTTCATTTTGCACATTCTGCACTATGGATGGGGAATGAACATGGGTTGATCCTCCCACTTGTTGTTGTTGATTTTGAGGTTTTTGGGAAGAATCTTGCATGCCATTGTCGAAAAAAGGCATGATAGGTGGAGCTTGTAACTCATACACAGGCTTGTATTGGGAGTAAGACATCCTTGGGACAATATTGTACAATGATGGGTTAGGCATCTGATAATTCATGAGAGGAAGATCTACTCCTAAACCTCCAAATTGAAGACTTATCTGTTGTTGCAATTTGATAGCTAGATGATAAAATTTAGACAAAGAGTCAATCTCATTGGCCTGATAAATTCTTTGCAAGAATAGGCCAATCAAGGGATCAACAACTCTTAAATATGCCTGAATGGCAATATTCTCAGCTACTAAGTAAGGATCTTGCATCCTACAGAACATCCTTTGGAATCTAGTGTTGAATAGAGGCAATGGATCGTGATGTTCCTTCCTTATGGTGGAAAACTGGTGATACAAGATGGTAGGGTCCACATAAACATGAAATTGATTAATGAATGCATTTTATAAATCTGTCCAACCCAGAATAGATCCTCGGGGTAGATTTAAGAACCAATTATATGCCATGTCCCCTAAAAAATAAGGAAACAATCTACATACCATGTCCTGATGAGCAACTTGACCACGAGTACAAGCATCTTTGAATGCTTGTATATGCTCCTCAACACTTCTTGATTTTCCATGCATGTACTTGGGACAAAAAAAAAATGGATTCTTTGGTAGATCATGGATTCCCCCTGGAATAGTTCCTAATGGAAAGGGGTTATTCACAAAGTAAGCCATGGATAGGTTGGTTGAGCAGGGGGTGGTGTTATAGGCCAGATTGGTGGTGACACTGGCCTAACAGGTGGAGGTGATACTGGCTAAGCCAGTGGTGGTGATGTAGGTTGAATTGGTGGTGGTGTAGGTGGATTTGGTTGAAATCCAAGTGGAGTAAACGGTGGTGGCAATGTAGGTATCAAAATTCTACGAGCATGGGGTTTAGGTCTAACTGGGGTTTTGAGTTCTTCTAATGGTTTAGGATTGGTAGAGGATATCAGAGTCCTCCCATATTTGTCTGGTGAAAATGACCCAATGCGAGCCAGCTTTTTCCTTCGGCCCTCCTTCTAGCACCCAATCTGTTGATCGTGAAAATGACAAAAAAAAATTTAAACAAAATATATACTCTATTTCTCCTGAAAAAGAAAGACAAAGTATAGTAGCCTAACTCCAAAGGTCCTGGTAGTCGGTTCTCAACTGTCTAGTGTCACTTAATTGGTCCATGCAACTATAATATTCAAGGGGCATTTTCCAGTAATAAGTAATGTAAGCAATGACTGATTCATTGAACTATTCTTAACGAAAAGGGGGTTTTAAATAAAAATAAAAAGATAGATCAAGGCTTACATTAGTGAAACATGAATAAAAATTATCTAATATCTAGACATATATATTCAACAATGAATGTTCTTCCAACAGATCAAGAAAAGCATAACATGATGCAATTTACAGAACAATCCATAATATTGCATGCATCTAAGGTGCTTAATTTAACATCACAATCACACATTGTAAATATTTCAAATATTCAAAAAGAACACACTTGCATTCGTTGCCAAGATTATAGATCAACAAACTTTCAACAAATTCAATTCATAGATAATTTAATGAAATAATCCTTAAATCTGGTTTCTTCTAAGGATTTTCATCATAAAAGAAACACTTATGCTTCAACACAATCACTCGCATACAGATAGACTATAATTCTTCAACCTTATCCAATAAACTCAATTCCAAAACAATATTGCATAAAAAACTGTATTTATATTCAATTGTAAGTAAAATAAAAAAGTATCTCTATAAAAACTACAAAAATTTCTATCTCCTACTATTAGGTGGCTAATCTTATTCTCATCAGCTGACCTTTACAATATGGTACCCTTCTGGTATATATAGATGTACAAAAACATGAATTCCTCCCTATCTAAATTCAATCCACCTTTTTAGGAATTTATTTCTTCTTGGAAACTTAGATCAATAAAGCCATGTGCCTCTAAGACTGTCAGTCTTGTATGTGGAAAAGAAAAGAAAGCCATGCATGCATGAGACTATCAATTATGCATGCAAAGTTTTCTCTGTAGTGTACTAATCATAAATAGAGAAGACTTGTTGAAGCATATCCAAATCTATCCCATCAACCCAACTATCTTCAAACTTGATCCTCTCTAATTTTGAAGCAGAAAACCCTCTCATGTCTTTTAGCTTTGTCAAATCCCTTTTCATGACCTCCTTACCTCTTCTTTAATATCCATCAACTGATCGAACATCAGATCCTCTCCATCATCTCCCTTTTGCATGACCTCCTTAAGTCTATCATCCCATTTCTCTTTTAACTTACTCAAAGGTAGGCCTTCCTTTACCGGTATATCAACATTTACCATAATATCAATAACCGCTTCTAACTCCTCAAGTTCTTCATTTAGTTCCTTGCTAGAATCTTGAACTTAATTCTTATGCTTGCACAAAAATTTAGATCTAAATTGGACTATGCTGGAGGTTTTTTCCAAGAAATCTTTATTGTCCTATTCAAGTATTGTCTGCTCCAGAAGAGTGGACTTTGGAAATTTATTAACCTCTTTCAGCTTCTAGCTATATCCTTTGTACTCCTCCTGTTCTCCCAATACTTTTGCATACTGATTCACCTCTTCTATTAACTCCTCCATCATCTTGTGAACCTCAGAACGGCTTCCCAACACCTCACCTATCTCCTGATTAAGCCTGTCAGTCCACCTATCCGACATTTCAGCCTTACTCCTTATCTGTACCAAATCATCCACCTCTTTTTTGCTAAGCAAAACTGGTGTCTCAATGGTGGTACTTTTCTATGACCTTGGAGCAAAAACATTCTTCAAGAAAGTGTTTAGTTGATCCAATTGAGCCTTAAGCTCATCCTTTTTTTGTTTATCCTTCATCATTCTTGATTTGGTGGATGATGCTGCCACATCTATCAAGTTCATTTGTTGATCTCTTGTGGGTATCCCCAAGTTAACCATGTCGAACTGATAATCAGCTAGCTGCATGTCCCCCACATCCTTGTCCACCATTGGTATTGGAAATTCAACAACAATTTCTCCTCCTTCAGTGAGTGCAGTGGAATGCAAGATTTTAGCCTTCTTTTTGGGTCTTTCTTTTTCAATCTCCTTCATCATATCATCCCAATTGAGAGGCTATGAGAGTGTCATTGATCTCTTTTGAAGATCAAGTTTCAACCAAGTGGGATCACATGGAGTAGTGGTCATTATAGTTGAAGAATAAGCAGCAGTAGTAGAGGGTTGTTGCACATTAACCTTAGGTTGAGAATCAACTTCTTGTACCTCTTGTTGTTCTTGCTCTATATTTGTTTGTGCAATATTTTCAGCTTCCTCCCTGTCCTTTTGTTCTTGTATCCTCTTGTCTTCTTCTTTCTTCAATTTTTTTTCTTCTAATATTTTCTCCTCAAGTACCCAGTTTCTCTCTTCTTCCAATGCCTTAAGTCTATTCGTGTCTTCCTTTTCCTTTTGTAGTTGCTTGGCCAGCTCCTCAGCATCTTTCTCTTTTTCCATACGTTCTGCCTCCTCTTTATTTTTATAGGCCTCTTCAACAAGCTTCAATTTGGCAACAAGGGTTTCTCTTTCCCTTCATTGCTTTGCCCTTTCCTCCTCTAGATCATGAATTCTCTACACCAACTCTAGCTTATCATTCTCTTCCTTGGTCTTGAGCTCCTACTCCTTTTGCCTTTGGTGTTTATGTATTTCATCAGCTCTTCGCTCGGCTTCCATTTTTTGTTGTTGATGTAAGGTATCTTCTTGTGCCTTAGCATCTATTACCTTCTATTTTTCCATTGCTTTTGCATGTTCTTGAGCATCCAAAGTTTTCTTTGCTTCCTCAAACAGTGCCCATTGATCTTCCTCTGTTAAAATATGTTCAATTTCCTCCTCTAGAGGCATCTTTTCTTGTGCATCTTTCTCTGATAAGGTCTCATCAGAATGTGTTTCAACATCATGGATCTCCAGCTCTACTCCTTTTCCCTTTAATGCTTCAACTATACCACAAAGAGTTCCTTCAGGCATCCCTCCACCTGGTTGCTCCGTAAGAGGGATTTGAGTAGATGACTCGCCTATTGTTGGTGCTGAAACCAAAGATCCTATTTTGGCATCCTCCTCTTGTACTATAGGTAAATCTTGAGTAGGGGCTTCAAGCTCGATCTCTTCAATATCAAGAGGGAAGAACTCCAAAGGCTCCTTGGAAGGAAATTTCCTCTTGATTCTCTTATATCCCTTCCCTTTCTTAGCAGCTGGACCCGCAAGAGTTTTGGTTCTTAGAACAGCCCAGTGGATACTCCTATCCAAGATTGGTCTCCTTTTTTTCTTGATGTTGATGGTCTCCTCACCATCCCAATCTACCGGATCCAAACTTTTGGTACCAATATTCAATGCTTCATATGATGGATCCAACACAACTCCATCATCTACTAATGTATCAGGAATATCATCTTTGATCCCCAATTCTACCATAAGTGAAATAGGCAACCTCTCATAATTACTCTTCCTAAGGTCATATTCATCCTGAAGATCACTCCAAAAGTCCCCTAATAGATTGAAATGTTTGTCAAAGACAGAAGGCAACAAATAATTCATTTTCTTCTTTGGATCAAAGTGCTTTCAAGCAGTATACAAACCCAACTTCAAATGTATCAACTCACTGTAAACCACCTTAGCTCCCACATGATGTGGGTAGTTGTATTCACCCAATTGCATGGGGAACTTGTGACAACTTGTCTTGTGTTTTAACCTAAATCAGGCATTGACCCCCAAAGCTTGATAGACAAACTTCATCAGAACCATCCTATTGTTGCAACACCTTTGAAGTAAGTGGGGATGACCCTCAAATCTTGCCAACCTAAAATAAGTGAACTTGGGGTATTGGATATACCAACATCCCCATTCTGTGATAGAGGCCATGGCTTCTTGGATCAATCTGTGTCCTACATCTCCATTAAGTTGGTTAATGATTACATATAAGAATGCATCATTAACTCTTCTAAATTGTGTTTCAGAAACCTCTAGGGATAGCTGATCATAATGATCCCATACTCTCTTTTTTCCATTAGCTTCTCCCAATATTCCTACTCTATTCAAACCTAGAAACATACCTCCTCTAGTTGTTGCATAGACAACATAAGAAGTCATGAAAAAGCTCTTGGTTTCCCTTAGTCTATTTAACAGGTCATGAATGGTATCTGAGACAATCATAGGCCAGTTGAACTGTTGTTTGCCATTAAAGATTGTCTGAATGAAAGGAAACATCCATTTCATGAAATGAAATGCATCCCTCTTCCCGAAGGTTCTAGAAAACATAATTGTCAAGTTTGATACCTCATTGGAAAATTTAATCCTCTTTGGTTGATCATGGAGCTTTTTTAGAGACTTCTTCTCTATTCTCAACCACTTCTTGTTCAAGTGAGCCTTGTTGGCCTCCTTGTGTTTTCTATATATCCCTAAAGTATTTGCCTCTTTTAATTGTACCAGGTTATTTGGATCAGGGACACTGAACATGTGCTAAAAAATTTGAGGAGTTAGATCTATAATCACATTATCCTATGAACCTATACATTTCCTAGTGGTCGGAGTGTGAGCTTCTACTACTGTCATAATCAATTTTGGGCATTGGATGGATAGAGGAAATACAATGATGTGAGCCAAGCCAGACTCAAATATTCTTCTAGTTCTCCGTGTTACATCCTCAGTGAATGTTTTTGAATATAACTCCTCAAAATTGAATGGTCCTAGATTGGTGTCAGTTACATCAGACTGATCATATTCCACTTTTTTTTATAGTGACAGCATGACCCCTATGGTTATAACTCAAGGTATAAGGCAACTACTTCGGCTTAATATTCTTAGGCTTAGTTGATGCCTTTGAAGTTTTTGCAGGCCGATTCCTTTGGAAAGATTCTTCCGATACTCCTAATATTCTTTAGCTTCCTACAATATAACCTCAAATTAGATCCCTGAGTAAACATAACAAAAAAATCTTACCCTTCATATATACATTGGAGGCGGAATGAAGCAGAAAACACTCTAAATAGTCTCTTTTTAAAAAAAATTGTCGACATCGGAGCCAAAACCATTATTGATATTATAGTAATAACAAGTGGGATTGGAGTCTGAATTGGAATGGAAACCGGAATCGGAATGGAAACTGATTTAGTTTCATGAAGATTTTCTAATTTTACATTCAGTTTCGGTTCTGCTTCCGACTAGGTTACCATTATTTTGAAGGCCTGCTTCTTATTGTAAGCAGGTTCAAAAACAGGATGAAAATGGAATCGATACTTATTACAAAACACGGTTCAATGTCTAAATCGATTTTGATCCCACTTCCACCTAAAATAACCATGACATCATAAGATATTTTAACTAACTGATAAATGACATCATCATCTAAGGACTAGGTCATATCAAAAATGAAAGGGCTTAAAATAACCTATACAATACCATCCCCATATGACTGAGAGGCAGTCAAAATAATTAGGGCATCATTTTAAAATAAGAAAATGTCAAAACCCTAAACTACAAAACCTCGATTTCAAATAATTAGGGCATGAATTTAACTCCTTTCAAACTAAACAGATTCGATGTGCAACAAGATTCCCAAGTAAAAACCATAATTTACTAAACCCTACCAATGTAAAATAGTAACTAATCTTTGCATTTAAACACTAGGGCACCACGATGTGGTCACAACTAAAACGTGAAAATGACTATGTCAAAAACAAATAAACAAGAAACAAAACCAGAAAAGCAAAATGAAAATAAGAAAACCAAACAAAAGAGAAAGAAAACAAAATCACACAAACTCACAGAGAAACATGAATTCGCAAGAAACCAACGACCAAATAAAAATGGAAAACACAAAACCAAATGAAAGAGAAGAACAAAAAACCCCTACCTCAAATGCAAATAAATAAGTTAGTTTCCTAAAGTGATCTGCACACAATTGTCTCCCTTTCGATCAATTCACACGCACAAATTCTCCACTGCAACTCCAGTTCACTCCTTGATCTTTTAACAATAATGATAACTACCGGTTAATCCCTATTTAAGGTAAAAAAAAATTAGTTTCATACATGCAGAGCTTATGTAATTAATGCCATAAATGTGGTAGAGCGGAGTCGGAGCTGCAGAGGGAACTGGCACATTACTGTTGTGCGACTTCAGTAAAGTCAATGACCATGGCAGGATTTGAATCAGAGTGAAAAATGATTTAGAAACTTGGGTAATTTTCCAACTCAATTCCCGTTCTAGTTCCTCTTCCGCCGGCAAAGAAGAAATAAAAACCAACAACAAAATAAAAACATACAAACCGAAACAAGAAAAACTTAACACAAAACCTAAGTCTAAACAAAAAGTCCAAAAAGCGGAGGCGGAGGCAGAACTGGAATTGATCTTGAAACTTTGAATAAATCCAGTCTTAACTTCCACTCCAGCTCTGACTTTGACAAAGACAAAACAAAAAAAGGGGAAAAAAGACTGTCGGGATGGGAATTGGAACGAGTTTTGAAAGAAGTTTTAAAGCCCGATTCGGTTCCGGCTCCAGTTCTGATAGAATAAACCAAAGAAAAACAAAGTGTTGGAAAAGAAAGAATCCAAATTTTGTTCGAAAAACAACCAAGGACAAAAACATAAAGGGGGACCCATTTTGACCAAGGAGAAATATGGGGTGGTTATGCAAGGCATAACACAACCTTCCTACACACAACTAAGCAAGTATGCGCCAAGATTATTTTGCAAGAATACTCAAAAGCATAGCAAATGAAAGATAATGATTGATGCCCCATTCCTTTCTCTCTAAATTATCTTGATAGACATCATCGAGAGGTCCTTAGAATGGGTTATTAAGATAAATCAAAAGAAAAGATCAAAGACAAACAGTCAATTTTATCTATATCTCTTTCTCGTTTAAATATAGCTAAGTTGATTTTTGATACTGACGTCCATTGCTGGAAGGATACATTGTAGGATATGTTGATCAGGGGTTGTTTGATGTTAGGATGATGATGAGATTTATGATAATCTGTTGATACAAATTTCATTGATGCATTTACCTATGATCTAGACTTTAGATTTTTCCACTTAGGTTCTCACTTTACAACTTTCTATACTTGATTTCTATTTTTTTTGCCAAAGGTTGAAGATGACGATCAATTTATTATGGATGAAAGTTTATTGTGGGTGAAAGAGAAATGGGATGGATGGTTTTGGGTTTTATTTGGAATATTTCAATGTTTTTGATATTTTGAAAATGTTGTGAGGTTTTTTTTGGTCTTTTTTTTTAGTTTATGTGAATGTTTTGGTTTTTAGATTATCTGACAATTTTTTCGGTTTTTCAGATATGAAATCAAATTAGAAGCAATCATTTCAAATTTTGAAACTTTGAAAAATGAGCATAATAGGTTTTCACAATGGAGAGAGTCCCAAATGAAACATTATTCCAATGGATTATCATATGATGAAGTGAGGGCACTTGATATTCAAAAATCCCAATTAGCCCAATTAGCCCAATTATTCATCAATCCCAAAAAAAGACAACCTGTAGATGTGCGGAAGCCAAAATTTTCAATTAAATGGTGCACACATAGAGGTATATTACATAATTTTTAGAAACATTGGTGGATGGTTTTTGAAAAAACCACCCAACAACAATCTTGATGAACCTCAATATTTTCTATGAAAATTATATGCCAATTTTGTCCTAGGGAGGCATGCCAATTACTTTTACATGTGAGATTTCTAGGGTGTGGCTAAAGGGATGCCACAGGATAGACCTAGAGCACACCGAGTCACCCTAGTTCTTCTTGCTCTGCCTATTGCTTCCCTAGCTCCAGTACCTTACACCGATATTGTTTTAAATGTAGGGTGTCAAAGAATTTTCACCACACATTCATTGAGTGATCATTTGATCATGTAGATCCATCATGTTACATAGTCGTATGATAGTGCAACCCATCATGATGGTGATGCACCTAATACATCCAAGCATGATGTTGATGCACCTATTACATCAATTCCAATTGGTACACCCTCCTCTTCAACACATATTTGTGTTCCCCATTACTACATCATATGCCACAATATATGTGTGGGTCCTCTTCAATAGTCCAGTGAGGCTCCCATAGACACACCCAACTACAAGTTCCATGATATGTCAGATGTAGGAGTTAATAGACAATATATTGGACCATTTCCAAGAGAGACATTGGGTGGAAGAGATGATGTGGAGAACCGGTAAGACTTAAAGTAATTTCATAGTGTGTTTTATCTAAATTATTTCATATTTTATAAGAGATATGTGTATTGAAATTTGTTGACAACAGACCAAATTTCCCAAGTGAGAGAGGCTAAGCAATTGACCATTTCAATTGTCCTAGGGACTCAATATACGGTATCATTTAAATTGTTATTTAGATGTTAATTTTTGAAATCTATTATGCTTAAATACATGAACATAGATTGATATACTAATGTAATATTTTTTTTTTATGCAACAACCTAGTACTTTTACAGCCATGTTGACTGAGCTTGATCCATTGGAAGAAGTTGCACAACAGGTATATGTTTTTCTTATACTCTTGATATTATGATTAAAAAATGAGGAAAATAGCCACTCTATGTTTTGGGAGATAGAAGCACCAATTTCCTTCATGTTTTATTCAAGGAAACCTTAGAGATCTTAATCTAGTGATGGAAATGAGGGAAAGATATCTAGAATAAGGTTTCTTAAGGGTGTGATTAAACACTAAAAAGGGGGTTCGCCACCAAGAAAAGGCTTGGAAAGACAAATAATGAAAGTGACATGCAAAACCTAACAATGTAACCTAGAAAATGAACTCAAATCATAATAACAAACTAGAGATAAAAAAAATGCACTTGGAAAACTGAAGAGATTCAGAACAAGGTCTAAAATATTCAAAATCTAGCTTTTAAAGCACACTAGGACTTATATGCTAGTCTTAGCTATTTAGTCTCAGACTAGGGTTTTTGTGTAGAAACTAGAATCTCTTAGTGACTGATTTGGATCTACTGAAATTTGGCAAAAAGGTAGTACTAGGACTCATATTCCCAAACTATTACAAAGTTTCCCATTTTTTCGTGAAGTATCCCAGGAGAAAAATTTTGAGCTTAAACTTTGTGGGCCTATGAAGATGGATTGAATAAGAACTTTCCCACTAGTCTCATGTAAATAGGCTAGATATCTTTCTCTAGATCAGATTTTTCATGAATCTTGACAAAATTTTATGATAACTTTCGCAACTTTTACAACTTTGTCATTTTGGCACTTTTGAATGCTTCAAATCCACTTTTTCTTCAACCTATAAACCTGCAATCACACAAATAGAGAGAAAAAGTGTTTTTTTCTAAGGAATGTGGGTTTTCCTTGGTCAAACCCTATTTAGGTAATTAAACCTCATGATGAAACAATGAAAAATGAAACATGAACAATGATACCTTGAATGATGTATTGAAATGTAAATCAAAAATCTAACATAAAGTGGCCATGTAGAATGTAGATCTTGATCTTGAATTAGATGTGGAACAATGCTTAACTTGGATCTTGAATGCTACATTACAACATTAGCTCAACAACATGCTTGATGTATTTTTCCTTTGACATAATGATGGATCTTGAATTGTTGCAAGAATCTTCTTCAAATCTGCCTTTGAATGCTCTTGAAATTATCTTGAATTTTATTGAATGCTCTTGTGAACTCTTATGAAAGTGCTCTTGATTTCTAATAAAATTTTAGGATTGCTTAGATGTTGAAATGATGAAATAACTTTGTATTTATACTTGTTTATGCCAAATTTATTGAAATTACAATACTACAAGCTGACATAAAATCTAGGAGGATAAAATCCCACCAATAATTTGATTCAAAATAGGTCCTGGTTAAAGTAGGACTCATACGCCAATTGTGGCATATGAGTCCCAATGTCTTAAACACAAGACAAAAACTCCAAGAACTGCCTTGTTTAAAGTGAGATTCAAAATCATGTAGTAAGACCTAGGTGGGAATCATATGCCCAAGGTGTTGTACGAGTCCCAGATCACTAGTTTTGGAACACATGACCCAAAAACCTGGAATTATTATTGGTTATTTGATAAGTTTCAGTATTATCCTTGAAAAGATGCAATTAACAAGGCTTGTCGCTGCAAAATAGGACCAATTAAGGTATAAATAATCTCAATTAATTAATAAATCCCTAGATTAGTGTGAAAGTGTTAGGATAAACTTTACAACACCCTAAATAAGGCACAATTAGGTTCATTTTATCATTAATTATTCTCAAATTAAGTGTGAAAATGTAAAAGGGCTACATTTTTCTACACTACATTTAGTCCCCACTTTAGTGAGAGGAGGAATTGGCTTCAAATTCACACTAAATTAGACATTCAAGAGGGTCCCACATGTACCAAGTTGGATGGTATAGGATAATAAAGATCAAGGGGGTGGCCAATCCCCCGGGATCCAAGATCCTATGTCAAACCAACATAAGCACAAAGGGACACACATAAGGTGTACGATATGAAGCATCAAGATGCTCAAACATATGATGTCAAAGAAATAAATATGAAAGAGAAAGAAAGAAAATGTGGATCAAGCTTCGACCATTTATCCCACACTTTGTGGATCAAATCTAAGCTTGTTTTTTTAAAATGCATGCTCACTCTGAGGCAACAAAACTTTAGGCTATCTGCTGGGTGAGTATCCAAAAAGGGGGAATTAAAAGTGGAACACAATGTCCACTATGAAAACCAAATACATTCTCACAAGGGCTAGTGGAACCTCAAGCTATCCACTAGGTGAGCCCCCAGAGAGGTGAGACACATACGTACGTGGTTGGCATGTGCTCACACACACAAGCAAGTGGCTATGGGAAACTCAAGCCTATGTTCAGCTCCCATATGTACAACCATACCAAAATTATACATCCTCATAACTTTGATAAGGCACCACACATCGTGAACAACAAGCTTCATGAGGAAAGAAAAACTTCATATGCTTGACACCCATGAACAAACAAGATAGCTCCAAAGGTAAGAAAAGTGGGTTATGCAAGGTGGCCATATAATGGTAATCATAAATGAAAAATAGTGTAAGGTATGTTCAAAGGGATTTTTGTTAGTTCATGTAAGGTCTCTTCTTAGGGAAAATTGTGCCTAATGTATCCAAGAGAGGATAATTCAAATAAATATCACACTCTTAGAGGAAATCAAGCCTAATGACACCACCAAGAAAAGGACACATCACAAGAATAAATAAAATCACACAATGAAACATGAGTGTCAATGTATGCCCCCACTTTAAAGTGGTTTCCAACACCATTTTTGTGAGAAATTTCTTTAAAGTAGAAGAAGACATGAGAGGTTATTCAAAAAGTGTTATGCCAAGTCATATGTTCTCGAATGAACCTACATCATGGATAAGGGGTTTCCCCTAAAATGAAACAACTAAAGATAACTTAGTACGTCACATGCGAGCCAACTTAAGGCTTGTCATCCACATCCCAAGCATTCTCTTATATATACATGGAAGGTAGTCAACTAGCCAAAAGAGACAATGACAAGTACCATAGTACCATATGACGACAAGGCTTCCTAACTCCCCTTGCCCCCACTTAGTACAAGACAAGGATGAGTCGAGATGATTGATGAAAATTAGTATTATTTAGAGGAACTAGGTTCTTCAACACAATGAAGAGCACCACAATCCTTAAGATGTATAATTCTATCACTTAAAGCCTTATATTCGTTAGTAGAAAGACCATGAAATCTATGATACACAAAAAATTAATTCTTATAGTACAATTTATTTCATGTTCTTGAAGGGGGAGATATCAAATGATCTTGGAGGAGTCTTGATAAGATACCCTCTTGGTCAAGAGTAGAATATGTTATTTTATTTTACAAAAAATATATCTCTTGCTTAGTGAAACAACAGAAATAAGTGTTGCACCTTTTGGGAGGTGGAACACAAACTAGGTGTTTAGGGACATAGACCTATTTCCTTCAAGTTTCATTCAAGGAAACCCTAGAGATCTCAATCCAAGGATGAAGTAGGAGAGAGAGATATTGAAAAAGGGTTTCCTATGGTAGGATTAGAGACTAAATGATGGTTAACCACCAAGCTAGGGCTTGGAAAGATAAGAGATGAATGAATCATGCAAAGTACCATACAAAATCTAGCTAAATGACCTAGGAAATGAAATTAAAATATAGAAGGATAAACTGAGAATGAACAGAGGTGCACCTAGAAGAAGAATGAGATCAAAAAAATCTCTAAAACCCTAAAAAAAAATTGTTTAATGCCCACTAGGACTCATATGCCAATCTAGGTGATTTAGTCATAGACTAGGGTTTTTGTGCCAAAACTGGAATTTGATAGTGTATGATCTGAAACAACTACAATATGGAAAATATGCTATACTGAGACTCATATACCACAAGTGGTGAATCAGTCCCAATAATATTTTTTGGATGAATCATAATAAAATATTCTCTCTTATCTATGCTCTTCCTTCACACTTCGTTTCCAAATCTAAAACCCTGATTTACAACCCGTAGGTGACTTTTAGTGAAGATGAGAATATTGTGATGACTTGATGAATTTCTTCAACCTTTCAACCTAATATTCAAAGGATCTTCAAGCTCCAAGAAACCTAGATCTACAATCACACATGTAGAGAGAAAGACAAAAAAAATTATTGTTAGGTAATGGGGGTTTGCCTTGGTCAAACCCTGTTTAGGTAATCAAATCAAATGATGAGATAATGAAATAAGGACATGAAATATGAAGCATAGAACATGAAACATGAACAATGATACCTTGAATGATATCTTGTATATCAAAAAAATAACATGAAGTGGCCATGAAGGATTTAGATCTAGATCTTGAAATAAGTGTATGGAAATGCTTAATCTTGGACCTTGAATACAACATCACAATACTAACTCAACAACATGCTTGATGCTTGATGACCCTGATATGATGATGGATCTTGAATTTTTGCAAAAAATGATGATTAAATGTTCCTTTGAATGCTTTAAATATTCTCTTGAATTCTCTTGTGAAGTCTTGTAAACTCATTTAATCATAAAATTTCTATTAGGAATTCTCTCTTGAAAGTCTTAGGTGAAAATGAGTGAAATAACCTTGTATTTATACTTTTTTATGCCAAATTTCCCAAAATTACAACATTACAAGCTGACATCATATATAGGAGGATAAAATCCCACCAAGAATTTGAATTAAATTTTATTTTTGGTCATACGGGAATAACAGAAGTGGTGTTTGAGTCCCATTAGGCTTAACTATGGGACACATTTTTCAAAAATGCTTAGAATGATACAAAATCGGGATCAAGGCCCAAAAACCTAGGTGGTACTCATATTCCCAAAGTGGCGTATGAGTCACAGATCACTAAATCTAGGTCACACAACCTAAAAATACTTGAATTATGATTGGATGTTGGTTTATGTTAGGATTATGCTTGAAAAGATGCATTAATTAAGGCTTTGGATGCAAAATAAAGCCAAATAAGACATAAAGAAGCCCAATTAATAATGACAACCCTAGAAAAGTGTGAAAGTGTGGAAAAACACTTTACAACACCTTAAAATAAGGTACAATTAAGTTCATTTAAGTTACAAGGGTCCTAAACTTAATGTGAAGGTGCAAATAAATACACTCTACAATATTAAATTAAGGAAAATTAGGTCTATTTAGCTTAAAAGGGCCCTAAATCCAATGTGAATGTAGAAAATACATTACAACACTAGATCAAGATGACATTAGGTACATTTTAATATTAATAATTCCCAAATCAAGTAAGCAAAAGGGAAACTTTTTCCTTTGCCACATTTAGCGCCCACTTTAGTAAGGATGAACTTGCTTCAAACTCACACTAAAGTAGACATTCAAGAGGGGTTTGAGTATACCAATGCAGATGTTCTAGGATAAGAAATATCAAGGAGGTAGTCAAGCCCCCAAGATCCAAGATCCTACGTGAAATCGACATAATCACAAAAGGACATGCACAAGGTGTATGATATGCAGCAAAACAAGGTACACAAACATGTAATGTCAATAACTAAAAGAAAGAAAAACAAAAATAAGAAAAAATAAAAATAGGTGGATCAAGCCTCGACCATTTTTCCAATCCGATGTGGATCATATCTAGGTTGTTTTTCCAAAATTTCATGCTCACTATGAGGCAATAGAACTTTAGGTTGTCTGCTAGGTGAATATCCAAAGGGTGGATTAGTGAGAAATTCATGCCTCTCTATCGACTTCTCACTGTATAATGAGAGAATCATGCCCATGTTTAGGCTTCTCATCTTACACTAACCATACCAAAAATATACCTCCTGATAACTTTGACAAGACACCACATAATAATGAACTTTGAGCTTCATGAGGAAAGGAAAGCTTCATATGCTTGAAACTCATGAACAAAGAAGACGTTTCCACAGGAAAGAAAAGTATGTTATGCAAGGTGGCCATATAAAAAATATTATAGAGAGAGTCTAAGGTATGTTCAAATGTATTTTTCTTAGTTCATGTAAGGTCTCTTCTTAGGGAACATCATGCCTAATTTCTACAAGAGAGGACAAATCAAAGAAATGTCATGCTCTCGAAGTAAATCAAACCCAATGACACCACCAAGAAAAAGATGCATCAAAAGTATAAAGAAAATCACATAGTGAAATATGAGTGTCGTTGTATGCCCCCACTTTAAAGTGGTTTCTAACACCATTTATGTGAGCAATTTCTTTAAATTAGAATAATACATGAGAACTTATTTGGAAATCCCTATGCCAAGTCATATGTTTCCAATAAGCTACGTCATGAAAAGGGAAGAAGTTGCCCCCAAAATGTATAACTTAGTACATCGCATGTGAGCCAACTTAAGGCATGTTGTCCACATCCCAAGCTTGATTTTATATATGAAAGGTGGGAAACTAGCCAAAGGAGACACAAACAAGTGACATATGAGGACAAGGCTACCTAAACCCTTTCCCCCACTTAGTGCAAGACAAGTATGATTTGAATACTTGATGAAAATAAGTTTCAATTAGAGGAACTTGGTGCTTCAACATAAGGAAGAGCACAACAATCCCTAAGATGTTGAATTTTATTACTTAAAGCCTTACATAGTAGAATGACCATGAACTCTATGATATGCAAAAAATGAATTCTTGTAGTAAAATTTATTTCATGTTCTTGGAGGGAGAGATATCAAATTATCTTGGAGGAGTGTCGATAAGATAGTCTCTTGATAAATAGTAGAAGGTGTTTCTTTATTTTGCGACAAAGATATCTTGTGCTTAGTATTAGGTGTCATACTTACATAAGACTCTTTATATTGCCATATTTTTTTCTCTCCTTGAAAGGAGGATGTAAAATCTAATGAATTTGAACCATTACTGTTTTGTGTGATGATATTGATATTAAGTGAGGATTTTTTTTTTATTTCTTTCAAAGAAAAAAAAAAAGTCTGCTAGTGTCTATTAGTTATGGATGCAATAATATTAAATTTGGCTTAGAAGGATATTTTTTAATAGTGTTGATATTAAGTGAGGGCTTGTTTGTTTCTTTTGAGGGACAATAACCAAGACCATTAGTCATTCCTTGTAGGTTAGGCTCTATAGGGACATCAATACCTTGTTCTCTAGCACCACATCCTTTTCCACTATATCTAAGTTGTTTCATAAGTTCATAAACTTTTCCATTAATATTTTTCATCTCTTTTGGATTAAGTGGTTGTTGATAGTCTATCTCATCAAAAAAAATTGTATATTTTTCTTATTATTATAAAGTGGTTGAAGTGGATGCTTTCGAAGCGTCTTCCAAATTTTTTGTTTACATTACCACTTTTTCTTTTCTCTTTTTCAGAGTCTTTGTATATGATCTTGTATTCGCCCATGAATGATGGTGTGAAATATAAGGGACCCCAATCATCTTCTTATAGCTTCATGATTTCCTTATTATATCTTGCACAGGTTCCACTTGTGTAGTTGGTATTAATGTTTTCAAAGGACTTTCCTTGTTTTTCTCAATGTTTAAACAATTGTTTGGTTCAGGGTCAACTTCGAGTGTGTACACTTTGTTGTTGTAGACATATTTCATGATACGATGAAGAGTAGAAGGTACCCCACTTATTGCATGAATCCACAGTCTACTTAAAAATAATATTATATGAAATATCATGAGGCATAACATGATCAATGTTTCTAATGTTTCCTTTCCAGTTGTAATAGGAAAATTGATCACACCAAGTGGTTTTTTTCCTACATTGTTGAATCTAGGAATAGATAGAGAATCAAGTTGAATTTTTTAGTTATCTACACCAAGCCTATTCAAAAAATTTATGCTACACACATTAAGAGTGGAGCCATTACCAACAAGGGTTCACTTTGGTGAAAAACAACGTCAGTGTTCATTTCTTGAATCGTGGCTACTATGTCATTCAATTTTGCATTAGGAGGGGTAGGAAATTTTTGTAAGTCATTTTGAATCATGTTATGAAAATGAGAGGATGCTTGAATAAGGTCCCATAATGATATTTTAGCAGGAGTATTCTTTAGTTGTTCAACAAGATTGTACTCCTTTTCGTTTTGTGAAGGAAAATGAGGAGGGCTAGGAAAAATAGGTTTAGGAAATGGGAGGGATGTTGAAGGTGTCTATCTTGGTTATGGATTTTTTCTAGTGTTATATGTATGAGAAATGGTACTATAACTCAGCTACTACAAAACATTATTCTTAGGTGGGTAAAGGATAAGTTTGGGTTTGTTTTGAGTTGGAGGTTTTTGTGAAGGTGGGTAAAGGATGAGTTGAGGTTGAATAATATTAACTTACCTAAGTGAAGGAGAGTCTAATGTTACTTCATCATCTTCATCTAAGGAAGCCTCATTATTTTTGTTTGAATGATGTGTGTCAATGTTCTCATTTTCTTACACCATGATATCCTCCCTAGGAGGAGAGTTGTTAGGAAAACTACAAACTAGATGTTCATGACATATCAAAAGTTGGATATTCTAAAATGAATTCATCGCAAGTAGGAGAGTTACCAATGGTTGGATTTTATTGTTCAATAAGGTTTTCCCTATGGGAAAGGGGAAACTAATATTCTCATGACTTTCATTGATTATATTTTCTAACATCAAAGTATCTTGTTCACAACTAGGAGAGATATTAGGAGAATAAAAAATGTGATTGTCATGATTACCTATGATTATGTCCTTTTTTCATCAATGTCTTGTCCAATAATAGAGGTAGGTGGAGAGAAACAATGAGGACTCTCAAAACTCTCATTGATTGGTTCTTCTAACACCAAAATATCTTCTACACAAATAAGATATATATTAGGAGAAGAACAAATATGATTGTTATGATTGCCCAAGATTGTATTCTCTTTTACTAGAGCCTTCTGATAGGGAGGGGATATGAAATTTTTCTTAGCATGCCTAGATAGGTAAGATACTAACATTGTTTGACCAAAAATGAAAAGTACTCCTAACCATCCTATGCAATATTTCAAGAATATAAACAATGTATATTCAAAGATGAAAAATGGTTGTTGATTTTTTTGGTAGTGCATGAGCTCTGCTAGGGTTTTGTGCTTCCTGAGGTCATTCGTGGCCCCTCTTGCATCATACTGCACTTCTTGTGTAGGAAATTTTTTCCTTCATTGAGTACAGCTGCATTTACTATGGTTTAGGGGTTTATTATGCCTTCAACCGGCTCTAACCAGGCAATTCTTGCTAGTGTTAGCGGTTTGTTGACGTAATTTAATGGCTCCCCCACTGAACAAACGCCCTCGGAAATTTGTTCTGAAAGTCTTTCACGAGGTAAGCATTCTGATGCCCCTGCTGATGTAGTTTTACCTTTACCTAATTTTGATTCTGCATACCAATGGTTGGAACAACAGACCCTTGTGGGTTATTTTTTTGGGAGGACTCCCCCCGAAAGTGTGCTAAAAGACTGGGTTAACAAGGCCTAGGTCCCTTATGGGGTCCGCCTTGATATGGTCCAAAATTTGACCAAGGGTTTTTTCTTGTTTCGCTTTGCGGAAGTCAATCATGTCCAAGCTATTTTGGGTCATGGACCCTAGTATGTCTGTTCCTCTTTGTTGGTTTTCCAGTCTTGGACTTGGGATTTTGTTGTCTCAGAGGACACCAAAATGCGTGTTCCAGTCTAGATTGAGTTTCCTGGGTTACCCTTGCCATGTGTGCCCTTCTTACATCATATTGCTTCATCTCTGGGGAAGGTTGTTTGCATTGAACCTGATAAATTCTTTCAAGCCCGTCCTCAAAAGAGGGTTTGTGTGGAAGTTGATTTATCCAAGGATTTGAAAGAGTCTATTGACATTCAAATTGGGGATATTTCACACTCCCAAAAAATCACATATTTTAACCTTCCCAACACATGCTACCGGTGCCAATCAGTTGATCACAAGATCAGGGACTGCCCTTTGTCAATTCCCCGTACTGTCTCTCAACCACGGGGTGTTGAAAATCTTGGTCCGATAGAGCCCTCAGCTAAGGTGGACTCAAAGTGGACTACAGTCACCAACCAAAAAAATAAGTCATCTGGTTTTGGGTCGGTTCCCAAAGCCCCAAAACTGACCCAACAGGTTTCAAACTCTTCAGAGAAGGGGACTGCTACTCCCTCAGGAGTGGCTTCTACTATTTTACAGCCCAGGCCGAAGGCTGCGCCCCAACCTGCTACTATTTTATGTGTTCAACCGGCTTTTTCCATCGCTATGGAGACCCAACGGCATTCTCATAGCCGGTCTCCTCCACCGGAAGAAGGTGAATATGTGCCGAAAATGCGGAGATTTTTTCCCTCTATTCAACTGGGTTCAATTCTACAAGAGTTTTTGAAGAATAGCTTCTCTTCCCTAGGGGCAGAGGACCGGGATTCTGTAAGCATGGAAGATATTCCATGAATTTTCTCTCATGGAATGTTTGAGGTCTCATAGACCTCTCAAGGAAGTATTCTGTTAGGAATACTTTAAAAAATTATCCAGATTTTGAAGTGCTTTGTCTCTAGGAAGTTAAAATTTTAGGTTTTTTGCTTGCCTCGACTTGTCACTCTATTTGGCCAGCTAGAACTATGTATTGTACCCTACATGAGGCTGGTCGTGGTGGAGTTGTTACCCTTTTAGCTCCACGGTTGCTTCCTTATGTGGTTGATCATGGGGTGGACCCCTCCCAATGGGTTGTCTAGATTCTTCTCAATATTGAGAACCATTCCTTCGGGATTATTAATATTTATGCCTCTAATGATGCTATGGAGCATTGTAAGCTTTGGCACTAGATTGCTGACTCTTTGTCAGTTGCCACCTAGTTGCTATGTGGGGATTTCAACATGGTTGAGATGGCGTACGATAAGAATGGCACTGTGCCTTTTCATTGGGTTGTGGGCGAAAGGGAGGCGTGGTTTTATATGTGCAATAAATTGGGGCTTTTTGATTCCAATCTGGGCTACCGCCATTCTCATTCTCTCTGGCACACTTGGTGTAATTACAGGGCTAGTTCTGATAGAGTCTTTAAGCGCCTTGATCGTGCCATGATCTCGGCACAATCCTTTTTTTCTTTCAAGAGCTCTGCCTTTCCTGTGAAGCCATTAGTGGATGTGACCCTTTCGGATCACTTCCCTATTCAATTTTGCATTGAGTGGGCATCTTGTCAGCCTCGTACGTATAAGACTCAATTCTTCTTGAACACGTCTCTGCTCCGTCACAAGCCCACCCTGGCCCACATTCTTCAAGTGTGGAATTTAGAGTGTCATCCATCTGGCAGTATGGGCTGGATTGGTTGTTGGAATGATGCTATTATTCATACTGCATGCTTCCTACGCATTTATGGGTGATAACTTGCTATCTTCTGTTGGCACTCTTACGAGGCCACCACTGCTGACTTGCATGCTGCTACAGAGGCCTTAGCGGTTTGTCCTTTCTTCCCGTCACATCAAGTCCGGGTGGTGGACTTAAGACACTAGAAGCAAGTGGCTGATAGCTATTCTACCAAGGGCGCTCAAATCAAGGCTCGGCTCCACTAGCTCAAAATTGGCGACTGTGCCTCCAAAGAGTTTTTTTTGGATCTTTGTGCTAGGCACTCTTCCCCAGGCGTTAAAGCTATCAAAGATGGAAATCAAGTGCTCTCTGAGCTACCTGACATTCTCAAGGATTTTGTGCATCACTATGAGCATGTTTTCATGGCTCAGGACCCCATGCCTGCGATCCAGCAAGCCCTTCAAAGCTGCCTTGTTGTTGTGCCACATAGGCTTTCTTCAACCCAGATTAATTTATGTGATCAATTATTAACAATTGATGATCTCAAGGAAGCTGCTTCCTCCATGGCCGATGACAAGGCTCCTGGGATTGATGGTTTCCCTTGTGAATTTTATAAAGCACTCTGGGACTGTATTGGGAGTGACCTACATCATGTTTATTTTGAAGCCTTTCACAATAATTCTATAGGTAATTTAATAAATAAAGGCAATATTAAATTCATACCTAAATCTGGAGATCCGGAGGATATTTGTAACTGGCGGCCCATCACGCTTCTTAATGTTTCTTATAAAATTATTGCGAAAGCCTTGGCTCTGAAAATTCACCACCTCTTACCTCAGATTGTGCATCCCAAATAGACTGGATTCATTAAATCCAGGTTCATTCTTGACAACATTATTGCTATCTGGGAAGGCATGGAGTGGGCCCGACGTTCAAACTAGAAAGTTGTGTTCATTAAAATTGATTTTGCTAAAGCATATGACCGTATTGAATGGCCTTTCATTCTTGCGATGTTATAGGCACTTGGTTTTGGGCCCCATTTTTTATAGTCTGTTCGCATGCTTTTTTTTTATGCCTCAACTTGCATCTCGATTAATGGCTGCCAGTCCTCTGGTTTTGGCCTTTTCCGTTCTATTCGCCAGGGATGTCCTCTTGCCCCTACTTTGTATGTTTTGCCAGTTGAGGGCTTTAGATATATCCTAGCCAATGCTATTTCCCAGTAGCGTGTTAAAGGAATCACTCTCCCAGACTCTCAATAGCAGCTTGTCAATGGGCACTTCGTTGATGACTCCTTTCTCACTCTTTTAGAGGACGAAGGCTCGATCGCTACTGCCCTTGAATGCCTTGATACTTTTTGTCTTGCATCTAGTTCTACTATTCAATGGCACAAAACTTTGTGCTATAGACAATCGGTGCTCCCCACTCCTACGTGGCTCCAGCCCTATAACTAGAAATAGATTGGTCAAGGCAAAATCTTTCAATTTTTGGGCATTCCTTTCGCCTTTCAAGCTTCCCCTCAGGAGCTCTGGCAGGCTGTGCTCTCCAGAGTTGAACAAAAGTTATCCTATTGGGTTACCAAGCCTCTCTCGCTGGTTGGAAAATTTCAGGTGTGCTCTAAAATCCTGGCTGCCACCCACGTCTACTATTCCTCCTGTTGGGCTCCTTCTAAAGCAGCCTACAGTAGGCTTGAGAAGTTGCTCCACGATTTTCTTTGGGCCTCTTCTGAGACCCATAAGGGCTTTCATTGGGTCACTTGGGAATTTTGTTGTCTTCCCAAGGAGTCAAGAGGGCTCAGCTTGCTTTCCACGCAATGACAAGGGACTGCCCTTTGCATCAAATGGATCATCTGTGCGCTCATTGGGGATGAAGCCTAGAAAATTCTCCTCAGGCATTATATCCAGTCTGGATTTCCTGTTCACAGACCTGCCTAAAAAGGAATCGGCTTCCAAACCCTTCTGGTTATGAGGGAGTCGGTTCAAATTATGGGCTCCTTTGTGGCTAAAAGCATTTGGCACTCTTGGGAAACAGTCAAGCCTTGGCTCCATTGGGCTGGGGTTGAGTTTCGTGATGGGCTTTCCATCAACTAGCATAATCTCTGGTGGTCTCCCCTTCTCACCCAAAATGGTCAACCCTTGGCTAAGTCGCCTTGGCTCAAAGCTCTCCATTTCCATCAGAAGGGCATTCAGACTTTGCACCAACTCTTCCACCAGCCTACCATGAGTATTTTGCAGTGGGATGCTTTTAAAGCCCATTACAGCCTTCAAAACCAAAATCGCCCTACTTTTGACGGGCTAGTGAGCGCCATTCCAATGGAAATTCTTCACAAAGTTGGTATTCATGGGCACAAGCCTTAGTTGAAAGACTGGAAATGGTTTCCAAATACTCCTCTAAGGAGCTACAAGCCACGGCTTGGCTACAGGTGGCTTTCACCCCATTTCCCTATGCTCAGTTTTTTGAACTAAAGATGGCTTCTTAACTCCTCGGCCTTTACTTGGCATAGGAGGCTTGATGCCATTTGGTCTGCAATTGTTAATCCGAAGCTGGCCCACTTTGCTTAGTGTATTCTTTTATAAGGCTTGCCTGTGGGTTCTTGGCTAGTTCATTTGGGGGTCTCTGACCCTCGCTGCCCGTTTTGTGGGCAGCTTGAAAGCTTCAAGCACCTTTTTTGGTTTTGTCCAAAAGCTCAGCAGTTCTAGACTTGGATTCATGATTTCTTTCTGCCTTTCAGGCCTAAACCCTTTTCGTGGCATATGGTTCTGCTGGGGGACCCGCCTGGAACCCTGGCTAAGTTCACCCAGCTTTGGCACACTTTCAGGGTGGAAATCCTCTTCAATATCTGGAAAGACAAAAATTCTTGTATTTTTGCGCATTCACATTTAGATATCAATGTGTCTCTTTATGCTAAAGCAGTCATTTTCTCTAATGTTATGTTACAGATTCAAGTGCAAGCCAACAAGGTTGCACTGGAAGTGGCTCACCTACAGGTTCTCCTGGACCATTGGGGCAATGCCCCTTGTACTGTGGCTCGGATTCCTGACTCGCCCTCCTCCTCCCGCCGTCAGTCGCCCTCTCAAGGCCGGAAGTGAAGTGATTCCACGCAAGCTCGCTCCCAGCCTCTTGCTTGGAGGGATTCTTGGTCTCCCAGGTGGGCTCGTTCTCTTTTGTCACGTCCTAGTTAGGGTTGACACTCTAGTGGTGCACTGGGGAACAGTGGTGGCAGTTATGGGTGGCCTTCGGATGCTCCTCCTTCTGGTTTTGGTTGGCCCTCCACTAGCAAAAGCTTTATGCGGCTTGCTCTTGCAATCTCGCCTCAACACGAGGATAAAGATAAAGAGGCAGAAAAGAATGATGATGGTTGGGGTGCTCCTCCTGATGTCACTCCTAACCTTGCTGATGTATGGGGGAAACATATGGATGACCAAGATCCCCCAGGATCTACTAGCACTGCTTTAGCTGCTTAGTTTTATTTTTGTTGTTTTATTTTTGGGCTAGGCCCATGTGACTCTTGATATATTGGTTTTGATGGGCTGGGCCCATGTGACTTTCAGGGTGTGCTTTCTTACCACCCGCCCCTTTTTTGTGAATTTTGTATATTTATCTCTTTTAATATAGATAACTGAAAATTCATCAAAAAAAAAAAAAACATGAAAAATACTTTTTACCAACGTAGGAAAAACTTTAAGAATGCAAACAATGTGTATGCAAAAATGAAAAGAGCTTTTATCAAACTTATGCAAATCTTTATTAATGTAAACATTGTGTATGCAAAAGTGAAAAGTACTTTTATCCATATTATGCAAAGTTTTAGAAATGTGAACACTTTCAAATGAAATGATTTAGGAAGAATTCAAAAATGACTACCCTAAATTAATTTTTTTGATCTAGATGCATAAAATAGAAGTTATTAAAACTTTACAAACTGATACTATGGGTTACCAGCAAGATTAAGGAGTACAAAAACAAGGTTTTCAATGCTATAAAAGGTAGTTTTAGGCCTGATATGGGACTAAATCGCCCAAAGGGGCGTATGATTCCCAATCAAGGTTTTTTCAGAGATTATAGTGATAAATAATAGTCACCATAGAATAAATAGAAACTAGGAAAAACCACCTGTATTGGGACTAAATCGCCTAGAGGGGCATATGAGTCCCAGTTTAGGGTTTTAGCATCATTTTCTGCAAATTCTATGTGAATGTTATGCTTTCTGGTTTGGATAATGTCTAGGCTAAGTGAAAATGCAAATTTTAGATGATATTCAATGATGCAAGATCGAAAAATGTAACCTATATGCACTTTCACTAATGCAAGAATTAGAAACCCTAGATTTCAATTAACTAATGCAAAACCTAATGCTATGTTAATGCAAGCTAGATCTAGGATTATGATGCACTCCAAATCAGAATTAAGATGTTTTAAATGTAATTTCACTCAAATGAAACAATGAAAATAGGTGTTCCACCTTTTGGGAGGTGCAACACAAACTATGTGTTTAGCAACCTAGACCTATTTTCTTCAAGTTCCATTCAAGGAAACCCTAGAGATATAAATCCAAGGATGAAGTAGGAGAGAGATATCTTGAAATAGGGTGTCCTAGGGTAGGATTAGAGACTAAATGAGGGTTCACCACAAAGCTAGGGCTTGGAAAGATAAGAGATGAATGAATCATGCAAAGTACCATACAAAATCTAGCTAAATGATCTAGGAAATGAAACTAAAATATAGAATGAATAGAGGTGCACTTGGAAGAAGGATGAGGTAAAAACAAGCTCTAAAACCTTGAAAATTTGGTTTTTAATGCCCACTATGACTCATATTCCATTATGGGTGATTTAGTCTTAGATTAGGGTTTTTGTGCAAAAATTGGAATCTAATAGTGTATGATCTGAAACAACTAAAATTTGGAAAATATGTTATACTGGGAATCATACACCACAAGTGGCATATTAGTCAAACAATTTTTTTGGAGTGTTAAGACCTAAATCTTCTCTCTTATCTCTGCTCTTCCTTCCACACTCTATTTTTCGGATCTAAAACCATAATTTGCAACCTGTAGGTGACTTTTATGAAAGATGACAACCTTGTGATGAATTGATGACTTTCTTAAACCTTGCAACCTAATATTCAAAGGATATTCAAGCTCTAAGACACCTAGATCTGTAATCACATATGTAGATAGAAGGAAAAACTTGTTGATTGTTAGGTAATGGGGGTTTGACTTGATCAAACTTCATTTAGGTAATCAAACAAAATGATGAGATAATGAAATAAGGATATAAAACATGAAGCATAGAACATGAAACATGAAACATGAAAAATGATACCTTGAATGATGTCTTGTAGATCAGAAATCTAACATGAAGTAGTCATGAAGGATATATTTATAGATCTTGAAATAAGTGTAGGACAATGCTTAATCTTGGACCTTGAATACAACATCACATCACTAGCTCAACAACATGCTTGATGACCTTGATATGATGATGGATCTTGAATTGCTACAACAAATGATGAATAAATATACCTTTTAATGCTTTAAAGATGCTCTTGAATGCTCTTGTGAAGTCTTATAAAATATTGTAATCATAAACTTGCTATTAGGAATGCTCTCTTGAAAGTCTTGGGTGAAAATGAGTTAAATAACCTTGTATTTATACTTGTTTATACCAAATTTCCCGAAATTACAATAGTACAAGTTGAAGTCAAATCTAGGAGGATAAAATCCCACCAATTATTTGAATTAAATTTTATTTTGGGTCACACAAGATTCATATACCAAAAGTGGTATATGAGTCCCATTAGGCTTAACTACGAGACACATTTTTCAAAACTGCTTAGAATGATGCAAAATCAAGATCGAGGCCCAAAAACCTAGATGGGACTCATACATGCAAACTGGTGTATGAGTCCCAGATCACTAAATTTGGGCCACACAACCTAAAAATACCTGAATTATTATTGAATGTTGGTTTATGTTGAGATTATCCTCGAAAAGATGCATTAATTAAGGCTTGTGGATACAAAATAAGGCCAAATAAGACATAAAGAATCCAAATTAATAATAAAAACCCTATAAAAGTGTGAAACCATGGAACAACACTTTACAACACCTTAAAATAAGGTACAATTAAGTTCATTTAGTTTACAAGGGTCCTAAACTTAATGTGAAGGTGAAAATAAATACACTTTACAATATTAAATTAAGGCAAAATTAGGTCTATTTAGCTTAAAAGGGCCCTAAATCCAATGTGAATGTAGAAAATAAGTTACAACACTAGATCAAGGTAACATTAGGTTCATTTTAACACTAATCATTCCCAAATAAAGTAAGGAAAATAAATACTTTTTTCATTGCCACACTTAGTACAAGGTGTCATACTTACACAAGACTCTTTAGATTGTGGTATTTTATACTCTCCTTTATAGGAGGGTTTAAAATCTAACAAAATCAAATCATTACTAAGACATGTCCTAGAAGTTATTTTTGTGATGACATTAATGTTAAGAGAAGACATATTTGTTTCTTTTGTTTTTTACAAAGGATAATAATCAAGACCACTAGTGTCTATCAGTTCAAGATGCACTAATGTTAAAGTTGGCTTAGAATAATCCTTTGTAAGAGTGTTGATATTAAGTGAAGGATTTATTTTTTCTTTTGAGGGACAATAACCAAGACCATTAGTTATTTCTCACATTTTAGGCTCTATAGGGACACAAGTACCTTGTTCTCGAGAACCACATCCTTTTCCACTATAACCAAGTTGTTTCATAAGTTCATAACTTTTCCATAAAGCTTTTTCATTTCTTTTGGATTCAATGGTTGTTCATAATCAGCCTCATCAATGTTTTTTATATAAATTGTTGTATTTTTTTATAAAGTAGTTGAGGTGGATTTTTTCGAAGGGTCTTCCAAATTATGTGTTGACATTACCACTTTTTCTTTTTCCTTTTCAAAGTCTTTGTGTATGATCTTGTATTCTCCCATGAATGATGTGAAATATAAGGAACCCCAATAATCTTCTAATAAATTCGTGACTTCCTCAATATGTTTTTCTTGCATGTGTTCAACTTGTGTAGTTGGTGTCAATGTTTTCAAAGGATTTTCTTTGTTTTTCTCAATGTTCAAATAAATGTTTGGTTCAGGGTCAGATTCAATTATGTACACTTTGTTGTTGTAGGCATACTTCATTTTATGATGAAGGGTAGAAGGCACCCCATTCATTGCATGAATCCATGGTCTTTCTAAAAGAAGATTATATGAAATATCATGAGGCATAACATGGATCGGTGTTTCTAATATGACCTTTCCAATTGTAATAGGTAAAGTGATCACACCAATCAATTATTTCCCACATTCTCAAATCCACTAATAGATAACGAGGTAGATTGATTTTTTTATTTATCTACACCAAGCCTATCCAAAAGGTTTACACTACACATAGTAAGAGTAGAGCCATTGTTGACAAGGGTTCACTTTATTCTTTTTCTATTTTATTGAACTATTATTATAAAAGCATCATTTTTTTTTTGTACTTCCAAAGGAGGGAGCTCACTTTGGTGAAAAACAATATCAGCATCCATTCCTTGAATCATGGTTGTTATTTCATTTGGTTGCACATTAGAAGGGATAGGAACTTGTTGTAAATCACTTTGAATCATGTTATAATAATGATGGGAGGCTTGAATAAGGTCCCATAATGATATCTTATCAGGATTATTCTTTAGTTGCTCAACAAGATCATACTCCTTTCCATTTTGTAAAGGAAAACGAGGAGGACCGAGCAAGATAGGGTTAGGAAATGGGAGGGATGTTGAAGGTTTTTGTTTTGGTTGAAAATTGTTTCTATTGTTATATGTATGAGAAAAAATGTTATAATTTGATCTCTATGAAATATTATGCTTGGGTGGGTAAAGGATAAGTTCAAGTTTGTTTTGATTTTGTGGTCGTTGGAAGTGTGGATAAATAATTAGAGGATTCTTAGGATGTCCTAGGGTAAACCCACAAAACTGGTTTATAATTCCAATGAGGAAGGAAAATTGCAAAACATGCCCATGGAAAAAAAAAAAAATTGGGGGTGCGCACAAACATTTGGTTTCAAAAAACCTAAAGGGGGTTCACTTGAACCCCCCTTTGCGCCAACCTATTAAATGTTGGGTCCCAACATAGTTCTTATTTCTCGGGAAAAAATAAAGTAAAACTTTGTGTAAAAGGGGGTTAGCTTGAACCTTGGTTCGAGCAAACCCAAGTTCGAGCGAACCTCCAGGGGGGTTTTCTCAAACCCCCCTTTTCCCCCCTTCTCCCCCTCTAACACCAAAAATCTCCAGAATTTTTCCCTTTGAAGCTCAAGTTGAGGATGAAAATGGAGGAGACTTCACAAACCCAACTGGATGATGGTAGTCCTCAAAACAAGTTATCCAAAGAATATAATTTTAATATGTTTTGGTTTTATTATGTATTTGTTTTTTTAGTTTGATTGAACATAAGTTTTTTACCCAAAATCAAGCTCTTTGTTCTGTATATGTAGAAAAATAGAATTCTATCAAAAAAATTAAAAAATATCAGTGCACTACATATTGATGTCCTTTATCCAACAACAAAAAATGAATTTCAATACATAGAAAAAAAGTTATGTTGTATATGATTCGCCTATGTCTGAATTGTAATTGGTTTGACTTTGAAACTTGATTAAGGAAAAAATATTCTATAAAACACTATGAAACCAAATGAAAGTGCTAGATATCTTAGTTATAATCTAAAGTCAAAAAAAATAGAATTTTATCCTTCATGGAAAAAAATTTATGTTGTATATGGTGAGCATCACTCCTTAAAAATGGTGTTAAATAAAAAAACTAGTTTTCAAAGGAGATGGAAAAAGAAGTGAAATCTGATTCTAAATTTTTTGAAAAAAATATATTTAGAATCTATAGATAAAATGTCACAATCACTAGTTTGCATTATCTTCAAATTCCTCGTGGTTTATCCATTATAGGTGCTCGAAAGTGAAGATTTAGTTAGAAAAAATCAGTTCAGTGTCCAATTTAACCAAAAATCGTAAACTAGTATTGTGGGATCACCCATACAAGGTATACTTGTGCGTTCATAACCTCAGTGGTTTTGTTTTTATGTTTTTCTAATGAAGGGGATCCTAGTTCCATATTTTCACTGTCATCCAAGGAAGTCCCATCACTATTATTAATGTTGTCATTTTCTTACATCATGATAACCTCCTTAGGAAGAGATTTCTTAGGAGAACTACAAACTAGATGTTCATGACATTCAAAGGTTGGTTCCTCTAGAATGACTTCATCACAAGTAAGGGATTTATCAATGGTTGGATTTTCTTTATTATTAATGATGGGATTCTCTTGTTTAATCATGTTTTCCCTAGGGGAAGGAAAATAAAATTCTCATGAATCTCATTGATTTGATCTTCTAACATCAAAATATCTTCTTTACCAATAGTAGAGATATTAGAAGAAGGAAAAGTATGATTTTCATGTTTATCTATGATATCATCTTTTTTTTCTAAGGTCTCAATCTCTTGTCTCCCAATATCACATCGGGTTCACCAAAATGAAATGAGGAAAAAAGTCACTCTATGTTTTGGGAGATAGAAGCACCAATTTCCTTCATGTTTCATTCAAGGAAACCTTAGATATCTCAATCTAGGGATGGAAAAAAGGGAAAGAGATATACAATAAGGTTTCCCAAGGGTGTGATTAAAGAATAAAAAGGGGGTTCATCACCAAGCAAAGGCTTGGAAAGACAAGTAATGAAAGTGGCATGCAAAACCTAACAATGTAACCTAGAAAATGAACTCAAATCAGAATAACAAACTAGAGATAAATACAGGTGCACTTGGAAAACTAAAGAGGCTCAGAGCAAGGTCTGAAATCCTTAAAATATGACTTTTAAAGCACACTGGGACTCATACACCAGTTTGGGTGATTTAATCCTAGACTAGGATTTATGTGCAAATTTTGGAATCTCTCAATGATTGATCTAGATCTATTGAAATCTGGAAAAAGGGCAGTATTGGGACTCATATGCCCACACTATTACAGAGTGTCTCATTTTGTCACAAAGTGTCCCAAGAGTATAATTTTAAGATGAAAATTTGTGGGCCTCTGAAGAGGGATTGAATAAGCACTTTCCCACTGGTCTCATGTAAATAGGTTGGATATCTTGCTCTAGATCTAAGTTTCTATGAGTCTTGATGAATTTTTATGGCAAATTTTGCAATTTTTACAACTTTGTCATTTTGGCACTTTTGAATGCTTTAAATCCACTTTTTCTTCAACCTATAAACCTACAATCACACAAAGAGAGATAAAAAGTGTTTTTTTTAGGGAATGGGGGTTTGTCTTGGTCAAATCTCATTTAGGTAATTAAACCTTATGATGAAATAATGAAACATGAAACATGAACAATGATACCTTGAATGATGTCTCAAAATGTAAATCAACAATCTAACATGAAGTGGCCATGTAAAATGTAGATCTTAATCTTGAATTATATGTGAAACAATGCTTAACATGGATCTTGAATGCTACATCACAACATTAGCTCAACAACATGTTTGATGCCTTTTTCCTTTGAAATAATGTTGGATCTTGAATTGTTGCAAGAATATTCTTCAAATCTTCCTTTTAATGCTTTTGAAATTCTCTTGAATGCTCTTTTGAACTCTTGTGAAAGTGCTCTTGATTTCTTATGAAATTCTAGGATTGTTTAGATGTTGAAATGATGAAATAACTTTGTATTTATACTTTTTTATGCCAAATTTCTTGAAATTACAATACTACGAGCTAGAATCAAATCTAGGAGGATAAAATCCCACCAAGAATTTGATTCAAAATAGGTCTTTGTTAAAGTGAGACTCATACACCAGTTGTGGCATATGAGTCCCAGTGGCTTAAACACAAGATAGAAACACTAAGAAGTACCTTGTTTAATGTGAAATTCAAAATTAGGTCCCAAGACCTAGGTGGGACTCATACACCTAAGGTTGTGTATGAGTCCCAAATCACCAAATCTAGAACACATGACCCAAAAACCTTGAATTATGATTGGTTATTTCATAAATGTTGGAATTATCCTTGAAAAGATGCAATTAATAAGGTGTGTGGATGCAAAATAGGACCAATTAACGCATAAATAGTCCCAATTAATTAATAAATCCATATATTAGTGTGAAAGTGTCATGAAACATTTTACAAAACCCTAAATAAGGCACAATTAGGTTCATTTTATCATTAATTATTCCCAAATTAAGTGTGAAAATGTAAAGGGCTACATTTTTCTACACTACATATTATATATGCATGTGCATTTAAATTGTGTTGCATTCTTATCATTTTGTATATATAAATCATCTTAGCTGCTTCGTCCATCATGAGCCCATCTAGTGTAGAAGCATTAGATCAAGTATGTGTTTATTTTATATTACAGATATTTACATTTAGATAGGAGTAGATATATGTTTAGTAAATATGATTATTTTTAAACAATTATATCTTAATTTGTATCATTTTTATTTTACCTAGTATAGTCCTCTACCCATTTCAACAATGTGATGAATGTGGGACCATTTCTTTATACAAGGACTCTTGATCGTCCTAAGGGAAAATCATATGTAGAACACCTTAAAAAAATAGAGTAAGCCTTGAGGTAAACAAGAATTTTATTTTTGATATAATATAGTTCAATATAGTGATTTTGATGTTAAATTGATAATTTATAAATTATAGTATATAAGTTTCTATTTACTAGTCTATCTTGTCATCCATTCACATAATTAATCTAATGGAAAATTCTATATATGGAAAGTAAATTTGTTGAAATATCATGAATAAGAAGAACATCATCAACGAAACCATCTAGCATTTGAACAGAGCTTGTCCCCAAAATTGGAATTTCTGAAGAGTTCCCAACTGCAACCTGAGAAGTAGAGGTATGAGTAATGGAATCAAGAAGATCACATGAATTGGTCATGTGATGTGAAGCATATGAATCAAGAATCCAACTATCAAATGATGAATGAATGGAATGTGTCAAAAGAGCTTTCCCTTTTCCCATGGAAGAATACTTAAGCACTGATATATTACATTTCCTCATAGCTTCCTCCAAGGCCTCTAGTCTCTTGAAAAAATGAGACTCATCATGCCCAGTTTTTCCATAAAATGAACAAGGATCTACTTTATTTTTCTTGGTCTTAGAAGATGAATCTCCAAAGGTAGAAGAAGAAGGTGGTGGAGTGGAATTTTTATTGTTCTTTTGCTTCAGTTTGGAGGGAGACTCACTACCTGAAGATTATTTTGTCTTGGGCTTATTATTTATTTTACCCTTGGAAGATTGATCCATTAGAGCTTGATTCTTAGAACTAGGTAGTGCATCCAACTGAACCAACTTGGCTTCCTCCCTAGTAAGATGCTCACAAAACAACTCAAAACAAGAAATTTTATAATCTTTCCCCATGGAATCCATAGTAGAATAGAAAGTGGAAGAGAACACTTGATAAGGTCCTCTTAACTTAGAGAGAATCAAGAAAATACATTCATCATCAGATTTATCATCCGCACCCTTTTAAGTGTGACAAAATTAGTTTGAACTATGCAATAAAATATTTAATTGAAGTAAATTCATCTAGAGAGAGTGATTGTAGATCCACTTGAATTTGCAAGATTTTAAATTCATTGACTTTACCATAAAACTCTTCAATTTTGTCCCAAACATTCTTACGTGTTTTACACTCTGCAATATGAAATAACAAGTTATCAAATACATGTTATCCAATGAGACATTTTACTTCATCCATTTTATATGTATGGGTAGATTTTTCATATTCCCTTGTGAAATCAAGTTCTCATGCTTCTAACATTTTCCATATACCCTTATATTTTAACAATTGAATCATTTTTAGCTTCCATGTATGATAATTGTGTGGAGTGAGTGGTTCAATTTTCCTTGGATCTTCCATGTTGGACAAAAGAAAAATAAGAGAAAGAAGACAATGTGGCACTTAAATTGTGCCTTTCACCCCCTAGAATGCATTAACACTCAATTTGTAACCCCCAACAAATTACAATGAATAATTTTTGCAATTTATACAAGTGACAAGATTAAATCAGTTGTTTATAACACATAGTGATTTTGAAAAAAAGGGCTTGTTAAAAATGAAAATAGAGGTTACAAACAGACTCTTTGTGATTTTCTGAGAAATTTCAAAAAAATGTTTGTCAAATTTTGACTTCATATAAAAAATGTATGCCAGTTAAAAGTTATAAATGCGCATGTACCTTCGGATTGAAAAAATCTGCAAAAAATGGTAAAATCTACAAAAATCATCTATACCACTATGAATTTCGTCAAACCACCTTTTCAATGATATCTCATTCACAAAAATCTGGCACCTTGGCAAAAAGTTGTTCAAAATTGAAAAAAAGGCCTATTTTAGGCACTTTGAAGGCTAAATGGGGGCAAAAATATAGCCCTCAAGGGCTAGTTGTTGGTCACCCACATGATCATGCACACCAAAATTTTAAAAAAGTACTCGCCACCAAACAAAAAGCGGGTTCGTGGCAATTGGGTGGTGGGGGAGTTGAGTTTTAGGCGACACCACTCCAATGCTAGCGCTTGGGAGCTAATCTTATGTGATCGAGGTGTGAGCTAGCAAGAGTATAGAAGGTTTAGTGGTAGAAAAGGCAACACCAATTGATAGGAGACACAATTCCTAGTAAAAGTAACGATTGACAATCAAAGAAAAAGTGGTCAACCAGAGGAAAAACACTAGAAAAGTCAAAAAACGCTTGCAAAAGGCCAACAAAACTGCACACTCTACAGTATGGCTTATAGCCATATACCAAAAAAAATCACAGACTTATAAAATAAACCCCCAAAAATAATAATCACCCCAAATTTCTAATAAAAATTCATTGCCTGATAAAATATAAAGTTGTAGAATTTTTTTATTTTATTTTTTGAAAAAAAAATTGTCAACGGACCAAATTAGGTAACTACAGGGTGGTCATACTGCTGCCCTACTAAAAAAAATTACCCCAAAAATAAATTTTGTCAAATATAGGAAAATTATTTATCAAAATTCATGGAATCAGCCATTTAGATGCAATGGAAAGGTTATTTTTTGCCAAAAATTCTCCTACAAAAATATGCTTCCTAGATCTGAGCTTCAAACCCTTGTTTACCAAAGTTGCAAATGGTGACCAAATTGAGTGAGACAAAATCCAAATCTGACTTTCTTGAGCCTATTGGATGCAATGGGATAGCCAAAAATATTTCTACTATATCCAAAAGTTCTGCAATCACCAAATCTCACCAAAAATCATACATGCAATATATTAATAGATCTTTGCAAACCCTTTCTCATTCTCAAGATTGTAGTAAAATGCAAGAGAAGAGCAAAAGAGAATTTACAAGATCAAAAAAGAAACTCAAATCATAATATAAAATTGATGATAGAAACTCTCTAATAAAAAGGGAAGGGGCTTTCCAAATTCAAATCTCTGATACCGCGTTGAAGTGAGCAACCAAGATCTTCAGTATGCAATACCAAATAACCTCCACAAGCAATAGAGAGAAGCAAAAATTAAAGATTCTATTCCACCAAACAAGAATTACAATATGATCAAGATGATCAAGATACAAAATATGTTAGAGATGCCTTTCTTATAAAGGCAAGGTGAGAGATAGGATTAGACAAGATCATGACAAGTGTCTTAATCCTATCACATGAGACAACTAACTCATAACTGCCTAAGATAATTTGAAGTCTAGATAAGACAACTAAGCATTCTAGAATAAATCTTATATCCTAAGTAACTTAATATGTGAATAAGTCCCCTAATTCCCTGGTAAAGAATTAACTAGGTACAAGACTTTATTCACACCAACAAAACCTAGATCATTAAGGAATATTTAAAATTAGGCCATGATAAAGAACATGTAGGATCTTGTGAATATTAGCAAATGATTTGGTCTAAAATTATTGTCTTTATTATAACCTATATGAGAAAATATTTATGGTTGTTGAGAGAAGCTCTCTAAAATCATTTATTCAACCCTTGCATGATGTGGTCATTTATTCCTTTTTTTTAGGACTCGTGAAAAATATAGGGTTATAAAATTCCTCATGAAAGATATATGCATTCTTAACTTTATGGGAGTTAGAATCTGTGTAACGGGGAAATCAGTATATGTGTATAATCAAAATGGATGAATAGAAACTAATCTAAACAAACAAAAAAGATGATTCATTCCCATTACTCACAAAATCAAACTATGAAGAATAAATTCAAATGATGCAATCAAAAGAGACACACAAAATTAATTCAATAAACGTAGTGTTACCATCCCATGTCAAAGTGTGTTTGCAATGATGTTGGATTGTTCATATTAATGCAAAGCCTCCATTGTGTGTGCAAAAGCTTCAAAATTTGTGTGTGTGTTGATCTAAGATATGTGTAAAGCTTTTTCAAAATGCTGATTCTAATTTTGGCATTAATTTGTTGTGAAAAATATGTTGATTCTCCAATCATTTTTGAGAAAAAAGATGGTTGTTATATAGAATTTTTGTTTTGAAATGAACGCTCAAGATCGTGTAGTATAATATCTCGATCAACAATTCAAAACCATTGAGAGGATTTATATGGGAATAATCAGTACATTTTGATTACGTAATTGGTTTGATTGAATAACTCATTTTGAGTGTTCAATGGGATTGAGGAAATATATTGAATAATCTGTGGAATTGAAGAATAGATTGATCTATTCGGAAATAGATGGATCAATCAAAAAATAGAGTGGGTAGTCTGGGGATCATAATTTTCTCAATCATGAAAGTGGGTGAGGGTAATTAATTAATTAATCTTTTTGAGTTGAACATGCAAATCAAGTTTGAATTTTGCAAACAAAGTTGCATTTGTTTGATTTGACCTTTTGGATGATGTTTTGAATAATTTTTTTGATTATTCAAATTTAGGGGAAAGTGATTTAATTAAACTATTATGTTTTAATAATTTAATTGACTTAGGGTAATAGAGTGAATTAACAACATTATTAAATAATTGATATTATTTAATTAATCGGGAAGAATAAAGTTAGATAAGGACTTTATTAAATAAATGAATTTTATTCAATTGGTCAAAAATGGTGAAAAAGTGAATTAATTAAATAATGTAATATTATTCAATTGTGTAAGGGGGAAATTTGTAATAATAAAAAAGATCAAAACAACGAATATAAACTAATCTAATCCAAAACAATGATCAAGATCTATGCCAATTACTCATGAAATAAAATTATAAAGCTAATTAATTCTAGAATGTTATTGAAGAAAAACAATAAACATGAACTCAAAACAATACAATATTACTATCCCATGTTGAAGTATATTCGTATTGATGTATATTGGATTGTTCAATTCAATATGAAGCCTCCATTATGCATGCGAGAAATTTTGAAGAACATGTGTGTGTTGATTGAAGATGTTGGTTGAAGTTTTTTCAATGTCAATTAGGGTCTTGGCATTACTTCGTTACATAAACTATATTGATTCTTCGATCATTTTTTGTGAAGGAAGAGGTTTGTTATATATAATTTGTGATTTGGAATGAACACTCTGGATTGCATAGTAGAATATCTTGATTGATGATCGAAAGATGTTAAGAGGATTTAGATGGGCATGATTTGTTCAAATTGATTACATGATTAACATGATTGAAGAATAGATTGATCTATTAGGAATACATATTGATCAGTAAGGAATATAGATTGAATAATTTTTGGGATTGAAGAATTGATTGAACTATTAGGAATATAGATCGATCAGTTAAGAAATAGAGCAAGCAATCAATTGTTCATAATTTACTCAATTAGGAAAGTGGGTGAGGATAATTAATTAATTGATTTAATTAATTAATTCTTTTTGGGGTTGAACATGAAAATAAAGTTTGAATTTTGTAAAAAAAGTTTCATTTGTTTGATTTGATTTTTGATGATGTTTTGAATAGTTTATTTAATTATTCAAATTTCAGGGAAAATGTCATAATTATATTATTATGATATAATAATTTAGTTAACATAGGGGATTAAAGTGAAGAAAAACATAATTAAATAATTGGCATTATTAATTAATGAGGAGGAATAAATTTAGATTAGGACTTTATTAAACAAATGAAATTTATTTAATTAGTCAAAAATGTTGAAAAAGTGAACTAATTATATAATGTTAAATTATTTAATTATTAGAGGAAATTAAGGTTTTCGATTCTTTTGATGTGAAATGTAGTGATGTTGATGATGAGAATTTTTCATTTAGTATGTGTGATAAGTGTTAAGTCAATTTTACATGTCTACATTTTGCCCCTCTTTGAGACAAAGTATTGGTTGCTTTGTTTCACAGATTTTGATGTTAAGATCAAGTTTTGAAAAATTTATATGCCTCAGCAATCAGTGAAATGATGGTAGGACTCTAGGTTTCCCCCTTAGGAGGTTGCACGAAAAGTTCTATTTTGAGGTCAAACTCATGACACTATTTCATTTCAATTTCGATGCATATAGGAATAAAAATTAAGTCTATACGTCTTTTGTTGCTTGTTCAAATGTTTTTGGTAGCTCCTAATTTAGTCTAGGAAGGTTTCCTAGGAAAAAATTAGGGTTTTTTATTGTTAAAATAGGTAATTAGGGTTCTAATTTCCTCATTTGCACTTTGAGCCTACAAAGAAGTCTTACCTCTAGTTTTCTCATTTTCTCAATTGTCGAGGAGCTATGTTGAGGATTCCAGGAGCCCCACATCTATAGATGTAGTTCAAGAGTTTGGATGGCCTGGAAGTCTCGGTTCCCCTATATGTATCCTCATATTTCTCATTTTCATCTTTCCATGTTTTCATAATTAATTCACGAAGTACACCTAGTCAATAGCGCGAGTTTTATGATTTTGGCACTTTCAAGCCAGTTTTGGCACTTTTGCCTCTATAATTTGGTCGCTTTTGATTTATCCTTCAGCACTTGCTCTCATTTTTTTCTTTTGACTTGATTTTGTGCATTCAAAATTTATTTTTGACTTACTTTATCGCCTTTGACTTTATTGCTAATTTATATACAAGTGCGTTCAATTTGCACTTTTGACAAAAAAATTCGCTTTTGATTTTTGCACTTTTGAAAATGAATTCATTGCTTTTGCCTATTTTCATCGCTTTTGCTAAACTTTCATCACTTTTTACCCTTTGGAAACTGTTGACGTAGAATTTTGCATGTAGCAGCAGTCTCATGGGAAACTTGGCTATTAGGGGACATTGTGCACTAGTTAAGTGACCTCCGAGATTTTACCGAAGCCAGCTCTTCGTTTAGTGGGGGGAGTAAAAGGTGAGAAAGATAGCAGAAATATAAAATCTACGCTATAGGCGATGCGCCAAAAACTTAAACAAATTCACCAGAGCACAGTGAAAAATGTAAAGGCCTGAACCACTAAATTATTGTTCATCAAGTTAATTTTCTCAAAATCACTTAAGACGTAAGAGTACCCTCTAATTTGCATAACGTAATCTTAGCATAACTTTTAGCTAACACAGAAGAGTCGAAGAAACATGATTTATATTTATTGAGTTATGAAGGATTACAGAAGCTGAAGAATAGGAATTCATACAATAAAAGAATATAACGACATAGACCAATAGTCTCACTAAATGCATGAATAAACAGAAAGGCCGAATTTATTTGGCACAGTCTAGAGTCTTCAAATTGAATAAAACTATTACAAAGGCCTTCTTCCCAGTGCTCAGAAGTTTTTGCAAACTTAACCAACAACCTAAATAAAAAGAAACCTAGTCGTACTTATAGGCCAACCCACCGCCTAAAACGCATCAAGAGAAGAAAAACTGCGAGCAGAGACCGATGGCCCAGATCAAATCGAGTCGCCATAGCAAACATCGATCACCTAGGAGCATGCCAGCAAAGCCACAACAAGAAATAGAAAACCAAGCAGTAGCAAAAACGAACACGTGGTGCCATAGCAGGAAACGCGGCAATAGGAGAGTACAAAAGGTGTAGCAGCATTTCCAAGGTAACTGGCATAGCAATAATCGCCACGCGTCACATAGATAGAGCCCGACAAAAAGTTGAAAAGATGCCCAAAAAAAAGCTCGAAGAGGGAGCCACGTGGAGCGCACCAAGTGAAAGAAAGTACACGGAGGGCCCAGTTCGAAAAGCAGCCAAAGAAAACCACGCGGCACACAGACGGAGACCGGCGAAAAGCGAAGCAATATAAAAAGTAAAAATCTTCACGAGGTAGCCACGTGGAGCATGCCAAGGGCAGTGAGCATTTGAAAGGTATGGCGTAGTCACAAAGGTAAAAATAAAACCACAAAGGCTTGGTAGTTTTTGTTGAATAGTTTGGCGACTCATAGGGGTGAAATGAAGAACCCCAAAAACTTTGGTTCAGCATCCCAAAACTGCTCACAACCTCGAGAGGGCAGCCTATAAACTAGTCTAGACTTCATTCGATGGCACACACAGAGCTCGCATATTCTCATGAGTCATCTTGAGATCAATAATTTCCTTAAAAGGCAATCCGCCTAATACTTTCATTTCCAATTCCAGTTAGAAGAAGAGTTGCGCTAGTTGATGCACGATCCCCTCAATTTCCTCGTGGTTGGAGATTGATTAAAATATTGGAAGACAAAAAGGTCCTACTTCTTCTCTTCAATCATAGCAACAATTTGTTCCACACCCGCTACTGCCTGATCTGCAATGAAGGGCGAGGGAAGGCCTCTCTGAGTTAAACGGGAAAATTTCACCCACATGTCATTGGTAACCTGATTTAGCCGAGCCTTGCATTCTGCTACCTATTGAACAACCTCATGCATAGAGATGAGGATACTTACGCCCATGGCTGCCGTTGTTCAGTCATCAATGCCCACGCTGCTCAAAGCTTCATCAGAAGCTGTATACAACTTTCCCAATAAAATCCTAGCCTCCGTAACCTTGTCAGAAGTTAACTCTTGAACCTATTGTATTGTTTCACTCACTATTTCACAAAGGCTAGCCGCTTGCGCCATAAATTTTAAGGTGGGTTGAAGAGTAAGGAACAATTTCTTCATGTTGTCCCCATATGATGCATACAACTCTTTGGCAATCACCAATGAGCTCATCTGGGATGCAATAGGTTGGGTCCTTAGGGTAGCCAATTCTACCTCTCTGCTACTCAAATTTGCCTTCAACTCTGACAATTTTCTGTCCAATGTGGACACCTGTTCCTTTAGAGTGGAAACCTCTTTTTCCTTTTCTTCTAGGGCCAATTCGATCCGCTTTTATTTTTGAATTTTTAGCTCCAAAGTGACATTCATTTCAGTAATTTCAGCATTCGTGCTCCGCCAGAGCTCCTTCATTCCTTCGCTTAGCTGTTTAGATGCAGAGCGGAATTTTTCTTCATTTGCTCAGCTCTACTCAGCTTCCTACTGAAGAGTTGGAATGATCTCCGTGCTCATATCCTATAGCTCCTTGATCTGACTTTCGAAGGCACTCCTCTCCTTCTCCAAGTGACTTATTTCATTCTCCTGGGCTTCAAACTTATTTACCCAGATGTCGGCCTTGCCCTTGAGCTCCGCTATTTGATCATCCTTTTTCTTCACCTACCGGTTGAGCTTGAGATAATTAGTGGTCACTATTTTCATGGTCTCCTCCATTAGCTCAACCTTATCTCGCGAGTGGGCCTGCTGCAATTCTAGCCCAATAGCATTTACCGAATAATCACTCAGTAGCATTTCTCCTACCAGTTCAATCACATTATGAGTGATTTTTGTAAACATCAAAGAATTTTGACTTTCATTGAATACAGTTTGCAAGTGGGGCTCTGCCTGCCTAGTTGTGTCCTTTTGTCTTCTTTTATTTATCTAGTTGGTGCGGGCGCTCTTGTTTTCATCAACCTATGAAAAATATTCCTGGGCAGGGATACCTAGGCCACCAGCAAAAGGGTACTCCTGAGGGACGGTTAGCGGAAATGGCAATGTACTCAACACATCAGAAGTTTTGTTGGGCCTTGTTATAATAGTCGAGGAGAATGGCAGAATGAATTGGTTGCTCAGAGGGGATGATAGTGCGGTGTAGGGAAAGGCTGGAGATGCACCAACTGTGAGGCTGAGCCTTGGAGATAAAAATTGTTGGCCCACGATCCCAGTACTTACACTGAAATGTGTTCCGGGTAAGGGATGGAAAGTGGAGGATAATAATGGGAAACCAAGAGGGGTAAGACTTGATTGCCTAGGATATCCAATGGCAAAGAAAACTAGGGCAGATGAAAAAGCAGGCGCAGATAAAGAAGAGACCATAGACATGGTACAGAGAGAAGAGGGAGGAAATGTTACCTGAGGCTCATGTGGAGCTACAAACGTTTCAACCACTTCCTCCATTGATCACTCTTCTTCTACGTCGGACTCTCTAGTTCGTTGTCGCTTTTCCTCTGAAAAATCATCGAGGTCAACAATGACTTGCATCCATCCACTGGTAGTCCTCGCCCACTTCCTTGATGATTTAGAGGATTCAGATGGCTCTGATGTTTGTGCATGTGAATCCTCCTCCTATGCAGGTTGTTTACCAATATCCTTCTCATGCATTGGATTCCCGGCAACGGCAGGGGGATTCTAAGTTACTTCCTCCCTAGGCTCCATGGAAATCTCTTCCCTTTTGTAAAGTTGCACAAATGTTGAACGGTTCAAAGACCTTTCTATGTTCGGATGCTCGTTCTCCCAAATATCATCAAATCTTTCATCAAGGGCCACCTCTTCATGAAGCTTGTTGGTTGCCAGAGTCTCCTGCCAGTATATGCAAAAATATTGAATCTTCTTGGACGTCCAATTGAGCTTAGTCAATTGGGTGCACAGGGATGGGTTGATCTTCTGCCTTGGGTTGGCTTTACCTGCGATGTAATAAAATTTCAGCCATGGTGGTCGATCATCCTTAGTAGGCAGATATTCAAGGCCTACATATTTACTTAAATTACCCTCCTCGACATTTCTCTGAGGGTCCCAGAACGGCCAAGGCGAATGTGGGGTTTTGATGCCAACCCCTAAAAATTATTTTTGGGGTTGTAATGTTAGGTATCTTCTATTAACACCAACCCAAGATGACCCAACATCGAAAGCAGAATCTCTGAAGTATCAATTTTTGAAGTCCTCTTCTTGATCAATGACATAGATCCAAACATTATTGGCAGCAAAAAATGGGAGGTTAAATGCTTTCCTACCCAGTAATCATTGTCAATCATACATAGCTGCCTCATTGCTTCCAGGGCCAACACTCTATCTGAAATAAAATGGGGGATCCGGAAGGGCTCGTGGGTGAAACCTTGTATGTGGAGTGTGGTGAAATCCACGCCAAAGAACCAATCATAGGGCAGTACCAACTTTCCCAACCAGGACTTCTGTTGAGGTGATATGAGTGCAACCATATTGATTCCAGCTCCATCCAAAACCCTCGCAGTTGGGGCCAAGAATAAATCCAAAAATGCATAGTAATCAAAGTTTTTTGACATGATAGGAGTCCATGTCGAAAATAGCTTTCTCAATCTGCCCTCGTCAAAAATAGCCAGAGACATAAATGTCAAAAAATAATCTAGATTCTGATGTAAAATCAAGTAGGCTAGGAAGGAGGGATATCTAAACTTAGAGCCAACCTGGATTCCTATAGTTGCTGCCAAATCCTATCACTAATAACTCTTGCAAAATCCAGGAGCGGAGCCTCATGATTTCTCTTCAACATGAATTTGAGGCACATTTGAAACTCTAAAATGTTTTTGTCTATATCCAAACCACACACCAGCACCAACATAGAAGCGATAGAGGAAGACCCACCTATCAGAGCCTTCAGACCAAAAGGGAATTTGGGCGGTGCTGAATTACTTGTTGGCTGATTGATTTCAGAGCGGTAAAATAGTTGTGCCTTTTGGAGCCCTCCCCACTTTTGTTGTATTTTGTTCACTTCAAAAAATTTGACCTCCCGAGTCAAGGGGAGCGGGATGCACAACATATCCTGAACAGCTTCAGGGCTAATGACTACCCTGAAATTAGTGTTGTTTATCACTCCAATGTCTGGGTCAAAATGTATCATGCATGCTGCCACAATTTCTAGGCACGGGTGCACCAATGGAACCATGTACTGTGGAAGCCCACATAACCACAGGCGCTTGTTGAAAGAGTCAGGTACATTCTTCATTTTCTCGCATGCGACCTCCCTAAGGCTCTTAAGATTTTGGGATAGCTTAGGATCAAAGATGTTATCCCAATCCTCTGCAACCAAAGCCTGATCTCTATAAGGGATTGTGTTTAGTATTCTCTAGTCCACCTGATGGGTGAAAGGCCAACAAGGCTTTGTGGGGATGCCAGGAGTAGCATCAGACTCTTGGTCATAGAGCTACATGTAGGGCACTCTTCTCATTTGCTTGATTATACTTTTTGGGGCCAGGGTCTGTATTGGGTTCTCTACAATCTCAGCCATTTCGGTATTCACAAGAACTTTTCTGTAAACTTTCACAAACGGCTCAGCTTTTCTAAAAAATTCTTTCTCTCTTATGAATGCCTTAGTTGTTTTATCGTTAGATAACTCCTTGCAATTAATTTGTTCTACATGCCTAACCTTTCCTTTTTGATCTTCGAGAAAAACTACCAAAAAAGGTACGTGCCAGCCATTCATACCTAGTTGCCATTATGTGTCACTAGCCTTTCGTACGTGCGAAAGAATCACCAACCAGCCAAATTTCTCTCTACATTTAAGAGACAACCTCTCATGTGTGACGACGCTTGATTTTCTTGAAAGATGAACCAAGACAACCTTGCAAAAATCCCCTCGCAGGCTTTATGCATTTACTGATTTCATTGAAAGTACTTGGGCACATCGCCCAACAACCTTTCTTTAAGATTTTGCTTTGATTCAAATGGGACGAAAGCTCTTTGTGTTGGCACCTGGCCAATATCTAATGAATGTGGCAACTTAACAGAGCAAGTTGCAACTGTACTTGCATATTCCCATCACCTCACATGCCACAACACTGAAAACCGAGGCTAATGTGACACACTTTGGCTCAGTCGTAATTATGGATTTCCTCAGCTGGTGAACCCTGGCCATTCTATAAATAAGACCCTTGGCAGTATTGAAAATCACAAAGTTTTCTAGCATTCCTAGCTTAGCAAGCTTCTTATCTTAGTAATTTTGTTTTTCTAGCCAGAAAAGCAAACAACATGGAAACGCCAGTAAGGCTGGTCTGCAAGAAGACTCAAGCTGCCTTCTTAGGAAAAATTAGATGCAGGTGCTTAAAGTACATGACAGGTGTGAAGAACCTATTGTATGTGAAGGCAATTAAGTGGAATCTGGGTAAATATTACGTAGAGTATGAGGAACAGTACCAGGTAAATACTAGCATTTGCTCCCACTTTGTCGCCTCACTACTGGACATCAGCGTTTCCAAGCACAAAATCTTAAAGCTGACAAAGCGGGTTTTCCCTCGACGCTACCTCGGATGTCTGGAGTAGATCGTGCGTGTGACTCAATTTGATCAGGGGATCCCTTTAGTTCATAACATTCGCCTATTGCAACTGCATGGAGGACCTGTTCCAACTAGGCCCTTCCTTTTCGGCTTCGAATTGGAGACCCATGAGGAGCATCGTGCCAAGGTTCATGTCGCCTGCTACTTCCTCATGTGTGCGCATTACATTGAACCATTCCAAAAACTCCAATGGTACAAGGATTTTGAAAGAATGGTGTTCCCTGATCTCGCACTGCCTGTTGCTGCAATTGCTGGTCCTTCCCACTAATAACTTGAGAATGAAAATTGCCCCCAAATTTTTATTTGTTATGCCTTTTTACCTTCAAGCTCTGCTTCATAGCGGACATATGTAAATATAGATACAAGGCCATTGGCCCCCCAATATAATGTAAATTTTCAGCCAATATATATATACTATGTTTTTTCAAAAATCTTGGCCCATTTACAATGTTTCTTTTAATTTATTGCACCATTTCTATTATCATAAAGCACTGAGAAGATCCAAAATTTTAAAGCGAGAAAAATTGATTACATATTTACAATTTACATAGCCTTCACACAGGCAGAATTAATGAAATATTTTAAGATGTATTCCATTAACTGGAATACTTAGGGTGTTACCTTCTTCGTCTTCCAACTCAAAAGAGTTGAACTGTTTGCATTGGGTAATTTTGAAAGGCCCTTCCTAGAGGCTGTCAAATTTGCAATGTTGACCGAGCTTTGCTCCACGCTCATTGAACTTAAGCACCAAATCCCCGCATTGTAACCCTTGATCTGATGCCTTTTTGTCAAACCATTTCTTAACTACCTATTGGCGGTTGTTCATCACCTCAAGGGCGTGCTCTTTTTTTTCCTATACCTCGAGTAGCTCAAAAAATCTTACCTCCATTGCTCCATTTTTTTCAATCTCCAGAGATTTAAGCAACTGTAGGGTAGGGATTTTTGTGGCAATAGGTAGCAATGCCTCCTTCTTGTACACCATCTCATAAGGAGACATCTTCAGTATCTGCTTGGGTGTGATTCGATCTACCCACAGCGCTGTCTGGAGGTTCCTATGCTATTATTTCAAGTGTTCTGAGCCTATTTTCTTTATTAACCTAATGAGGTTTTTGTTAGTAGACTCTGTGAGGCCATTCCCCTGGGGGTAATAATTAGAAGAGGTTTTTAGGAAAACCCCATACTTTAATGCAAACTGGCTCATCTTTGAGCTGAGGAATGCTTTAGAATTATCGGAGATGATTGTTTTGGGTGGGCCAAATCTAGCTACCAACTCCTCTAGGAAGTTAACAATCTCCACCTCTGTTGCATTTTTTAACGGCACTGCTTCTACCCACCTAGTGAAGTAATCCATAGCTATCAATATCCACCTATGTCTGACTGAGGAGAAAAGGGTTAATCACCCAATGAAATCTAAGCCCCATTGATAAAAAGGTTCTTCTACTACTATAGGCCTCAATGGCATGGCAACATTCTTTCTCCTCCCAACATGAAACTGACATTCATTGCAAGACTTAATCAGTAAAAATGCATCATCAAAAAGTGTTGGCCAAAAATAACCAGCACAAATAATTTTAATCGTCATGGTCCTTGCACAAAAATGTCCTCTAGTTGGACTATTGTGGTATTGATCTAATATTTTCTTGGTCTGCTCCTCACTTACACACCTTAGTAGGATGCCATTAAAATTTCTTTTAAACAAGACACCCTCCAAGAGAACATAATTGTTATTTTGTAAGTGTTAGAAACGCCTTTTAAAAGAAGGTAGATTGATCGGATACCTTCACGTCTGCATGAAGTTTATTCTATCTTCAAGCCAATCATCTTGAGAACTTTCTTCATTCAATAACACAGGTTCCAAAGCCTCAAACTCTGTCATTGTTTAACTATTTTATGTGAGATACTCACACAGTTCCTTTGCTTTGATAGTCTTGACAGGTTTGACTTCAATATCATATTTCAGGATCTTGGTGATCCAATTAGCTCTCTTCTCTGTGATTTATCCTTCCATGATATACTCCCACACACTAGGATACGGTACACAAACAATCACCCTGTTATATGATATCAAATGTTGGAACTTTTTAAGCCCTTTAACAATGGTAAAGGCCTGCTTTTCTACAAAGTTGTACTTTACCTCATACTCTTTCAAGGTTCATGAATAGAAAGCAATAGGGGACTCCCTCTTATCTTCATCATTCTTTTGCATAAGTGCAGTGGTGATGTTGTTGCTACCACCAAAAACATACATAATAAAATCCTTTAACAGGTCAGATTTTACCAACATAGGAGCAAAAGAAATAGCCTCCTTTATAAGCTCGAAAGCTTTTTTGGCTTCCACTGTCCATTTGAAAATCTAGTCCTTCTTTAGCATTAAGGTAATAGGTTGAACAATACTTGCAAAATTTGCAATGAATCAGCTAATGAAGTTGACCTTACCCAGGAAAGATTGCACACCCTTCTTGTTGGCAGGTAATGGAAGTTCCCAGATCGCATCAACTCTTTCCGGATCAATGGCAATTCCTTCCTTAGAGACAACATACCCCAAAAGCTACCCTTGGGGAACTTCGAATAAACATTTCTTAGGGTTTAAAGAAATCCTGAATTCCTGGCACTTCTGGAAGACAAGCTCCAAATGATCAAAGTGATCATCAACAGATTTTGAAAATACTGTCAAATCATCCAGATAGAAGAGTATAATTTTGTGGATCAAATCCTTAAAGGCAATATCCATGGCTCTCTAAAAAGTGGCTCCGACATTCGAGAGTCCAAAAGGCATCTTGGCATATGCATAAGTCCCCCATTTTGTGGTGAACGTTCTCTTGTGTTGGTCCTCTTCCTTTACCTGAATCTGGTTGTAGCCTGAAAAACTGTCCAACATTGAAAACATTTTAGAGTTAGCTACGGTTTGTAGAATTGCCTCCATTGATGGCAAGGGGTAATGATCCCTTAAGGATGCTCTATTCAAGTCTTGAAAGTCTACACACAGTCCTATATCTCCATTTTTCTTTCAGACCGGCACCAAGTTTGACACCCAAGTGTTGTATTTGATCAAAAACACTATTCAGGATGCAATCAATTTATTCAACTCTTGTGACATGAGAGACTCTATCTTCGGGTTCACAGGTCTCTACCTTTCACGAACTGGCTTAGCCCCTTCCGAAAACTCAATTGTATGCTCGATAATCTTGGGATCATATCATTTAAGATTATCATATGACCAGGCTACTACACTTGGATATTCTTCACAAAAATGCCTTAATCTATCCTTATTCTTCTGAGAAACTTCTTTCCCAACCTTGAGCTTTTTGTCTTCCCTAATATGCAAATCGATGTAATCACCTTTGTCAGCCACGAGCTTCCTTTTGTCTCTCATCGCATCATCAGAATCAAATAGGCTTTCCAGAGTGACTATCCCTCTCGGAAGCTTATTGGATTTCAACTGGATAATTTGATCCCCATAAGCTTCGGCGATCTTCAGTTGCAGCTGATCAAAAAATTCTCTAGATGAATGGAGGAATGATGCAATATGAGCATCACTATCGAACACTTTCCAATCTTGGTTGGTATCTAGAACAACGGATCTTACAATCACCCTTACTGCATGCTTATTTCTCAATAATTCAGAGGCCAGCTCAAACTGAGCCTCGATAGTTTCCATTCTGTCAGATTCAGAATTCTTCTCCCTTGGAATAGCCTAAATATTGAATGCCTCAAATTTTTCAATCAGATCCCAGACTCTATGTCGATAGGATCGCATACGGATATTCTTTGTAGCAAAAATTCCATGGATTTGGTTGACCACCAACTCTGAATCTCTGAACACACTTATATGCTTTGCACCCATTTGTTCCACAAGGCTTAAACCATGGACAAGACCTTCATATTCTTCTTTGTTGTTTGAGCACATGAATTGGAAGTGATACGACCTCAAGGTCTTTTCCTCGAAAGGGTATATCAAACAAATCCCCGCTCCAGCTCCTACTCTACATCTTGCGCCATCGAAGTACAAAGTCCATATTTATGAAGATTGTTCACCTCCAGGATTCTTAGTAACTTTGGGCATAATCTGCCCTTCTTCATGTATAACATAGGTTCTGAGGCCAGTTGCATGGTAACTCCCAAATGGGTCTATATCAATAAACTCTTTCAATGAATTTTCTTCATCTTCTGTTTGGGGGATAGTAGCCTCTTCATCTTCCAAAAAATATACATTGAACCTATCTTCTTGAGTGATCGAAGTGTGTGCTACTTTAAAGTTGAGCACGGCCTCATCAACAACATGTTCAGAATGCAAAGTTTCCGACAATAGTTTCATCTTGGCTCCATGTTTGGTCCTCAGAATCAGGTGCGACCAGTCCAGTGCTAGATATCCTCTGACATTTGCTGTGAATTCTCGGGACAAACAAATCCCAAATAGAGGAGGATTATCAATGAGTATGGTATCCTAATTTACAATGATGCTAGGGCAGGCAAACAAATTCATAGGCAATCCCTTGATTACCCTGACGATATCAACCTTATTTCCATCTAGCTGCATGATTCCTTTGTTCAGAGGCTCATATTTTAAACCCAAAGCATCAGCTACTTGCTTTGGCATGATAGTGGTGCTAGCACCAGAGTCGATCATACAATTATGTAGCAACTTGTCACCAATAATAAGTGTTAGAAAGAAAGACTTAGGTTTAGGCTTACTTTCCTTTTCGGACTCGAACTTCTCCTCCAGTTGAATTGTTAGCACTTTATCTAGGTCGAGCCTGGATACTTTCTCTTCATTAGATTGAGTAGGTACCTTCGCATCCTTCTCTCCTGACAAAACCTTTTGTAATAGTACCTTCTTCTCTGGAATAGCCAGGACATCCCACAGAGAAGCGTTGGTAGATGACTTCTTCAGTTGTTCCACCTTGTTGAACTGTGCTCTCGACTAGTGAGTCATGTTTTCTTGCTCTTTAGGTTTCATAGTTGACATTGGCTTCACGACCGACACATCTGGTTGTTTTCCAACAACAAAGGTGATCAATGGAGCCTTCGCCTTTAGAGGAAGTGGACTCAGAGAGCTAGGAATAGCCACCTTAGATTGTGGTGGGATTGGCAATAGGCCTACCACTGGGCTAGGCATCGATTGCGATGAAGCATTGGTAGGCAAGGCTATGAACTCTCTGGTGAATCTATGCTTTGAACACGTGTTGTAGTCAGATATCCATAGGGATGTCATTTGGAAATGCCAACTCTTCTCCTTCCATCCAAGAAAAGAGAGCTTGGTTTGGAACAATATCTGACTCTTGCGGGATGGACATCCCTTGCATTTGAGCGGCAAGGACAACATTGTCCATTTGTTGGGAGGCATATGATTGGTTGTTGGGGTCTAGTGCGCTGCCTTGGCTATGTTGGTCTGCGATCTTTTGTTGCAAGTTTCCCCTCAAATAATTTCTTGGCATGTGTGCATCATTGCAAGGAAAGCACCATGAATTGGCATCTTCAGCTAAGTTATTTTGTCCAGCCACCAGCTCTTTATTCGAACTAGGATGAACGGTCTACATCGACAGGGTTACCAAAACTATTTGGTTACTCGGTTGAGCTAGGATATTTCCACGTGACCTATCCTACCATTGGTTTGATTGGTCGGAGCTTTTCCAACTTGGTAACTCTAGTAAGCCAGCTTCTGATAGCTATATTGCTTTCTCTTCATAGTAGTCAATTCATTAGTCATAGCTCGCATCTGTTCTCTCATCTCGTCATCTTGGCAGCCAAGGGATTAGGCACAAGAGTTTTTATCGAAGCCATGCTCGGAGCACTTCTGGGATAGACGTACATAAATTGGGGAGGAGCCATAGGCACGCTAGTGGAAGGAACTTCGGCTTCTATGGCGTTGCACTCTGGAAATAATGGCATTATTGGTCTCGGTGCCAACTTTCCAACGGCAATCAGGTTATTTTCCGTAGTGATAGCCAAGGCATAAGCATTGGGTAGAGTCTCTCCGCCAAGAGCTTGTAGCATCATGGAGATATCGGCATTGATTTGCTTTAGGTAGAACATTAACGCCAAATCTGGAGGTGGTCAGCTGCCAACAAGCACTCTCTGTCAGGTTGAATGGAACCTCGCATTGAAATCAGAAAGAGCTTCATGAGGAGCTCATTTTATATTTGTCAGTTGATGATACACCGATGATATATCACCAGCATTTGAAACATGCTCATAAAACAGAGTTCTTAGCTGGTCCCAAGTTGCAATAGTACTAGCCTCGAGAGTCCTATACCAGTTTAGCACCTTTCCTTAGAAGGAGGTGGCCAACAACCTAAGAGCTACATTTTCATTTGATACGCCATGTACCAGACATACATCTGCCACATCTTGCAGATGTTCCATTGGTGTCTTTGACTCATCCTTGGAATACTTAGGGATAGCTTTTAGAGCAGAATCAGGGATAGGAGCCCATACTGCAAGAGAGACATAGGTGCAACTAAAGGACTGCCAGAGTCCTAGGCTACATAATTTCTAGCAGCCATAGGTACAGGCGGAGCAGGTGATGGAGGAGATGGAGGAGGTGAAGGGCTACCTCGGTGACCTCTCGTTTGCACAAAAACTAATGGGACTCTTGTAGTCTGCGACCTAGTTATAGGCCGATGGCTCATACACACTTATAAAACCAAGCGAACGTGTTGGTTCACGGTCCCATCGGGCATGCCAGAAAAAGAACTGTTGATGCAAAATTTTGCATGTAGCAGTAGTCTCATGGGAAACTTAGCTATTGAGGGATGTTGTGCACTAGCTAAGTGACCTCCAATATTTTACTGAAGTTGGCTCTTCATTTAGTGGGGGGAGTAAAAGGTGAGAAAGATAGCAGAAATATAAAATCTATGCTACAAGTGATGCGCCAAAATCTTAAACAAATTCACCAGAGCACAATGCAAAATGCAAAGGCCCAATCCACTAAATTGTTTTTCATCAAGTTAATTTTCTCAAAAGCACTTAAGATGTAAGAGTACCCTCTAATTTGCATAACGTAATCTTAGCATAACTTTTAGCTAACACAGAAGAGTCAAAGAAACATGATCTATATTTATTGAGTTATGAAGGATTATAGAAGTTGAAGAATAGACATTCATACAATAAAAGAAGATAATGGCATAGACCAATAGTCTCACTAAATGCATGAATAAACAGAAAGGCCGAATTTATTTGGCACAATTTGGAGTCTTCAAATTGAATAAAACTATTACAAAGGCCTTATTCCCAGTGCTCGAAAGTTTTTGCAAACTTAACCAACAACCTAAATAAAAAGAAACCTGGTCGTACTTATAGACCAGCCCACCACCTGAAATGCATCAAGAGAAGAAAAACCATGAGCAAAGACCGACAACCCAAATCAACTCGAGCCACCACAATAAACATCAATCACCCAGGAGCATGTCAGCAAAGCCACAACAAGAAACAGAAAATCAAGCAGCAGTAGAAATGAACACGCAGTGCCACAACAGGAAACACGACAGCAGGCGAGTACAAAAGGTGTAGCAGCATTTCCTAGGTAATTGGTGCAGCAGCAACCGTCATGTGTCGCGCAGACGTAGCTCAGAAAAAAGTTGAAAAGATGCCCAATGAAAAGCTCTGGGAGGGAGCCACATGGAGCACGTCGAGCGAAAGAAAGTACAAGGAGGGCCCATTTTGGAAAGCATCCAACCACGTGGAGCACACCATGGGCAATGAGCATTTGAAAGGTAAGGCACATGCGCAAATGTAAAAATAAAGCCACAAAGGCTTGGCAGTTTTTGTTGAACATAAACCTTAAGTCAATTTGTTCGTTGGTTTTAAGTTTATTTTACATTTTCTGAGCAAACTCTTATCATTATTGGTTGAAAAATTGTAGGTGGTCCTTAATCCACTCTATTCAAGGGAGAGATGACCATTTGATCTTTTTTATTTGATCATGATTTTTGATGTTTTAGAGAAATATTTTCTAGATGTTGTTGGGTTGCAACATATTTTCTATATGCCCACCATCATATGTCATAGCACAATGATTTTTGCACTCGTGGAGAGGTGGCACTCAAAGACCTCTTCATTTCATTTACCTACTATGGAGGCCACTATCACTCTTGAGGATGTGTGGAGGATTCTCCACATACCCATTTATGGAGAGCTTGTCACATACTCCATTTGATGAGGCACTCATACTATGTGTCACGTTCTTGGTGTGAGATGTCTAAAGGTTCGATAGTCAAAGATTTTTTTATCAAATTTTGTTGGTAGTGTTGATTTTGTTTCACTTGTTCTCTGTGGTTTGGTGTCAGGGCTTGTTATTCCTGATAGGATAGGTCATCAGTTTCCTATGGGATGGGGTATATGCATTGATAAAATTTTCAAGCATGTGACTAGATACGCATGGGGTCCATGTCTTCTTTCCCACCTATAGAGAGATATGAATGTGGTTGCATATCGTGGTGGGAAATCTATTTTTTTCAGTGTCTCTCTTCTTCATGTATGGGCCTAGGAGAACATCTCATTTGCTCAACCTAATGCTATACAGGATCGTTCCACTGAGGAATCATACTCTTATCACTATGGATATTTTTTACATTATACATAGCTTGGATAGCTTTCCTACTGGCGTTGTATATTCGATGACATGTCAAATTTTATATGGAGACCATATATGGACTGTGAGGCATGTCCTGATGATCAGGAGTAGTTGGTATACTGCAGATAGACTAGATGGTTGATTGATCACACACACTCTCTTTTGGAGAGGTATCTTCTTGATAGACTTTTTAGGCAATTTGGAGAGGATAGGGTCGATTTCCAGATGCTTATGAGGCTTGGTATGGTCAAACAACTAGAGAGATCTATGTCTAGGGTTTGCAAGTTGGTTAAGATTTTTTTGTTGTGATTAGAGCTCTTGCCACAGTCAGATGGGGTTGGCCAGTGGGCTTACTAGATCTAGATACTACTCATGATTACATGATCAGTGGTGGGAATGATGCCTTCCTTTGATATTCACATATCCTCATGGTGATCCCGTAGTAGGTAGGGCAGGCATCACAGGTCACTGGGGAGAGAGTGCATCAAGATCTTAGCAGAGAAACTTGGTAGGGATCGATAAGACGGTGTCCAGGGTGATCTGATGCAGGTGGATCAGGGATAGGTTCCAAGTCCCCCCTCCACCACCTAGGGATGGAGGTGCATGTTTAGCTATATAGATAGGGCAACAGGCCATAGAGGCATATATTGTTACATTGACAGCAGAGAGAGACACTGCTCAGTAGGAGTGAGATGGTTTCAGAGCAGAGTGAGACATAAATATTAGGCACTCTCTCATTTATGAGATGTAGTTGTAGGCTATTAATAATAGGGATAGTCTGAGGATAGAGTGTGACAATCTTTGTGTTGAGTGAGATCAGTTACTACAAAGGGCTACATATTACCAAACTTTTTATGATTCCTTTTTTCCTCGAGTGCAGTGACAACCATGGTTTGGAGAGTTGAGTATAGCTACTGGGGTTACATCAAGTGATTAGTCCATTAGACAAACCAATCCTAACGTCCAACTTGATTCTTAGAGTCTTCTTCCTCTTTTTGGGCAGCAATGTTTTGTATTTGATCTTTATGATGTTTATTGTTCAGAGACTTATATTGTAGACATGATTTTGTATATATATTCATCAGCCCAATGAGGCCTCGTATATATGTATATTTTTGTATTCTATTATCACACATGTTTCATTGATGATGATGTATGATGACATTCTCCTTTTTTGATGATGATATAGATGAGATATGCATGCTTTGATGAGACTCGTTATATGCTAATGTGATGATTTATGAATGATGATGTATGATGATGTATGTTTTATACATGATACATGATGTCTTCACTACTTTATTATCATCATGATATGTTTTGATGACATTATGGATGTAGGATAGATGTGGTACTAATGATATTATGATGCAAGATGGATGTTAGTTTAGAAGAAATATTTGATGATGGATATAAATTTGATGTTGTTAGTATTTATGATTTTTCTTTCGCTTTGCTTGGAGGCTTCGTATTAGGAACAATCTTGTTTGATGTAGCAAAAAAATACTATACACCAGGGTATTAATAATCAAGGTGAATTTGTATCCATTGCATGGACTTTGACTCCATATACAAAGAATATTCTTGCTCATACCAGACATTCAAAAAAATTATTTAAAATATATGGTTGGGTTGTGTTAAAAAAATTTGGACTAGTTACATAGGGAGGTATGAAATACCTAACATGCAACTGCTACATGAATTTTCATAAAACAATTTCTATACACTCAATAAAGAAATTATTCACCATTGTAGTATCACAATTATCTTACAAACAACAAATCGAAATGATGCTCAATTTCCCCCATTCCTTCTTCTTTAAATACTTATGGACATCCATGAGAGATCTTGGGAATGAGTCAATAAAATAAACTAGAAAGATAAGACTATAAAAAGAGAACCAAAGTTGCAATATCACTTGACATATCTATTTGGGTTGGCCTATTATCTAGTGTTGATCATTTCTATTGTAGGAATGGATCCGTTAAGGCATATCTCAAGATGTTGTTGGTGAATTGTCAAAAGATAGGTAGTTAATACTTTGGCCTTGTTTTCATCTATTTGTAATCAAAGCTTTGTGAGTTTTTTCTTGAAATTCCTAGCTTTTGATGTTTTCTTTGTTTGTTTGTTTTTTTGTCAACGGGTGAGTATGACGATTTGTTTATTATGGATGAGAAATTTACTGTGGATTGTGATGATGTAGTAGGATTTTTTTATTTTCTAAATTTTATGATATTGTTTTTGTTGTTTTCAAGGGACTAACCTAGGGCCTCAGGGGCTCATCAAAGATAATCCTTGCCTAAGTTGTAAACGTAAAGGCTCAAAGTTTGCTTGGTTTGATAAGAACTTGTTTTTGATCTTTTTTGTTTTGTGAATATTTTTAGATTTTGAATTTTTGTGAATGTTTTTTAGATTTTGTTTGTTTTGACTAAATTGAAAGAAATCATGATAGAAACCTAAGGGGACTAACCTAGGACCTCGGGGGCTGATCAGAGATAAGCCTTGCATATGTTGTACACATAAAGACCATGTAGTTTGACTATAGCTCAACTGGTTTGACTCAAAGAATAACTATTTTTGGGATTTAAACAACATTGATATCTTGGATTGATATTCCATGTCTATTTCTATAGGATATGTTGCAAGAGATCTACTTGAACTAGCTGTGAGGTTCAAAAAAATGTTGATATCTTAAAAAGAATTAGTGAAGGAATAATCCAAAGTTGTTGTTTTCTAGATGTTTTTTATTTTTGTTGTTTTTGACCATGATAAGATGTATAAAGACCTAACCCATGACTAACTTCGATAAGTTTCCCCCAGTTCAAGACAAGACTAATTTTCCTAAATCAGTAATGAACCATGGTTGGACACATGTTTTAATATGGGATGAAGGGGTGGATGCTTTAGTTTGTACCGATAGATAATATTGCAAGTCTTATTCAAAAAAAGCACCTATTTTCCAAGTTTTCACTATGGTACATGTTCTAGAAGTGCCACAAAATTGTTTTTACTAAAAGAACATTTTATTTCTCTTTATTTTTTTCTTTCTTTTTGATTTTTTTGATTTTATCTTTTTTTTTTTTTGGATTTTTACCCTTTTGCTTGGGGTATTCTATAGTGTTTCATGTATAGAACTTCTTAAGGTGGTTGTTGTTTAGCGGTTCAGCCAAGGGTGCTCCTTTAGGAGTAGCCAACTAATAAGCTCCAAATTCATAGCTTAATGTGATGATGAATGGGCCTACCCAGTTGGGTTCAAATTTTCCTTTGTCATCTTGATTTAGTTGTACCTTCTAATTTTCTTTGAGTACTAAGTCACCAACCTAAAAATTTATGTCCTTGATCCTTTTTTCATAGCTTCGTTTGAGCCAATTCTGATAAACCTGGAGATGGTTTAATGTGCACAAATGCTTTTCATCTAGGAGCTCCAACTCATTTAATCTTGATACTCGATACTCTTCATTGTTGACCATGCCTTTTAGTGAAATTCTTAATGACCGAATTTTGACCTCGATAGGTAAGATAGCTTCTAATCCATAGACCAAGGAAAATGGTGTGGCACTTGTAGGTGTTCAGATGCTTCTTCGATAAGACGATAGAGCTAGGTTGAATTATAGATTTCAATCACGACCAACATCATTAACATTCTTCTTTAGTATCTTCAATATGGTTTTGTTAGATGCTTCAGCCAAATCGTTTCCTTGGGGGTAGTAGGGCATTGATAATCTATGTTGGATAGAGAATTTGGAACAAAGTTCTTGGACATCTTGATTCTTAAATGGGGTTCCATTTTCTATTATAATTGTTTGGGGAATTCCATACCTACAATTCAGATAATTCAAAATGAATTTTGATATCTGTTTACCCATGATATAGGTCAATGGAATTGCTTCTATCCATTTGGTGAAGTACTTAATTATAATAATAATAAATGTATGCCTATCAAAGGAAGCAAGAAAAATCTTACCTACCAGGTCTAATCCCCATTATGAAAAAGGGCCATGGTGTTTAAATAGGTCTCAACTCCTATACTAGTGCATGAACAAGATCACTGTGTTTTTGGCATTTTCGACACTATCGAGAATATTGAATATAATCTTGTTCCATGGAGAGCCAATAGTATCATTTTCTCAACAAATTTTGGACTAGGTTAAGTTCACTAGAGTAGGACCAAAAAATACCTTCATGTACCTCTTGTAATTTCATTTTCACTTCTTCTACATTAAGGCATTGGAGTAACATACCATCCAAATTTTGATTATATAGAGTATCTCCTAGGATCATGAATCAGGAAATCCTATGGGTAAAGGTCTTCTTTTGGGTGGTGGTTAGGTCAAGTGGCATGATATCATGTTGGATGTAATCAAATGTGTCTTGGTACCATGGGGAATTAGAACCAACAAAAACACATACTAGCTCTAATTTTGGGATATCGAATGCTAGTACAAGTAATTGCTCCACCAAGAATTCATACTTTGGAATGTTCTATAGGATGTCAAGAACTGAGCCTAGTGTTGCCATGGCATTGGCTGCTTTGTTGTTGATCTGAGGGATTTTTTCAAATTTTATTGTGAAAAAATATTCCTTAAAGCTATCCACCATCCTTTTATATGTCTTAAGCTTGTCATGTTTTGTTTGGTACTCATCGTTCACTTTTTTGATCACTAATTGAGAATCTTTGAAGACCTATAGTTCTTTTATACTCCATTCAATAGCCATCTTGAGCCTCGTCATTAGAACTTCATACTTTGATATATTGTTTGTGTAGGGGAAAGATATTTTGTATGCCTTGGGTATACTATCTTCCTATGGTGTGAGAAATAGGATACCTACTTCATAGCCATGTTGAGTGTGGGACTCGTCAAAATACAATGTCTAATAGCCTATTTTTTCTGTCAGCAATATATTCTCATTTGGGAAGTCTACTGTGAGAGGATTATGATCCTCCATTGGTGCATCAGCTAGTTGGTCCGCAATGATTTTTCCCTTGATTTCTCTCTTATCTACATACTCTATGTTGAAATCACTTAGAACCATTACCCATTTAGAAATTTTTCCTATTAAGGTTTCTTTTTCTAGTAGGTAATTTAGCGGGTCTACCTTGGAAATCAACTTTACCTTTCTATTTAAGATATAGTGTATCATCTTATGTGTTGCAAATATTATTGATATAAATGCTCTTTCTATGGGCCATTAGTTCAAATAGTAACCCACCAGTGTTCAATTGATGTAGTAGATTTCTCCTTCTTTGTTATTATCACCATGATGTGCTAGGAGAGCTTCCAATGTTGCTTGTGTTATAGACACATAGAGCATCACTTCTTTTTCTGGAATAGGCGGCATCAAGACCAGAGGAGTAAGTAGGTATTCTTTGACTTTTTGGAATGCTTGGTCACATCTCTCATCCCATTTGAGTGTGATTTCTTGATGTAGGAGATGGGTAAAAGGGTGACATTTGTCTGCCAATTGTGTGATGAATCGCCTGATAGATTGTAGCTTCCATCATAGACTTCTTAGTTGTTTTAATGTCTTTGGTGGAAGCATTTATAGTATGGAATTCACTTTCATAGGATCTAATTTAATGCCCCTCCATGACACTATGTACCCTAATATCTTTCAAGATGTTACTTTGAACACACTTTTTTTGAGTTAAGTCTCAAATTATATTGTTCCAACCTATCAAACACCTTTTCCAGATTAGTCAAGTATCTTCTCATTTGATGGAATTTACTAGAATATCATCCACATGGTCCTCCATGATTGTGTGTATCATGTCAAGGAATGTTATTTCCATTGGTCTTTGATAGGTCGCTCCTACATTCTTCAAAACAAATGGAATTGCATTCTAGCAGAAGGTCCCCCAAGCACAAGTGAATGTCATTTTATGCTGATCATCAAGGAATATTTTTATCTAATTATACCCAACTAAACCATCCATTAATGATAGAATCGCATCCCCTATTGTTATATCCATGATCATGTCAATACCTGGAAGTGGGAAGTCATCCTTTTGGTAGGCTTTGTTTAGGTCTCAAAAATCTGTATAGATCTTTATGCCCCTAGTGGGCTTTGACACTGGTACTAGATTTGATATCCATTCTAGCTAATCGATAGGTTCAATAAAACCCACATCTAGTAACTTCTTTAGTTCTACCTTTACCAACAGGGCTATTTGAGGATGCATTTTCCTTAATTTATTCTTGAATGGCTTTTCTCCAAGGACTACGGCCAAATGATGTACAACTAGCACTAGGTCTAGTCCAAGCATATCTACATAAGTCCATGTAAAGTTTATTTTTCTATTGTTGATGAATGTTGTGAAGTTTTATTTCTCTTCAAGATCAAGTGACACCATGTGGTATGTGATCTTTAGGTTCTCTTATGTGCCAACATTGATGGATTATGCTTCTTCTACTAGGAGTGTTGACTTTTCTTGAAATTCGAATATGGGGAGATTTAACCTTCCATCCTCAGGTGCCTCTAAGAGGTTTTCACCTTCAAATTCGTCCTTTATTTTCTTCTTTTTAGGATCCAATAGAGCCACACTGTGGTTTTCTCTAAGGGGTCTCATTTTGATCTTTATATTATCTTTTTCACTTTTGTGACTAGAATATACAATCTCTCCAACAAATTATGCATCCTATTCAAGTTCCATGATGAACCCCGCTTTGTGATCTCTTGTTTGTATGTCAGTTCAAAGTCCCATGAACTCTATAATTGCTTCATCATTCTGGAATTGATACATAACAAGTGTATGTTGTTATTGGTCCCAATCTATTAGTTGTGGGTAGTAGAGGGGTAGGTTATCATTAGTATCCACAAAGATTACAGAGTTTTTTTGAAATGGTTAATATGGTTTTGGCATCATTCTCCCATTGGGTGTCTAGGTCATCATCACATGAAACATGGGAACCATATATAATGATAAAGGAAGGAGAATTCCACTCGTATTTGTTAGAGTTTGTTTCAAAATAATATAGTCATTTGGAATTATTTTGAGAAGAGGGAGAGGGAATCTATCAATGGTAAATTTTTCAAATAAATTGGTGGGTAAATCATTGTCCATAATATGGTATATATCAAGTGATTTAACACTAGTAGAAGTTTCTCATTTCTTAAAATAAGTTCATCTGATATTTGGAGTAACCACATCTTTTGAATCATATTCTAGCCCCATTTTTTTATTTCTTTTTTCCACTATGATAGGCTCCCATCTACCTTATTTGTGTAGTCGAAGACTGCCTATTCCATTGTATCCCATTTGTTGAGCAAAATGATAGCCTTTACTATTAGGGTCTATTAGAAGGGATTGTGGTATTTTTGGTTCCTTTTGTTCCTCTTTATAGATCATAGATGACAAGTCTTCTTTGAATACCTCTTCATCCTTCATATCTCCCGATCTGGTGAAAATGGTTGGTTTAGCTACCATTTTAATTGCTTGAACATATTTGATCTCTTTTAGTTCTCCATAGACTTTGCGTTTTGGTGGGAGAATTCCAATGAAAAATGCTTGGTTAAAGTGATAATTTCCATTACCTTTGTCAAGTACTTGAACCTTGGTTTCAATTTTTGGCTAGTCACTGGATGTTGGCTTACTTGAGGTTGATGGGAGTGTGGAAGGGTAAATATATGAGAATGAATGAAAAGCTATGTCATTTTTGGGTATACATTAGATCTTGTTATACTTCTCCTCCAATTTTGCAAAAAACAGGAAGGGTTCAGGGTCCACATATAATGTCACCTCCTTTCCCTCATGGGGAAAATTTAAACATTGATGAAAGGTTGAAGGAACCACTTGTAATTTGTGAATCCAAGGGCATCCCAAGAGGGGGTTATAATGTAACTCAAGGTTAAGTACTTGACATGTGGTTTCCATGGTGGTTGGTCCTATCTACACTAGTAGCCTGGTTGTCCCTTTTGAATTCCTTTCTAGATCATCATAATCCCTTATAGTAATGCTCTTTGCCTTGTCTTTCATAGTGTCAGAATACCCCAACTATTTCAAAAATTTCAAGGTAAAAATTTTTAAGCCTACACCGTTATATATCAACACTCATTTGACCATTTTCTTGTGGACACCAACTTATATGTAGAGAACTTGGTTATGGAATGACTTTTGTGAAAGGTCTTTATCAAAAAAGACTAAATGGTGATTGGGTGTAATTTTTCCAACCATGACTTGGAACTAATTAGGATCGAGTTCATTTGGGATTGATGCTTCCAATGCTTTTTCTAGTATCTCCCTATGTGTGGGTGATAGTTTTAGCAGTTCTAGGATTGAGATTAAGGCGGGAGTCTTCTTCAACCATTTCATAATACTATAGTCATTTGATGACTTAGTTGAGGATTTAGGTGGGGCTCCTTGTATTTGTAACTCTACCTTGATGGGTAGTTACGTTAAAGTTGTCTCCACCTCGTATAGTCACTAAATCTACCCTAGTGTCATCTTCTTGAGAGAGGATACTTAGAACTATGCCACAATAAGTGTAGTTTTCGTTGTGATAGTCTTGGTTCTTTCTTTTGTCATTCCTTTTAGCATGGTTTGGAATTGGGTTTGTGTATATCTAGAGGTCTTTTTTCCTAGGACAATGTTCAACATTCACTCCTCCTTTATCTATTAAGTCTTGTATGATGTGCTTGAGTCTCATGCAGTTTTTTGTAGTATATCCTTTGATTTTATGGAACTTGCATAAATCCTTCTCATTGTACCATGGTGTTTTGAAGCTTGGCTCCTCATAGCTTGGGCAATCATTAACCTTGATGATGTTTTATTGCACTAGCTTACACATGACTATCTCAAGTGACTCTCCTAATACTGTGAACTTCCATCTTGGTTCATATTATTGCCTTTGTTTCCCTCCTTGATTCGTCTGTTGATTGACTCCTTGATTGTTTCAGGTATAGGTAAGTTGGTTGTTTTGTGCATTATTAGGAGGATAGCTTGTTTGTGCCAATTGATGTTTTTTTTTAGATACATTAGGATTCTATATATTCCATACTTCTCTAGCATCCACTATCCCATGGTTTGTAATGTTTTTGTTCTTGGACCAAACTTTCAGTTTTTCATTTGAGTTGGAAGAACTGTCTCTTGGAATGTTTAGTTTAATTACTCCTCTTGCTACGAGGGCCCTTTCTATGTACAATCTATTTTCAATGGCCTCTTTAAATTTTATGGGACATAGCATGGTAATTTGGTAGTTGACTTTTTCTTGGACATTAGAAACAAATATGTCCAATTCTTTGTTGGGAATAGGTGGTTTACATCGACTAGCCTTATGTCACCATCGTTGAAGGTAGGAGGTGAAGGATTATCCTTGAATCTTCTTAATTGTGTATAGATATGTGATGGTAATGTCTTGTTCTATATTGAATGAGAAGTGGATTATAAACTTGGTGGATAGTTCATCAAAGCTTTTAAATCTTGGAGGTAGATGATAAAACTACTCCATGGTGTGACCAATAAGACTAGGTGGGAAGAGCCTCATTAGATATGAATTGTTGTTTTGGACTTCCATGTATGCTACTAAGAAATCCCTCACATGTTCTATTGGATCCTCTTTTCCTTTACATTTTTCAAAATTTCATATTTTGAATTTCTTTGTAAAAGAAAGCATAGTGATGGAACGATTGAAAGGAAATGGAAACATGTCTTGAAGTGTATAAGTCTTCTTGGGTTTCCCTATTTGCATATCTGATATTCTCTCATTCATTACTTGTAGTTGCATTTCCATCTCCTTTTTTGGTACACTTTTTTGACAATTCTGTGTATAGTAACCTTGTTTTCCTACCATGTTTTTATCATAACTTAGGTATTGTGAAGGTACATGACCTTGGTAACCATGATGGGTGGAAGGAAAGTTAACTCCTTGTTGGATGTAAGGAGGATTGGCTCTTTGTTGAATGTAAGGAGGGTTCGATCCTTTTTGGATGAAAGGAGGGTTAGCTCCTTGTTGAACATAAGGAGGGTTAGCTCCTTGTTGGAAGAAAAGAGGGTTAGCTCGTTGTTGTTGTTGCAGAGGAGGGGTACCTTGGTAGTGTATTAGCAGTACACCATGTTGTTGGGATGAGCTATACTGAAGGTTTCCTTGATGATGTGTTGGTGCTTTACCTTGTTGATGGGATGAATTCGGAAGGGTACCCTATTGCACACCTTGTTGTTGAGGTGAATTATTCTAAAGGCTACCCTAATAGTACATTGGTAGGTTACCTTATTGATGGGATGAACTAGTAAGGGCAACCTATGACACACCTTGTTATTGGTACAACTTGTTTTGAAGGCTACCTTGATAGTGCATTGGTGGGTTACCTTGTTGATGGGATGAATTGGGAAGGGTACCCTATGGCACACCTTGTTTTTGAGGTGAAATATTCTGAAGGATACCCTAATAGTGCATTGGTGGGTTACCTTGTTGATGGGACAAACTAGGAAGGGTACCCTATGGCACACCTTGTTGTTGGTACAAACTATTAGAAGGCTACACTAATAGTGCATTGATGGCTTACCTTGTTGATGGGATGAATTGGGAAGGGTACCCTATGGCACACCTTGTTGTTGGTACTATGGTAAAAGAGGACCATGTTGCCCACTTTATTGTTGGTACTATGGTGGAAGGGGACTGTGTGGCCCACATTGTTTTCTCTACTATTGTGGCAATTACCCTTGTTGGGTTTGTACACTTTGGTAAGGGTCACCATATGAGGAATTTTGAGGCATGTATTGTCTTGTTGGTTGATTCTTGACTTCTGGTATATATTGGGATGGACCTCGTTGATACTATTGGGCCACTATCACTTGTCCAATTTGAGTTGTTTTTCTATACAATAATTTTTCAATGGGTTGACCATTGTTTTATGAGAATACGGGTGGTATGTTTGGAATCTCAATGGGTTTAGATATTTTTCTCACAAAATAGTTATCCCCTAAGGGAATAAGGTTATAATATTTGAGAGCTTCCACGTTAAAGTCTATTGGCAATTTAGCACCACTTTGTGCTAATTTGAAGTAAGAATTTGGGTCATTTTTCAACAATTTTTCCATCAATTTGAGCACCTTTGGGTTGTTGGAATGTTGAAATAGTTCTTCATCATTTATCTCCACTTCCTCTATAACCACAACTTTTGTGTTTTGGTTTGAGTGCTCCATCATTTCTTGTCATTTGTGATTTATCTCTTCCTCACTAAATGTTTCTTTGTACGTGGGTTTATTTTTAAGTGTTTCAAGGTCATTTGGCCTGTAGCCCCATGGGCCACTCTCATTGTTTATGGTGTTTTTTGGTGGTATAGTAGTGTTGCCTTTTTTTTCTTCCATGTTCCTTCTATGTTGTGACCTCATAGTTGGCATAAACAACTTCCACGCTTTTCTGAATCTTTTGTGACTCCTAACTATGGAAAAGAAAGCTTGTTTTTTTTGGATTTTCTATTTTTAAGGAAAAGGAAAATGTATTTGTTTTTTTGGGATTTTCTATTGAGTATTCAAGTCTATTTCACCCATTGAAAATCGTATATAATTTTTTTTGAAAATGATCTTGGTTTTAGTAAGAATTTACGATGTGTCCCTTGGCCAACTTTAGACTAGGAATTTTCTTTGAAAGATAGAATATAGACTTTTGTTTAAGGATTTTTCTCTTTCTGAATATCAAGAAGGATGGACACCTATTTCCAAGTAGGAGGTGGTAACACAAGTCTTATGGCTATGAGGTCTTCTTTCTCTTCCTCTTTATCTAAGATGCTTTTTGTGTTTCTTCACTAGTCGGGTGTTTTTTTTGTCTAGAATAGAAAGCTCCTCAAACTACTGATTATACCTATTTGTTCTCCTTCAATTAGCTCAAAGTTTGGTTGTATGATAGCTGGTGTAAGGTTTGGTTTTTGAACTAGAGAAAATAGTCGCCAAATGGTCATAAGGTGAAAGTGTTGGTTTTTTGATGTGGTTTTTGTGATTCTCAAGACCTTAAGGTTTGAGCGATGTTTTGGGATGATACTATTCTTGGGAACTCAAAATGTTGAAAGGCCTGGATTGATATCTCACTTCTTCTTCTAGAGGATATGTTGTATAAAATCTTACTTGAACTGGCCTTGAGGTTCAAGTAATTTTTGATATCTTAGAAGTGTGGGTGAAGGAATTATCCAAGTTTGTTTATTTTGATTTTTGTTTCCAAAAGTAGTATGGAGTTTTAAAGATGGATGAAGGACTATATGACATGTTTCAAGATTCTAATTGTTTTGTTTCAACAAGGATTTTGTAACTAGCTTCCAATTTTGAGAAAAAGCAACAATTTTTGTCAATTGTGACTAGGGTTCTATCAAGTGCATTGAATTTTAGAAAGCAAGTGTGACTAGGAATTTTAACTGCAACCACTATGTGCAACTTTCAAATTTGGTGAATTGCACAGTCAGAAGTGAGTTATTTTAGCAAGTGCACTAGGAAAATCTTGTCAAATGTGGAAAAAAAAAGATCAAGTGCGGCCAATTTGATAGCAAGTGTTTTTCATCAATAGTTGTTTATGAGACAGAGAGCAAAAGTGAGCTATTTTTGGAAAGTGTGACCAAATTTTGGTCAAGTGCAATAGCAGTTTGGATAATTCATAGTTTTTTTTGGATGATTTCATTTGATTCATTTCTTCAAGTGCTCTATTTTCAAGATATGTAAAGTGATACAACTGAAAATGTATGGATTAACATGGATCTTTTATAACAAACACTCGTTTTCAGATCTAAATGTCTATATCTTTAAAGGTATGTTTCCTTCCACAAAAGTGAAATTTAAGATACCAAAGAAGGCTATAGTTTTCCAATGTTTAACTTCAGTTTTAATGCGACTTTAAATCTAAGCCTAAATTTTCAAAAACCTTTCAAAGATTTTTTTTTTGGATATCTTTTAGGGAGTGCAAACATAGGGCTCTTTTCAAAGGATTCACACCATGTCAAAAGGGTTTGTCATTTTAGAACCATATTGAGTGTTTGTTTTGATGTGTTCATTTTTAATTCAAGCACAAATTTTGATGTTTCAAAGTAATTGAATAGATTTGGAAATTTTGTGAGTACAATTTACACCCTAGGGATATAAACTTCCTCCTAGATGGGCTTACCTCATGCCTTCAAGGAATTATTTTACATGCAATGAATGGAGAGGTTTTTATGATCAACCATAAGTTGGACTTGGTAAGTAACTTCTTGAAATCAAAGCTCTCATGCAACACTTCAGAGAATGCTTTAGATAAAAGGGGTAGCTTCTACACACATTGGTTCTTAGTCACATTTTGGGATAAATGGTGTCTATACATGCAGCGTTTTGCTTAATTAAGAGGCCTCCTAGCCCTTGTGGGTTTATATGTATCAAAAAAATATTGGGGGAGATTGATGTCAACATAGAACATTCACACTAGGTGAATGATGAACTTTCCTCACACTCACAATAATTTATATAGCAGACCAAAACAAAGTCTCGCTTGCGTCACCTTTGAGTTCTTCAGTGCAGGATGTGTCTCAAAAGGAAGGCCCTCTAAAGGTATGCTTTGAAGTAAAATGTGTGAAACTCAAGATGATTTTTGTCACCCAAGATCACCAAAAAGGCGCGAGGGGAGGATAGTGACCTATTTTTCCAAACACATAATATATGGAATACACTTCATCACAATTGTTCTTTTTAAGCCCCTCAAGTGGTGCTATCCAAAAAATTGAAATAAGGTGTGCACAAGATACCAGTGATTCTTTTTAAATCACCCAATAGAAAATTTCTAGATATCAATCAATGAGATAGCAAAGGTGCAAAACAAAAATCAATTTCTTCATTTTAAGCCCAAAAGTGAGTATTTTCTAGATCCTTGTCTTATTTGGTCAATAAAATGAAATTGAGTGTTCGTCAACAAAAATGAAATCAATTTGGTCAACAAAAATCAAACATCCTTTTTAGAGCACTAAATTGAAAGCGTTTGTTTGTAGGATTGTTTTTATTGCACCAATTTGAAAACATTGTTTAATCTAAAAATCTTTGAGAATGTTCATTTTTAGAGCACTAAAACTGAAATATTCATTTGTGGGGTTCTTTTTAATCATCAAATAAAATTTATAACTTAGAAATTCTTGGGAAAGGTTGATTTTTAGAGCACCAAAACTGAAATGTTCATTTGTGGGGTTCCTTTTAAATGAACCCATTTTCTAACTTAGAAAGCTTGGAAAATTGAAATTTCTTCGACTACTCATCTTCCCTGCAGAAAAATCGTTAATGGTTTTCTGGATAAAAACCCATTGTATCTCTACAAATCTTGCTTAAACAAACATTAGTACCTATTACACATTCAAATCAGGCACCCGTTAGCATTAGAAATTAAAAACTAACATTCAACTTTCGGACATAGATTAACAGGGGAAAAGCACATGAAAAATAGTCAATAATGGCCTATGTCAAAGAGAAATAGTGCCAGATTAAGTCAAAAGCACTCTCTATCAGAGAGAAAAGGTGCCAGAAAAATTCAAAAGCGCCAAAAAAATAGTTCAAGTGCACTGAAACCGTGAAAGCAAATGCAAAAAATATTTGGAACCTATGCGTGGATATTTTTCTAAAGTGCTTCTAAGACCTGAAATTTCAAATGTAGCTCATAAAATTGTTAGTATTAAGGACCGATGTCCCACTGGGCATGCATGCCAATATGTGTAAGGGGGAAATCTGTAAGTATAAACAGGATCAATATAGTGAATAGAAACTAATCTAATCCAAAATAATGATCAAGATCTATACCCATTACTCGCGAAATGAAATTATAAAGTTAATGAGTTCAAGAACGTTATTGAAGGAAAACAATAAAAATGAACTCAAAAAAATACAATATTACCATCCTGTGTCGAAGTATATTTATATTGGCGTATGTTGGATTGTTCAATTCAATACAAAGCCTCCATTATGTGTGTGATAAATTTTGAAGAACATGTGTGTGTTGATCAAAGATGTTGGTTGAAGTTTTTCCAATTTTGATTAGGATCTTGGTAATACTTTGTTGCATAAACTGTATTGATTCTCTTATCCTTTTTGTGAAGGAAGAGGTTTGTTATATAGAATTTTTTATTTAAAATAAAAGCTTTGGATCGCATAGTAGAATATCTAGATTGATAGTTGAAAGATGTTGAGAGGATTTAGATGGGAATGATCTATGCAGATTGATTATGTGATTAGTGTGATTGAAGAATAGATTGATTTTTCAGGAACATAGATTGATCAGTCTGGAATATAGATTGAATAATTTGTGGGATTAAAGAATAGATTGATCTATTAGGAATGTAGATGGATCACTCAATAAATAGAGTGAGAAATCAGTGGTTCATAATTTACTCAATTAGGAAAGTGGGTGAGGATAATTAATTAATTGATTTAATTAATTAATTATTTTTGGAGTTGAATGTGAAAGTCAAGTTAGACTTTTGAAAATAAAGTTGCATTTGTTTGATTTGATTTTTGATGATGTTTTGAATATTTTTATTTAATTATTCAAATTTGGGGGAAAGTGTCATAATTAAATCAATATGATTTAATAATTCAATTAACTTAGGGGAATAAAGTGAAGAATGACATAATTAAATAATTGTCATTATTTAATTAATCAGGAGGAATAAAGTTAGATTAGGAATTTATTAAATAAATGAAATTTATTTAATTGGTCAAAAATGGTGAAAAAGTGAACTAATTAAATAATATTAAATTATTCAATTAATAGAGGAAATTAGGGTTTTTGATGCTTTTGATGTGAAATCTAGTGATGTTCAATGATAATGATGTTGATGATGAGAATTTTCATTTAGTATGTGTGATAAGTGTTAAGTCAATTTTACATGTCTACATCAATTAATAGATGAATTTAGGTTTTTTCATGCAATTGGTGTGAAATGCAATGATATTAGGTGATAATGATGTCGATGATGAGAAAATTTCATTCAGGATGTGTGATAAGTTTTAGGTCAATTTTACATGTCTACATTTTTCCCCTCTTTGATTCAAAGTACTAGTTTCTTTGTTTCAAATATGTTGATGTTAAGATCAAGATTTGAAAAAAATTATATGCCCCACCATGCCCCAATGGTCAGTAGAATGATGGTAGGCTGTTGGATTTACCCTTGAGAGGTTGGCTGAAAATATCAATTTTGAGGTCGGGCTCACGACACTATTTCATTTTAGTTCAAATGCGTAGAGGACAAAAAATTAAGCTTATAGGTCTTTTGTTGATAGTTCAAATGTTCTCGGGAGGTCCTAATTTCAATAAAATGGGTAATTAGGGTTCAAATTACCTCATTTACATTTTGAGACTATAAAAAATTCATGCCTTTGGGTTTCTTGATTTTTTTATTGTCGAGGAGCTATGGTGAGTATTTGGGGAGCCCCACATCATGTAGATGCGGTTTGCGAGTTCATACAACCTCCAAATGTCAATGCCCCGATATGTACCCTTTTTTTCATGTTTTCAATGTTTTGTGTTTGTGTAACTAATGCACAAAGTCAAAGTTGTCAATAGTGTTAGGTTTATGATTTTTTTGCACTTACATCGTTTTTAGTGCATCTACTATTTATTGATATTTTTTTTCTCCTGATTTTTTTGTTTGCACTTGCATGGAATTTTCACATTTTTTTTCCCTTGCCTGAAAATTTTGCTTTTGATGTTAATTTTTGCCTCTATTTTTTGCCCTTGTTTTTTTGTTGCGTTTTATCCACCTTTGTTAAAAATTTGCACTTCTGAAAAAAAAAAATTTCTTTTATTTTAATTCTTCTACATTTTGTTAGCGCTTAGACAAAATTGGATTCGCTTTTTCCTATTGTGTTCACTTTTGACAAAAATATTTTCACTTTTCAAATTTTTGGAAGTTTTAGCCATTTTTTTCATCATCATAGGTTTGTTTCACATTTTTTTATCAAATCCTTAACATCATGGGTTGAATGGTTGCAGGTGATTCTTAATTCAATCATGTTGAGGGAGTGATGACCATGAGAGCTATTTGATTTTATCATTGGGTTTCATGAGTTGGAGCGGGATGTTTTAGATGTTGCTGGATTGTGACACATTTTCTACATGTCGACTATCAGATGTCGCATAGCTATGATGACTAATCTTGTGGAGAGGTGGCACTCATAGACCTTGTCTTTTCATTTACCTATTGGGGATGCCACCATCACCCTAGAGGATGTGTGGAGGATCCTTTTTTTTCCCATTCATGGAGAGCTTGTTACATATTTTGTTTGAAAAGGTACCCATGATATGCATCGAGTACTTGGTGTGAGACATCTTCAAGTTCATGATGTAGAGATAGAATTATCTGATTTGTGGGTAGTTTCAATCTTGTTTCCTTGTTTTTGTATGGTTTGGTCATGAGGCTCATCATTCCTGATAGGTGAGGCAGATAGTTCCCAATTGGTTGGGGTGTGTACATACATTGGATGTTTGATCATGACACTAGATATGCATGAGGTCACCTACCGTGGCGGTAGACCTATCTTTGTGGGTGTCTCTTTACTTCATGTATGGGCCTGGAAGCACATCCCAATTCCTCGGCCTGATGGTATTTTTGGATCAAACTCTAAATGGCCCTTATTCTTATCGTTGTAGAGATTTTCTTCACTATACTTGGCCTAGATAACTTCCCTATTGGTGTCGTGTTTTAGATGATATGTCAGGTTTTGTATGGAGACTGTATGTGGATTGTAAGGCTTGGCATGATGACCAAGTTTAGTTACCATTTTGTAGACAGATTTGATGGTCCATTGGTCGCGTTCACTCCTTACTAGAGAGATATCTACCTGATAGGGTTTGTTAGCACTTTGGTGAGAGGCAGGGTCATTTTCCAAATTCTTATGAGGCTCGTTTTGGTCAAACTACTAGAGAGGTCCAGCTATGGTGTCTACAAGATGATCATAATAAAATTTTTTCAAATTTCAAAGCTCTTTCCCCATTCAGGTGGGGTTGGCCAATTGGTTTAGCAGATCTTGGGACTACCCCAGATTTTGATCAATGGTGGGTGCAACATATTCCATTGAGGTTTACAGATCCTATTGGCATTGTTTTCATAGCTATATTAGGTATTATTGGTCACTGAGGGGAGATGCAGCATGTTGAGATCATTGTAGAGAAAATTTCTTAAGCGTGACAAGACGGTGGATAGGGCAGATAGGATGATCGAATGCAGTAGGATCGGGGACAATTTTTGGGTCCTCCACCACCACCTAGAGATGGATTAGTACAGTTAGCATAGATGAAAGCCATGAGGGATTTCTAGGTAGTGCGATGACAAGTTGCAAAGGCTCAAGTTGCTACTGTGACCGCAGAGAGGGATAGCTTGAGGTCAGAGGGAGATAGTGAGAGTGGGTGACGTCATGCTACAAAGGCCCAAGTACAATTGATTATGGTTGAGAGAGATACTCTTAGAGCATAGAATGATGCCCTTCATGCAGATCAAGACTAGTTTTTACACAGTGAAACATACTATCAAGCTCTCTATGATGCCTTCATTCCTAGAGCTCAACAAGAGTCACGGTTTGGAGAGCCTAGTACTACTACAAGTGTTGCCTCAAGTGAGAATTCTATTGGACAACCTGATATGCAACCTTCTCCCCACCATAGTCAAGATCCTTAGAGGTCCCCTCCTTCATTTGAGCAACAATTTTTTTATACTTGATCTTCATGATGTTTTTATTATTTCAGAGGCATTGTTGTAGACATGATTTTGTATATATTCATCGGCCCAATTAAGGCCTTGTATATATGTATTTTTTGTATTATGCTATTACACAAGTTTATATGATGATCTACCTAACATTATCATTTTTTATGATTATATATATGAGATATTTGTGCTTTGATTCAACTCCATTATGTGTTATTTGATGATCATGGATGACGATGTATATTTGCTTATACATGTTTTTGTACTATTTTGATATATGTATATGATATGGATGGATGGATTGATTGACATATCATTATGAGATCTAATGTTTAATTATTTATGTGATGGATGTTGATTATACATGATACATGATGTTTTTATTGCATTATTATCATCACAATATGTATTGACGACATTTGTGGATGTAGGATGGATATGGAACTAATGATATTGTGATGCAAGATGGACGTTAGTTAGAAGAATTTTTTTATGATGGATAGAAATGTGATATTGTTAGTTATTGATGATTTTTCTTTTTCTTTGCATAGAGGTTTTGTATCTTTAAAAATCCTTTTTGGTGTAGCAAATAGATACAATGCACTAGGGTATTGATAACTAAGGCAACTTTCTATCCATTGCATGGACTTTGACTCGACATACAAAGAATATTTTTTCTCATACCAAACATGCAAAAACTTTGTTTAAAATATATGGTTGGGTTGTTTTAAAACTCTTCAGACCAGTTACATAGAGAGGTATAAACTACCTAACATGCACCCGCTACAAAAATTATTTCAAAACAACTTTCATACACTCAATAAAGCAATTATTCATTTTGTTTGTCTCACAAAAACATCTTACAAATAAAAAATCAAAATGATGTTCAATTGCCCCCATTCATTCTTCTATAAATCTTTATGGGCATCATCGAGAGATCCTAGGAATAAGTCAATAAAATAAATCATAAAGATACGACTATAAAAATATAAAACAATGTTATAGTATCAATTGCCATATCTGTTTTGAGGTTTCGGGCCATTATCTGTCGTTAATCATGTCTATCGAAGGAACGGATCTGTTAAGGCATAACTTAGATGTTGTTGGTGAATTGTCAAAAGATGGGTAGTTAATACTTTGTCATTGTTTTTGTCTATTTGTAATCAAAGCTTTACGATTTTTTGATTGAAAGTTTTAAAAAAATTATGTTTTCTCTGTTTGTTTGTTTGTTTTTTCAAAGGGTGGGTGTGATGATTTATTTATTATGGATGAAATGTTTATTGCGGATTGTGATGATGGAGTTAGGCCATTTTTTATTTTCTAATTTTCATGATGCCATTTTTTGTTGTTTTCAGGGGACTGACCTAGGGCCTCGAGGGATCATCGAAGATAATCCTTTCCTAAATTGTACACGTAGAGGCTCGTAGTTCACTTGGTTTGATTATAACATATTTTTGATCTTTTTTGTTTTTCGAATGTTTTTTATTTTGTGGTTTGTGAATGTTTTTGGGTTTTGTATTTTTTGACTAAGTTGAAATAAAGAAATGATAGACACCTAAGTGTACTGACCTAAGGCCTCAAGGGCTGATAAGCCTTGCCTACATTATACACGTAGGGACCACATAGTTCGACCTTTGTGACTCAAAAGAATAACATTTTTTTGGGGATTTTTGATGTTTTGAATTTACTTTGATTTTGTTTTTTTCTATATGTTTTTGATCATGATGGAATGCATAAGGATCTAAATCCAATACCTATTTCGATAAGTTTCCCCCAGTTCGAGATAAGACTACCTTCTCTAGGAAAGATGATTGTTGATGGTGCGACAATGTTTAATACATAATTAGTCACCAATCCATGGTTGGACATATGTATTATTATGTGACGAATGGATGGATTCTTCAAATAGTACCTATAGATAATGATGCAAGTCTTATTCAAATGTAGCTCCTTTTTGTCAATTTTTCACTATGGCACCTATTCTAGAAGCGCCACAAAGCGGTTTTCAATAAAATAATGTTTTATTTCTCTTTACTATTTCTTTATTTTTTCTTTTTTCTTTTTTGACCTTTTTGGATTTTTACCCTTTTTCCTAGGGTATTTTGACATTCTTCAAGTATAGAAGTTATTGAGGTGATTGTTGTTCAGCGGTTCAGCTAAGGGTTCTCCTTTAGGAGTAGCCAATTAGTAAGCTCCAGAGTCGTAGATTGTTGTGATGATGAATGGGCCTAACCAATTGGGTTTAAAATTACTTGTGTCATCTTGTTTTAGCTATACTTTTTTATTCTCTTCAGGTACCAATTCACCAACATGAAAGCTTATGTCTTTGATCTTTATATTATATCTTCATTTGAGTTGATTTTGATAGACCTAAATATGGTTTAACACACTCAAATTCCTTTCATCTAGGAGTTACAAATCATTTAATTTGGATACCTAATACTCTTCTTTACTGACCTTGCCTTTCAGTGATATTCGCAAGGAGGGGATTTTGACTTTGATAGGTAAGAAAAATTTTGATCCGTAGACCAGGGAGAAAGGTGTGGCACTTGTAGGTGTTAAAATATTGGTTCAGTAAGCCCATAGGGTTGGGTTCAGTTGAAAATTCCAATCACTGTGGTCATCATTAACAATCTTCTTTAGTATTTTCAAGGCAATTTTTTAGATGCTTCAGCTTGACTATTTCCTTGGGGGGTAGTAGAGCATTGAGAATCTATTAGATAGAGAACTTGGAACAAATTTCTTGGATGTCTTGATTCTTGAATGGTGTTCCATTTTATATTATGATGGTTTGGGGAATTTCATACCTACAAATCAAATAATTCAAGATGAACTTGGATATCTATTTTTTGGTGATGTAGGTCAATGGAATTGCTTCTATCTATTTGGTGAAATATTCAGTTACGGTAATAATAAAATTATGCCCATTAGAGAAAGCAGGAGAAATCTTACCTACCAAGTCTAATCCCCTTTGTGAAAAAGGCCATTGTGTTGTGATAGGTCTCAAATCCTGTGTTGGTGTGTGAACAAGGTCATTGTGTTGTTGGCATTGATGACATTTTTTGGAATACTAAATACACTCTTGTTCCAGTGAAGGCCAATAGTGCCTTGTTCTCAGAATTTTTTGTACTAGGTTAGGTCCACTAGAGTGGGACCCACAAACACCTTTGTTTACTTCTTGTAAGGAAATTTTCACTTCTTAGATACATTAAGAAATCAAAGTAACATACCATCTAAAATTTGATGATATAAGGTATCTCCTAAGATCGTGAATTGAGAAGTACTATGGGTAAAGTTCTTTTGGGTTGTTGTTAGGTTAGGTGGTATGATACCATGTTGGATGTAATCAAATGTGTCTTGGTACCATGGTGAATTAGGACAAACAACAACATGCACTATTTTTTATTTTTAGATATCAAATTTTGGTATGAGAAATTACTCCACAAGGAATTCATACTTAGGAATATTTTTTGAAATATCAAGAAGTGAACCTATTGTTGCAATGGCATCAGTTGATTTATTGTTGATCATAGGAATATTTCCAAATGTTATGTTGAAAAATTATTCCTTGAAGCTATCCACCATCATTTTATATGGCATTAGCTTGTCGTCTTTTGTTTGATAGTCATCATTCACTTGTCTGATTACTAGAAGAGTCTTTGTAGACCTATATTGCTTTTATCCTCCATTCAATAGCCATCTTGAGTCCCATGATTAAGGCTTCATACTCTGAGATATTGTTTGTACATGGTAAAGTTATTTTTTATGTCTTGGGTATACTATCTCCCTGTGGTGTAAGAAATAGGATACCTACTCCAAAGTCGTGTTGAGTGTGGGACCCATCAAAATACAAGGTCCAATGGCTTGTCTATTTTGTCAGCAATATACTTTCATCTAGGAAGTCTATTATGAGAGGCTTGTGATCTTCCATTAGCACCTTTACTAGTTGTTCTACTATTATTTTTCCTTTTATGGCTTTCCTATCTACATATTCTATATCAATCTCACTCAAAATCATTACCCATTTAGCAATTCTGCCTATTAGAGTTGCTTTTGCTAAAAGGTATTTTAGTGGATCTACCTTTGAAATCAACTTTACTTTTATGTTTAAGATATAGTGGCTTATATTTTGTGTCACAAATACAACAAAGAGACATGCTCTTTCTAAGGGCGAGTAGTTAAAATCATAGCCCACTAGTGTTCGACTGATGTAGTAGACCACTCTTTCTTTGTTATTATTATCTATGTGGGAAATATGTGTAAATGAATTAATGACAACACACCTTAATGAAACACTATTAGATAATTCAAATGAAAGATTTAATCTATTTGAAGCGTAATAAAATCTCTATAAAATTTCTATTGCTCTCTAACTCCAAGGATTTATTAAATCAAAGTGGCTTTCATATTGTGCGCATTGTGATTATTAAAATGATAACCTAGAGAATGAGAATGATAAACTAAATTATATGTTGTGATGGAATGATTGATAATGGAAGCTATGATAATGGTATTGTGATATTGATATAATATGATATGATAAACTATTGTAAACTAAGATGCAAATGATATGATATGTTTTGATTATGAATGCTAATATGATTGCTATATGATTCTAGATTACTTATCGCTCAAATATTGTATGCTAAATGCTCTAATATGATTCCTGTAGAGTAAAATTGCATAAAAGTGGGATCTATTTCCTATAGAAAGAGGTTTCTTTTATAGATTTTCAATGGAAAATTATGATGTGTCAGCAAGCAATGGTTTAGATTTGATCTAGATAAATCAATGGTAGAAGATGAATAAATTGGCGAGGAAGAAGGGGAAATGATTTCTCTTGGAAAAACATTGTGCCAAGTGATTAGGAAGAAATTGTGGATCCATGAAGCCAACTATCTCCAACTGTTAAAGTTTGTTTCAAAATTGGTTGGAAAGATAAAGTAAAATTGAATGCAACTTGAAGCTTTCAACTTTGTTGAGAGAAAAGTTGTAGACATGTGCTCAATTGGAAATTTGAGTTATTCAATTTTGGAGGGAAGATGTATTATTAAATAAAACAATTAGAATTTTTTTATTTAATAAAAGGAGATGATAATTAAACAAACTATGTGATTTTGTTTATTTAATTAAGATGGAAGAATTAGATAACTAAATAAAACAAACTATTGAATGTGTTTATTTAATTAAGATAGAAGAATTAGATAATTAAATAAAACAAACTATTGAATTTTTTATTTAATAGAATAAAATAGAATGTGAATCATATAAATAAATATTTATATTTATTTATAAATATATGAATTAAAGGTTAATTAATCAGATTTATCTAGACCATTTTTCGGTGTATATATTTTTCCCCTCTTTGAAGTGATGTGTTTACATATTATTTCAAGGAATCAATTTTGCTAGTAGTACTAACAAAAAATTTGGATATGCCCTGGCAGATGCTAATTTTTGAGTGATAACAAATATATGCCCCCTCGGGAGATAAATCAGTGAATTTTTAGGATTTTTTCAACTTTTTCAAAATTTTAATGATTTTATGTTGAATTGATGATGATTTGATATTGAAGCGATTTATCTCCTGACAAATGATGTTGAAACTGCCCCCTTGATGAAATAATGAATTAAGCCCTGTTTTGAAAAATTAAATAAATCAATCCCATAAAAAAAAATCCCACTTAAATAGCCTTAAAAAGGTTAAAAATGTGATTTTGAATTTCATTTGTGCATTTGTAATTTTAAGATTGAGAGTGATTGAGCTAATTGTGCATTTAGAGAAAAATGGTGATTCCCTACCACACACACCGATTCAAGCGCATGCGATATCACAACCACCCGACAGCATATGGACCTCCAGTATGTACCCCGATAAAATTCCTCGTAATTCATGCAACTTGATTTTCCTACTCTTTTTCTTGTTTGAATATTTATTTTTAGTTTTAGTGCTTTGACATCCCGATGTAGCACATTAGATAACTGTTTTAGCGCATTCACTAGTTTTTGTGCATAGAACTATATTTTTAGTGCATTGATAGGGGATTGTATCGCATTGACTGAAATAATGCTTTGATTGGTTAGATTAGCACATTGATAGGTTGAAATAGTGCAGTGAATTTTTGGCACATTAAATATCTGTTTTGGCGCATTGAATGCCTGAAATGGCGCATTGATGTATTTTACGCATTGATTATCTATTCTAGCGCATTGAATGCCTGAATTGGTGCATTGACTTGTTTAGCGCTTTGATAGACTATTTTAGCACATCCTATTGGAATCAAGCAACACTAAGAGGGGGGGTGAATCAGTGTTCTACAATTTCTAACTTTATTTATCTGATCCTTCAAGCATTTAAAATATTCATTCAAAAGAAATATGCATGAACATAAAACAAACAACCACAACACCATAACACAAGAAATTTTATGTTGAAACCCTATTAGGGGAAAAACCACAGTGGATGGCCAATCCACAATATGATCTGAGTATACTCAAATGAATTTTACAATATAGGGAATGCACTTGCATTCAAGCACACTGCCTAGATCTCACTTCTCAAAGAAGACTTATTGTCTTAAAAATAAAATTAGATTAAATCCATCTAAGAATTTGAATTGAGAAAATAGCATCTACATATGCTTGATTAAATTTTCAGTTAGGCTCAACAATCGATCTTCTCTTCTTCATACTGATTTTGCACTTCTACTCTACTTTTCTTAGACTTGCAACACAAATCCTTTATGCACAAGTGAAACTATGCATTATCACTCATCTACTCTACTTTGATTCACAACTCGCATCAACACACCTTCTTCATATATCAAATTGATATGAATGATCTGTGACTAAGAATTTAATCGCAATATGTCAGCTTCAATAGAACACAAAAAATGTTTATAACTCTCGGCTCAAATCATGAGTAATCCTTAATGTTCACAAACCAAAGTTAGCTATAAAATATAAATGGTCAACATCAGTATGTATGAATACAAAAATACTTAAACAATGATTTCCCAAACATTCACGACATGTTACATTCACAAAGTCGGATTTTTTACTGATAAAGCAGAGAATTAGCCAACCAGATCTTCTAACTCGCACATGGATAACACAAAGCATACATCAATCAACCTTCCTTGAGATACACAACACAAAATATTAACAGAAATCTTCATGTGAATCGATGAACACAAAAATTTTGGATGCTTTGTTCTTCCTTAATTGTTTGCAATCTGACTATTGGTATGATCAAATGATAATGTGCGGATCCAATCACCGACTAGGGTTTTCATCAATGAAAACACCAAATGATATTTGCAGTGTCTCTTGCCAACAATCTCCCCCTTTGGCATTGATGGAAACACTTAGTGAAAAATGACTAAGTGTCGGATCAGTACCAACATCAATTACACTGCCATTCTTCAAAATTTCAAAAAATAAAACTCCCCCCCTGAGATTATTATACATTTTTCACTCTACTACTCTCCCCCTTTGACATCAATGGAAAAGGCAGTAATCCGCATATCAAAAATCAAACAAAACTGTTATGTACAAATTGTTAGTGTAGGTTTTTACTTCCTAGTTGGGATATTTATTTTCCCTTTATTACTAGTTTTTTCCTACACCTTTTTAATCTTTCTTAGGTTAATAAAGCATGTTTAATTAGGTGAGAGGATTATGAGGTGTCACCTTCCTACATGTGAGCATCCATTTTCTATCTTGGGAAGATACCTTGCTATCTTTAGTCCGATAGATGGTTGCTCCTCATTGGTCGGTGTTGCCACCTACGCCCCTCTCTCTTGCCTATATAAACATGCTACCTAGCTTGTATTTTCAATCAATATGGAATGCATTGTGTAGTTACTCTGCCATTCTCTTGCTTTGAGCTGTTAATGCAATTTTGTCTCTTCAACTTTTGCATGTCTCTCAGAATCACTGGTTTGCTTTCATTTGCATTTTAGTTTATGTAGCTTAGATCTCTCTTTCAGATTCTAGTTTTTAATCTTATTCAAGATTTCTAACACAAATAGGATTCTTCAACTTACATAAACTTGAAAATATCTACAAAATCTTTCTTCAACAGAGTCAAATTTTTGTCTCAAACCCTTTTGAGACTCTCCAAAATTATTATGTGACCACAAACCAAGTAGGATTGTGTCTCTATAGACTCAAGGTTCAATGGATCACCAACTATCTTAGCATCTTTAGCTTCCTTTAATGCACTTGACATTATTTCTATCTTTGGACCAATTAGGCCTCTAAGTTCACATGCTCTTTCCACAATTTTGTCATTGTCATGCTTCAAGCTCCTTATCTTGTCAAGCAAAGATATCACCTCACCTTCTTGCTTTCCAAAACCATCAGTTAAAGGATCAAAAGCTTCATAAATAGTAGCTAACTATTTTTCAAGATCCTTAACCTTCTTATCATTGACCTCGGTAAATTTTTTCAAAGACAAACATGACTTATAAATCTTTCCTCCTTCAGATAGAGAATTTTAAATATTATTCACACAGGTGGCTAATAGAGTTTTATCATTTGCTATCATTTCTTTCAACCTATTTAACCTTTTGGAAGAAAATTCCTTTTGAAATTTAACCATGGATGACTTCTCAAGTGACTCAAGATGAGTACTTACAGAGTTGATGAGCTTCTTCAGTTCACTGGAGGAGGAACCGGTCAGATCTTTGACATGAGTAGGAATTATCTTCTCCAGAACTCCAGATGCAAGATTTAAGAGTTTATTGTCCTCAATGTGAGACTTCAACAATTCTTCTCTAGCTTTTGCTTGGGAAAATGATGCTACCTCATTTTCTGAATTGGAGACAAAGTGGATAGGTTGATAGAACCTTCGACCAATTCAGGATCAAATTCATCCTTTTGTTCTACTAGGAATTTCTTCACTACCTCTGCAGTGTCTCTTGCTTCCACTGGAATTTCCTTCACATCAATTTTCTTTTCTTCAACCATTGTTTCCTCAACTGCGGGTTCTTTCTTGTCTTCAGGAATCTCAAATTTCTCAACCGATACAATTTCAAGAACTTCAATCTCCATAGGTATTTATGTATTGTCCACATCAAGAGGAATCTAAGTATCCTTAGTTGTATCTTGTTTTTCTTCTTCTATGGACCAGATGGGACATATTTATCTTCAGAGACAACATCAATTATGTTGCTTAACAAAACTTTTCACAAAATTTGTTTAGTTTCTTCAGTAACTTCTTTAGTCTGACCAGTCATGAGCTTATTCACTCTTGTCTTTCTCTTGAATTCCTTTTTAGCTTTATTTGGTATTGTCTTCATTTCTTCCATAGACACTACTGGGCATAACTCAACAATAATTCTCTCTCTCATTTTCTCTTCTTTTGATCTACCATTTACTCTTCTCATTTCCAAAATCTTATACAAGCTTCTAGGTAAATTAGGCATTATTTCAGTCATAACTTTATTGAAAACATTTAAATACTTTATTGTAGCCTCCTCAAGAGTTATTTGACTAGATTTATCAATTTTTTCATACCATTTACAAAATGGCTTAAGATTTCTATCTTTAACCAAATCTTTCTCAACTTCTTCTACAGACATACCAGGTTTTTCAATTTTTACCTTTTTCTTTACTTTGTCATCTCCAGCAGAGGGATTTCTAATAGTAACCTTTGTTTCCTGGGTTCCCATATGCTTTATTTTTCTCACATCTTCTAAGACAACTTCATAAACTCTTGTTCTCTTATACTTCTTCCTCTTAACAGATCCCTTGGATTGAGTTTTCACAAGGATTGGATTCACTGCAGGGGTGGATAGGGATGCAGAGCTCCTTATTGACCTAGTTTGGGCAGATGGTGCTACTGGACTAGTAGATTCAGCTTTTGCTAGCTCTTTTTCTGATTTAGCTTCTTCTCTTTTCATTCTATCTTCTTTTAATTTTTCTACAGGTATGCCCATACTTTTTGCTAAGATTTCCACTTATTTTTCTTACTTTTCTAACTATCACAAGTTTTTTGAGTACATTGTGCACCTATATATATTTTTCTACGTAAGTACCAAATCTCTCTTCTAATGGATCCAAAAGCTTGCTCAGTAAATGTTGTGCATACATTTCCAAAATGTGCTCTTCAACTTCATAACCCATCGACATGATCCAGACTATTCTAGGATCAGTGACTTCCATCATGCATTGATCAATGTCTACCATAAAATAGATAGTATCCTTATATTTCTCCATAATAGAGGTAGGAATTCTTTCTTTGGCATGCATCATATTCTAAAAATTCTTGAAGTATCCCTAGATTGCAATTCTTCTAGCTTGACTATTTCTAATTCCATACAACATCTCTCTAATCTGAACAACTACAGGTTGACCACCTTGCTAATGTAATTTTCCAAAACCTAGAACTTCTTTCATGAAATAGAAGAATAAAAATAATAGCAAGTTACCATACTTAAAGGACTTTTTCTTGTCCTTTTTTATCTTACTAGAATATTTTCCATTAGCTAACTCCTAACCAATTTACAAAGATCATAGTCTATATTCTCCTTTACCATTTGATAGGCTGCATAAATGGTTGTGCCAGACACAAAATTGTCCCGACTTGAGTGATATATCATGTAACCAATGATCATCACTACAAATTTCACATCTATTTCAATGATATCTTTGAATTTCATGGCTCTTCGATCATATTTTGAACCTATTGCATCAGTCACCATTTGATTTTGTACGGACTTCAAAAATCCACCAGAAGAATTTAAGCCTATAACGGCACTTATAGCCTCCTTCATAATCTTGAATGGTATACTTAACCACATGAATTCATCATGAACTTGACTCAAGATATATCAAACCCATTTTCTCTCTTCAAACATGAGGAATTTAAAAATCTATGTAAATTTCTTCTCTTCTAGGGTTTTGAATTTTGGCTTCACACATAAATCTTCTCCTATAATGTGATTGTTATACAAATTTAGTAGTTGTGATCTTCCTAGCTCTTTAATGTTTTCTTGAATATATGCCCTAATATCTTCAGTGTGTAAGACACCATACAAAATAGATGAAAAAGCACCTAATGGGTTGATCTCGATAGACTTGAAGGGATGCCATTTGAATTTGGGATGGGGTATGTATTTAACTTCAACTACCAATGGAGTAGCCATTTTCACCAATTCAGAAATTTACAGCTTTTGCTGATAAATACCTTTATGTGGGATCACAGTTTGATTTCTGAAAGCTTCTTCACACTTTAATTTTTCCTCAATTCACCAAGGTTCACCTCACAGTTCTTCAACCTTCTTTTCTTCAAAATGCTAAGTGACAAATGAAGGATATAAATTATCTTTCATCACTCACACACTTAACCTTTTTTATCACAATAAATTATTTTACCCTAACTCATTTGGTTAGGTTGTTTCCATGCACTGTGATAGATAATTCTTCTATGGACCTCCAATACTACATAATTCTCTCCCCAATAGGTTCAACAATATCTATAGAGCATATATGCACTTAGTGTACTTATCCATATTTCGGTGTTAGTTACCGACAAGGGGTTAGGATATTTTCTTGATAGCTCCCCCTAGGCCAAAATCCTAAAACTAATTCCCAGAGGAATGACTAGAAGCAAATTCTGGTGCTGGTGCATTATCTTCATCAGAGGGACTTTTCTTCACCCATTTCTTTTGCATTTTCTTCCTGATCACATCTATAGTGACTTTTAGTTTTCCCTTAACATCCTCTTGCATGTTTCTCCTTTGATTTACCATACCTTTTATGTTCCAACAAAATCTAGCAATATGACCAAATTTGTTGCAGTTATAGCACACAACATTTTTTTGTCTAGACCAATTATTCCATTGATTTTCTTTTGATCTGCACTGGTTAGCAGTATTTCCAAATCTATTGCATGTATAACATCTAACATCTCTATGAACTTAGTTGTTCATCACATTTCTGCATTCATTTGACTTGTGACCAAAAGTATTGCAATTAAAGAATTGATCTGAGAATGATGGACCACTTGGATTCATCATGTTTCTACACTGAGAAGCCATATGACCAGATTTATCACAGGTAAAATAGTATCCATTGAATCTTTGAGCATTAGGTTGTCTTATCGGATTTCTTCCAGCTCTATTTATCTAATTTTCATGTCTAGGTCTCCTTTGTCTAGATCTGGAAGTTTCTCCTTCTTCATAACTAAGACCTCGCTTGTCACCATTATTCCTCTGATTATTAATAATTTCATCAAGCTTGGTTGAGATAACTTTGAAATTTTCGTTGTAATCATTTGTTGTAGCAAGTCCATCTCTTAGATCATCAATCTATTTTTCAAGTACTTCCTCATTGTTTTTAGATTGTTCCAATTCATTGTCCAAATGGATGCATACTTCATATTTTTCTTTCAGAGACTGTGTAAGTTTCTCTTCATTCTTTTTTTTGTCTTCAATCTCCTTGGTCATCCTCATCATGATAGATTCCATTTCATGCTTTAGGAATTTATTATCTCTGGCAAGCTTTTCACATTATTTTTTCTTTTCCTTTAGGGCTTGACTAAGTTTCTCATCTTCAATGCTTTTACTATCATTCTACTTAATCTGATCACAAAGATCCTTTCTCTTCTCCTTGGACTTATTGATTTTATCTTTCAATGACTCAATGAATTTCTCAACATCCATGAGGTTTTCTTGCAATTTCTAAACTTCATATTTTGACTGATCAAGATCATCTAGGGCCACCATAAGTTGTTGTTGAAGATTGATTGAATCCATTGAAACACTTTCCAAGATCTCCCCAATTTGTTATATTTCTTCTTCTGAGGAACTAGCTCTGATACCAATTATTGGAATCAAGAAACACTAAGAGGGGGGGTGAGTCACTGTTCTATAATTTCTATCTTTATTGATTTGATCCTTCAAGTATTTAAAACATTCATTCAAAATAAATATGCATGAACATAAAACAAACAACCAGAACAACATAACACAAGAATTTTTACATGGAAACCCTATTAGGTGAAAAACCACAATGGATTTCCAATCCACAATATGATCTGAGTATACTCAAATGAAGTTTACAATATGGGGAATGCACTTGCATTCGGGTGCACTGCCTAGAGCTCACTGCTCAAAGAAGACTCGTTGTCTTACAAAGAATATTAGATTAAATTCATCTGAGAATTTGAACTAATAAAATAGCATCTACATATGTTTGATTACAATTTCAGTTAGGCTCAAAAACCGATCTTCTATCTTTCAGGTTGATTCTACACTTCTACTATGTTCAGCTCAGACTCGCAACACAAATCTTGTATGCACAAGTGAAACTATGCATTATCGCTCTTATGCTCTGCTCTGATTCACAACTTGCATCAACACACCTTCTTCATAAATCAAATTGATATGAACGATCTCTTATATATTTGTGACTAATAATTTAATCGCAATATGTCAGATTCAATAGAACACAAAATTTATTTACAATTATCAGCTCAAATCATGATTAATCCTTAATGTGCACCGACCAATGTTGTCTATAGCATAGAAATTATCAACATCAATATGTATGAACACAAAAATACTTAAAAAATTATTTCCCAAACATCTACAACATCTTGCATTCACGAAGTCGGCTTCTGTACTAATAAAGCAAAGAATTAGCCAACCGGATCTTCTAACTCACACACAGATCAATACGAGGCACTGAGATTCACGTATAACACAAAGCATACATCAATCAACCTTCCCTGAGATATGTAGCACAAAATATTAACAAAAAATCTTCATGGGAATTGATAAACACAAAACTGTTAGATTCTCTGTTCTTTCTTAACTATTTGCAATCTGGCTGTCGGTATGATCAAATGATGATGCATGGATCCAATCACCGACTAGGGTTTCCATAAATGACAACACCAAATGATATTCATAGTGTCTCTTGCCAACACATCCAAGTCAGAAAGATGTGTTTTTATTAAACTCCTTGATTTTTATGCCTTTTTATCACGTCAGCCTTTGATGTGATTTTGATTGATGATCCTGATAGATTTAGATGATTTTTTATCTCATGATAGGTGAGATTCAATGATTGATTAATGATAATTGACCTCATGATAGGTGAGGATCAATTATAGTTTTATCAATTAATAAACCTCATGATAGGCAAGGTTGAATGATAGATTGATTGATTAACCTCATGATAGGCGAGGTTGATTGATAGATTGATTGATTAACCTCATGATAGGTGAGTTTTTTTGATAGATTGATGCGCACGAGATTTTATCAAAGTCTCACCAAAGTTGATTAGTTTAATAGGCTAATTGATTTTGATTTATTGAAAATATTACTGATTTGTGATATTTTGTGATGATAGGAGCCTTTGGTGAATCTGCAGATTTGTGAGTGTTTTCCTCAGACATGGGATTTGATACCCCATCTAACATAGCCTAAGATAGGTTTTATATCAAGTTTTGGTTTATCCTCTTTGTTGTATATGCCCCAAATTAGGATTAACAGGGGTCTCCTCACAGCATTAGGCTAAAATATGGCATAGTGAGCATAACACCTTTCACTTACCTACCAGCGAGATCAAAGTGACCCCGGAGGATGTGTACTATATTTTGAAGATATCCATGGTTGGAGAGCTTGTGTTGTATTATCATACTGAGCAGGGAGGGACCGATGCTTTGCACCGAGTTTTTGAGGATGATCGATTATGTGGTTATGAGATTCCCTGGAGAGAGATGGTGGATGCATACACAACACTGCCATCTGTGATTTCTAGTTTCATTGGTGGTTTCCTATGTACTGACCATAGGTGGAAGGGACTTTCAGTTGGATGGGGTCAGATTTTGGAGTAGATGATCATGCAGGGTACGAGATATGCTTGAGGCATGTGTATGTTAGCACATTTATACCATGATTTACACCAGGTTGTTTATTTTAGAGGACATAGTTTGTTGATCAGAATGACATTGTTACATATATGGGCATGGGAGCATATTGCCATCATGTGTCCTATTCCAGATAGACAATGACCAGTTGGGATACCATATGTCCCTGGCTACACAGGCCCAGTTGTCCAGCATAGGTTTGGAAAATTGGAATACTGGAGGTGCATGTTAGATGATCTAGATTTTTTTAATGGCGGCCCTACATTAGTTGTGAGTTGTGGGTAGAGGATGATACATAGATTTTGTATTTGTGCCAGTCCATGTACTTGATTGGGAGGACCCAATTTTTCATTGAGAGATTTATGTTGAGGAGGGTTATGCGGCAGTATGGTAGATTGCAAGGTATGCCATAGGGTGTCGCTCACTATGCACAATGATAGATGGATGCTTCAAAGTGGGGTCCACCCTATCCTATGATGTAGCAATTGAGGAGTATTAGGGGTTATATCCAATCATTTTGGATTACCATCCAGAGGTCATTGATGATCTAATGTCTGAGGAGTATGCTCAGTACTTGTTTCTACATCCATTCCCACATATATCCAGCCCAAATGAGGTGGTGTCATTTTTAGATGAGCAGGAGAGGGAAATTGTACATGGTCATAAGCAGAGGAGGATAGATATAAGAGACGGGGAGGAGGAGATGGCAGAGAGGGAGATAATAGAGGGGGAGATGGAAGAGGAGGAGATGGTAGAGGAGTAGACAAAGAGTAGTGATGATTATGGAGATGATGATGATGGAGATGATGGAGACGGGGGTGGTGGATGGCAGAGGTGGTGGTATAGGTGGTGGTAGAGGTGGTGGCAGAGTAGCCTTTTTTGTTAGTGTTGTCACGGTGCCTCGACGGAGGAGGTCTTTGGTGGTTGTGGCCCAGCAACATGTGCAGATTGGAATACCTTCATAGCAGCAACAAACACATTTTTTCCTTATAGGTACAGGTTTAGACACTACAGGTTCAATTAGCATAGGTAGCCACATTCACAACCGAGAGAGATGTAGGTAGATAGGTGGGCAAGAAGGCACTAGCATTATCTGATAGATTGCAGAGAGTTGTTGAGGGACCACCACTAGGGACATGATGAGAGAGGTCACATGAGTTGCTAAAGAGACTAAGTATTGCAGGGGCTAATATTATACAATTGTGTCAATAGAGAAGAGATTCATCTATGTCAAGTCTAGATCAACACACAGCCACTCTCGGACCACCAAAATGGTTGTGTTATAGCCACTATGTAGAGATCCAGATCTAGACCTAGGTATAGGTGCACCTGGTGCAGGTCCATCAGGTGGTGTTGCAAGAGGCCTAGCTAGACCAGAAAGATCTGGGAGGATCACCTCATATCTTCATGATTATACTTGATGTATTTTGATATTTTTGATGATATACACTCTAATTTTGACTTACTTCCATCTTGATATTGTATCTCTTGACATTTATTCAGATGTCATTACATACTTAACATTATGATTTTTGAGACTTATATGATATGTGGTGGATTCTTGATCTATATGTTCTATATGTTTCTTATGATGATTACCTATGATATATGCATTTAATTTCCATTCTATATGCCATGTGATGATTATATGATGATGATGTTATGAATATGCATTGATGGATTTATTATGTATGGATGCAATGGAAAAATGATGTTAATATGAAATGCCATGAGATGAATGTGATGCTTGGATAATGATTTTATATGCATTATGAATGATGTGGATATTATATGAAATGGATTTATGGTGATTCAAATGATATGTAATGTAATTTTTTTTTGATATTATCTGATGCAAAAATGTATGATCTAATGCATGGATAAATGTATGATATGATAATGTCAATGATAATGCCCCTATATTCATGATTTGTTTTTGGTATTTTTTGATGCAAATATATGATGTGATGTATAACATGAATGATTGATATGATAATGTATATGATTATGCAACTACATGGGAATGATATAGTTTTTTTTCTATCAAGTATACTCAGTCCATTAAATGATAGAGGTAACATTGTTTTTTAAATCTTTTCCAACCTCGAAACAATCTATTCTGTAGATGCAAAGCTAATATTAATGCAATCTCATTTAAGTATGCAAAAAAATTCATTTTAACAATCCATTTATCATGATTTTTATCATCATTTAGCCTTTAAAATGTTGAAAGTGAGTACAAGCATCGATGGCATAAGTTAGACCATGGTGACCTAAGTACTTCTTTGATGATTTTTGATATTACAATTTAACACAAGCATCTAGGTATAATTAAACTGAGATGACCTGAGCATTTCTTACATAAAACAAACAAGAATCAATCATTTTCCTATATAGATTTCAAATGTCATCAGTGATACTTGGTAGAGCACATCTCGCAACAATTCACATCGGAATAATGATCAATTCACAAACAATAATCAAAGAAAAATCATACTCCTTCCTTTCTTCTCTAGTTCAATAAATCATCAAGTTTCACCAAATATATGATAACAAAAACCAAAGTACAACATTTGAACACTCAAGCTAAAGTAGTAAAATTGTGATTCAAAAGAATATCATCCATTTATATTTGATTTGGTTTATTGATTCAAGTTGTTTGGTTTGGATATTTTGATCTTCTGATGTTTGTTGATTGTCTGATGTTGTGTTTCCCTATGATCATTGTGGTTTTTGAGTTGTCATACTATTGTTTGTCAGTTTGTTTAATCCCATAGTTTATTGTCCCCAGTGAGTTTAATATTTCTCCCTTGAGCTAGGGTGAGACAGGACCACATTGGTAGGATATGTCCATGAGGTTCTTCGTTGATAAGCATAATGATGGTGAAAATGACCAATCAAGGTGTGCTCAAATAGATGGAACAACTAGTCTATCACAAATAGTGCCTATTCCTAGGTTTTCACTACTTGTTTTTATTGCAATTTTTAGATTTAATGATTTTTTTTCTAATACCAAGACATCTATTTGCTAGGTTTTCATCAAGGCAATGATTTTTTTATTTTCACTTCTTTTTGTATTTTTGTAGAACTTTCACCGTGCACTAGATAATTCAAGTATAAAAATTTCTGAGGTGGATATTGTTGATAAGTTCATCAAAAAAACCCCCCTTAGGTCTGGAAAAATGATAAGCTCTTGATCCATAGACTGATATAACAATGAAGGGACCTAGCCAATTTGGTTCAAACTTACCCTTGTTTTCACAATTCTATTGATTGTAAGGGTTTTCCTTTAATACCAAGTCACCTACCTAAAATTCCTTTCATTTGACTCTGTGATTATAGCTTTTGTACATCCTTTGTTGATATGCTTTCAAGTGATCCATAGCTTGCTGATGATGCTCATCTTATAGTTCCAACTCCTGAAGTCTAGACACTCGGTAGTCCTCATCTGAAATGATCCCTTTTAGTGACACACGAATGGAAGGTATTTCAACCTTAATTGATAGAATAGCCTATGATCCATATACCAAGACATATGGTGTAGCTCCTGTAGGTGTTCTCATACTGGTTCGGTGTGCCCATAAAGCAAGATTCAGTGTAACATGCCAATTGCATCTAGCATCATTGACCATTTTCTTCAAGATTTTAAGTATAGTTTTTTTTTAGGCCTCTGTCTGGCCATTTCCCTAAGGATAGTACAGTGTTGAATAGTGATTTTGGATATGAAACCATTCAAACAGTTCTTAGACATCCTGATTCTTAAAAGGTCTACCATTATCGATGATAATGGATTGAGGAACACCATACCAACAGATAAGGTAATTTAAGATAAAGGATGCAATTTATTTTTCTATGAAGGTGGTTAGGGGTACAACTTCAATCCACTTTGTAAAGTATTATGTGGCTATAATGATAAATTTATGTCTATTGGATGAAGAAGGGTGAATTTTACCCACCAGATCCAGTCCCCACTGACAAAAAGGCCATGTTTTTGTGAAAGGTTGTATTTCTTGTGTTGGTGCATGTATAAGATCGCCATGGATTTGACATTTTTTTCATTTCTTTACATACTAAAAATAATCCTCCATATTCGACCAATAATATCCCAAATGGGGGAGTTTCTTCACTAGAGTTAGACCACTTGATTGAGTCCCACATATACCTTCATGAATCTCATGCAAGGTTGTTTCAGCTTCATTATGTTCTGGACATCATAGGAGAGTACCATCAAGACCTCAATGGTAAAGTATGTCAGAAATCAAGGTATGTCATGCGGCTTGGTTAATAAAATTTCATTTTTCATTTCGGGAAAGATCAGGAGGAAGGGTATTGTCTTTTAAGTAAGTATAAATCTTCCCATAGATGGAGGTTTCAAGGTCAATGATATGGCATATTACTTGGGATTCGGGATTTTCATTGGCAGAATTAGACACTTGTTCCACCATAAACTCATAATGTATTCATTGTTCCGGTATCAGCAAGAGAGAAGAAATTGTAGCCATAGCATCAAAAGCTTTGTTATCTGCCCTTAGTATTTGTTCAAATTTGATCTAAACAAAGTACTTTTTTAAATCATCCATCATTTTCTTATATGGAAGAAACATGTCATCCCTTGTTTGATAATCATCATTTACTTGATTAATGACTAGTTGTGAATCTCCATAGACTTGCAACTCATTGATATTCCATGCTAGTGCTACTTTGATGCCAATGATTAATGCCTCGTATTTAGCTACATTATTAGTATAAGGAAAGTTGAGCCTATAGGACTTTGGAATGGTGTGTCCTTGAGGTGTTACAAATAATATCTCAACACTTGATCCATTTTGTGTGTATGATCCATCAAAATATAGCATCCATTGTTGTGGTGTGATGGTAAGAACATCCGCATCAAGAAATTCAGTGCTCATTGGATGAGCATTTTCTAAAGGTTCTTCAACTAACTGATCAGCTATCACTTTTCCCTTGATGGTTTTTTTATCTACATATAGGATATCACTCACTTAAGATCATGACCCATTTGGCTAGCCTTCTTATTAAAGCAGCCTTGTTGAGTAAGTATTTTAGTGGATCAATATTTGCTATGAGCTTAACTACTGTGAGTCAACATATAATGGTGTAGCTTTTGAGTAGAAAATACTACCACCAAACAAGCTTTCTCAATGAAGGTGTAATTTATCTCATAACCATTCAAATTTCTACTGATATAATAAATAGCTTGTTCCTTTCCTGTAGGATCTTCTTGTGCCAATAAAATCCCCAATGAATTATTTGTTGTTGCTATATAAAGTACCAATGGTTTCCTTTTGTAGGAAGCACCAGTATTAGTGGAGATATCAAATATTTCTTTATTTGATTGAAAGTAGTTTCACATCTTTCATCCCATTTGAAAGAGACATTCTTATGTAGCAAATGATTAAACGCATGACTCTTGTCTACTAGTTGAGAAATGAACCTTTGGATTCACTAAAGCCTTCCTTGTAGATACCGTAGTTGACTAAAGTTTCTAGGTGGAGACATCTCCATAATATCCTTGACCTTGACATGATCCACTTCAATACCTTTCTCTGAAACTATATACCCTATAAGATTTTTTGATGTTACACCAAACACACATTTCTTGGGATTTAGCCTGACGTTGAACTTTTCTAGATGAATGAAAATTTTGCCTAGGGTCTCAAATTGTCCTTCTCTGGTATATGATTTTTCCAATAGACCGTCCACATGGTTCTCCATAAAATTATGCATCATGTCATGGAAGATGGTGGTCATTGCTCTTTGATATGTAGCCTCTATATTTTTCAACCCAAAAGGCATCATGTTCGAGCAAAATTTTCCCCATGGACAAGTGAACGTTGTCTTCTCTTGGTCCTCTGGTGCTATCTTTATTTGATTATAACCTGAAAATCCATACATTAATGATAATAGGACGTGTCCAGTTGTCAAGTCTAAAATAATTTCAATGTTTGGTAAAGGAAATTCATCCTTTGAACATGCCTTGTTGAGATCCCTAAAGTCATTACATATCCTGATGTTATTGTTTGTGTTAGAAACTAGTACGATGTTTGATATCCAATCAGCATAATCAATTAGACGAATGAAACCAACATCTAATAATTTCTTGAGTTCTACCTTCACCAACAAGGCGATATGTGGATGCATTTTCATTAGATTTTGTTTAACTGGTTTCACCCTAGGAGGTAGAGATAGATGATGCATCAGGAGTTTTGGATCTAAACCTGGCATATTAGAGTAAGACCAAGCAAAATTGATTTTTCAATCTTCAAATAACTTGGTGAATGTCGGCTTTTCATGTTCAATCATTGATGCTATCAAATGTAATGTCTTTACTTTTTCTTTTGTGCCCACATTGATAGTTTGAGTTGGCTCAAACAAAACTGATGATCTCTCATGATAATGTTCAGGAAGAGTGTCAAATCCCCCATATTTCAGTGCCTCGGAGAGGTTTTCACTACCAAATGTGCTCTTTATTTTTACTTTTTCTAGATCTAACACTATCATTAAATGGTTTTCACCATTAGATCTTTTGTTCATATTTTCATTTTTGTAGTTGGAAGATTTGACACCCCCTTCACTTGAAGCTTCGTTATGAGTTTCATGGTTGGAAATTGTGTCAAGATTTTTGGAAAAAATATAGTTAACAATGGCATCATCATTCGCAAAGGTGGGAATGTTAGAAGGCTTGGTTTGGTCCCAGTCAATAAGCTCAAGGTGTAGTACTTGGGTAAAAGATCATCGGATTGATGAAGTTCAATAGCAGTAAAATTTTGAATAGTAATGTCATTAGAATTTTTGGTAGGGATGTTGAGGTTTATGATGTTACTCTCCTCCAAGTCTATCTCGCTCGAATTTTTTTCATCCTCGCTTGAGTCATTGATATTATGTGATCTAAAAACAAGGGGTCTAGTCCCTGAGCTTTGTCCCTCCTCACATGTAGGTGCATACCTTTGTATTACATCCATTTTTTTCTTCAAAGGATACCTCAGATAGTGAATACCACTCATACTCATTAGAGTTTGTCTCATTGGTATCACTAGCTTGCAATTGTAGGTTTCTTTCAACAAACTTCTAGGTAGCTTCTTCTTGTGTCTCCTCTTTATATCCCAATCTAGTTTTGTCTTTTTCTTGAAGTGTGAGAGGTTGAATAGGTTCTCTAATGTCGTCCTTCCTTTTACCAATAGGTCCTTGTCCTTCATACCCCATATTCTCTAGGATTGTCTTTTATTTTTCGTATTGATCTATTTGTATGTTGCGGCTTGTTGATGTAGATGCTTCTTCATCTTTGTAGAGCCAATTCAGGACAGCCTTATCCTCTGATTTGTCAATCAAAGTGCCAGCCTTTACAAATCTGCCATCTAAAATGGTGAGGTTGTGATAATTATTGTATTGATGTCGAAGGTTGTCCATAATTTCTTAGTGAAGGAAACAATTGTGAAAGACATAAATATTATTGAATGGAATACTCTCCCATGACTTTGTCTATTAACTGGATCTTACCTTTGAATTTATTTGATAAAGATTTTTCATTATTTGTTGTAGTGGAATCAGCAATACCTTTGTCCTTTGATTGGTCCTTTTCAACCCATTTTGACATGAAATTTGATTGCTTCTCATTGTTTGATGAATTTGGAGTGTTAGCTTCCCTGATATGAGGTATAAAAGTATCTTGAGCTGCCTTAAGCATGTTGAATTGTTGGGGATTATTTGAATCACCTGAGATGGTTATTTCTTGTCCATTGACTGGGAAATTCAAGCACTGATGATAGGTGGATGGCATTTCTTGCATCTCTTGAATCCATGGACACCCCAAAATTATATTATATGTCAGATCTTTGTCCAACACTTGGGAGATTATGTCTTTCACAATCGGTCCCACTTGGATAGGTAAAATAATCAATCCTTTGGAAGATCTCTCTTCATCATCATATGATTTTATTGTGATTTTCCTTCTTGGATCAATAGCATTTTTAGAATATCCTAGTGCATGGATCAATTCTAAAGTACAAATATTCAAACCGGGTCCACCATCTATAAAAACACACTTGACTCAATGTGGAGGGCAGCATTGTGTGGATGGTTTAGTGATACATCATCATTCTTAGAAAAGTATAGGTAGTGAGGAGCGATTAAGTGTCCACCATAGCCTAGAACTGGAAAACTTCCAAGTTATTGGGTACTACTGTGGCAACAAGAGCTTGTTCTAGGATCTCCTTGTGTGTTGGTGATATTTTCAAAAGTTTTAATATCAAGATTTGTGTTGGTATTTTGTTCAACTAATCGATTATGTTGTCCTGATTTGTAGGGGCAGCAATTTTTTTGATTATAGAAGGAGTATCAAATGATTTATTAGTAGCTCCTTTCAATATTACCTTAGCTTGTCCCCTTGTTGTCACATTGACTGGTTGATATTCTTGATTCTCTCTGATTTTTATGACGTTAATGTTTTTTGCACTTGCAACAATGTTTGTGGTTTGATGATCAATTGTAATAATGTTATTTATGTCATAAATTTCTGCATTAAGAGTTTGATAATCAGATGCAATCATGTCATCAATATGATTACCATCAACAAAAAATGTATTTATTTCATTTTCAAAAGCAGCAAGGTCATGTTTATCGTTGATTTGAGTGTTATTAGTTTGATCTTCAGCTACCTGGATATGGACAATAGTGGAATCATAAACATAGTTTACATTTTTTCCTTTACCATTTGAAGAATATAATTCACCTTTGTCATAATTTGGTAAAGGATTTTTGAAAGCTCCATGATCATTTTTTTTTGTGGTCCTTCAACAAATATTTTCTTGTTTTCAATTAGATCTTGGATCAAATGTTTCAATTGCCAACAATCATTTGTCTTATGAGCTTTGTTTTTATGATAATCACAGTAATGTGTAGCATCCCACCAAAATGGTTTGACTTGTGGATCCTAATTTTGTGGCTCTTGTAATCTTACAAGTTTGGCTTCAATAAGTTTGTTTAATGATGATTCCAATGATTGTCCTAAAGGTGTGAATTTTCTTCGATTTGATGGCTTTTTGAATGGTTGTGATTTAGATCCAACATTGTTCGAATTGTTATTTTCATCTGAATTTAGGTTGTTGCCTTAGTTGTCGTTTTGAGATATTTTTTTTGCAGTTTCTATTAAATTGAATATTGGTTATGCGTTTTGTGTTTCAGTCACAGCATCATTGTTTCCAACATTTCTATATTTTTGCCAAAACTTGGGTTTATTTTTGTTATTGTGATTAGAGGAATTGGAATTGTTTGATCCTTCATTGTATGTTTTTAGGACTCCTCTTTTGACCAATGCTTCTTCTATCTTGAGACCATTTTTTTATCATTTTCTCGAATGTAGGGGGACATTGTAGTTCAATTCTATAACTCATATCATCGTTTAAATTATCAATGAATAGTTCCATCTTTTTCTTTTTAGGTATGGAACGCAGATATCTTGCAAACAACCTTCTCCATATTTGAAAAAATGAGAGAAAATTTTCACCTTTCTTTTCTTTAGTATTGCAAGTATCCTTCATTGTGATATCATTTTGTATATTTTAGGAGTATTGAGTTATAAATTTGTTAACCGGATATTCAAAGGATCTAATTCCTAGAGTTAATTTAGAGAACCACTCCATACATTGTCCACCTGAGCTTCTTGGAAATAGCCTCATTAAGTATGTCTCTTCATGAGAAAACTCTAAGCTCATAGCGCAAAATTCCCTTACATGGTCAAGAGGATTTTTTTTTCCATTATATTTATCATACTTGGGAAACTCACAGTGTTTTGTAAATGGAATCATGTTCACATTTTGAGCAAAAGGATATGGAAAAATATCCTACAACAAGTATCTCTTAGTAGTTCTTGTTTACATATCTTGGAATTTTTGTTCTAAGGTTTGTAATTGATATTTCATTGCATCCACTTCATCTGTATTTTATGTTTTAGACTTAGCTCTTTTAGGTGTTCCTGTCAATATATTAATATCAAAGTCCTTTAGAACTTTGACACCCAGATCAACTAACATTAACAGATACTTTTCCCCATCCTTTTCCAGAATTTTCTCCATAAACTTATGGAACTTGGGGTCTTGTGTCATATTTAGTAGATCCTCTTCAGATATTTCATCAACATTATGTCAGTTGGATTTGTTGAGTAGATTTTCCTCAATCTCAGACATAGTTTGGATTTCAATTTCTTTCTCTTGAAATTTTAGTATTTGTGACCTTGTAAAAACTAGCATACAGATGTTATAATTGTCCAGTAAAATTTGATCTTGGTTTGATATAGTGTCAAGGATGTTAACTTGAGTCAAATAGAATGATAGATTCTATTGATTAGAGTAATTTGACAAGTATGATTATACAACTTCATTTCTTGAAGTAGGATGACTGATCCTGATAATGAAACTTGGATTTTAATCAAACGTGTTTGATTTAGAAACTCTTAGGATGGTAGATCTTGGTTTAATTTAAATAATTTCACTTGTAAGATTTATTTTTCAAAGTTTAAGACTCGGGTTTGATTTGAGAGAGGTTCTATTCTGATAAAAATCCAAATTCTGATGTAAAAAGTTTGATAGATAGTGAAAATAGCTCTCTAGTTTTTGCTTTGGTGGATGCACCATAACAGTCCTCTGATGCACTGCACTAACAATTTGGTTTGATGCACTATTAAACAAATTAGATGTGTTGTATTGTTTTTTCTATGTGCTAAAATTTTATTTCTATGCGCTAGATTGTTCCTCCTATGCACTAAAAGATGGGTTAATGTGTTGTTAAACAGGTTGGATGTGCTATAACAGAGAGCAAATGTTCTATTCTGGAAGTATTTAGGATTTTGACAATCTATTTTTTCTCTAGTTTTAAATAGTGAATATTGTTTGACTCGAGGGTATAAACTTTTGATTTGATGACCTTGTATATGTTTTGTTTGTTGTGGACTATAGAAAATGATTGCTTTGATTGGATGATATCTTTTTGAAAATGAGTTACACACACAGCAACAAGTTTGCAAATAATTTTTTCAATTCTATGCATTAAACATATAGTGTGTATTCTAGAATCAGGTCTAATTCTTTCAATTTTCACTTGTATAACACAATAAAGATAGTTCAAGCACTCTTCTATCTCAAAAGGTCACTAAAACTAACACAACCCACATCTCGAAACTATGTCATCTCAGACAGATATGTCACTCCCTAGAGCGCACCTGTGTTTTTGCCTTTCCCGAGTCTTAACCAAAGTTGAATCCTCCACTTTTGGCTAGGTTCTCTGATAGTTATATGGTGAGTGTCTTGGGGGTAGATTATTCCCTCCCCTTTCACTGTGATATAGAAAGCTTTCAAAAACTAACACAGTTGGATTCTAACTTAAAGTTCATAGATAGGGTTTTTGTTTGGTGCGAAAATAGATAAACTCCCTCAGGAGACCTCCCAAACTTTAGAACAAAGACTTTGGGGATGGCTATCTTGCACACTACCTTTTAATTGTGGAATTTCCCCAAATTCACTTTTGATTATAGTGGGTTGGAAAACCTGGCTTTGGTTGTTTCCACTTAGGTAGTTCTCGTAGGGTGAGTACTTTTTCCCCCTACGGCAAGCCCTCTAAAGGTGTTAATAAAAGCATGAAAATTGAGTCTAGCATTTTGATCACCCAGTGAAGGGGAGAGCATAAGCCTATCACTTCAACCACAGTAAATAGGGGGTCCAATTATCCTCTTACTTAAGCTAGATTCCTATCTTAAATAGAAGAATTTAATAATAAGTTCAAAACCTTGCAAATACCATTAGTAATTTGTAATATTCATCTTTGACCGGTGTAAATGTTTTGAACAACTTTCTTTGACCAAAGTACTTTGTACCTGCAACACATAAAATAGAGATTAATATCCAAAAAAAATCAATTTTCTGTAAAAACAGTTAGATGTGCTAAAACGTTAAGCATATGTGCTAAACATTAGACGTGCAAAAAAAAAAAATGAAAGCGTTGAACTAATTATCAAATGTGCTATAACAATGATTAAATGTTTTGAAATAATATTTTGATGCACTGAAATATCTGTCGGATGCGTCGTAAAAACTTTTGATCGTGCTAAAATAGAATCACATCAAATCTGTAGTCACTCTCCAAAAAAAATGTTAATCATGGGAATTTGGCCTCACGGTGGGCATCATTTATGTGTGTGGGAAATATGTGTAAATGAATTAATAACAACACACCTTAATGAAAAACAATTAGGAAATTCAAATGACAGATTTAATCTATTTGAAGCATAATAAAACATCTAAAATAATTCCATTTCTCTCTAACTCCAAGGATTTATTAAATCAAAGTGGCTCTCAGATTTTGCGCACCGTGATTATTAAAATGACAACCTAGAGAATGAGAATGATAAACTAAATGATATGTTGTGATGAAATGATTGATAATGGAAGCTATGACAATGGTACTGTGATATTGATATGATATGATATGATAAAATATTGCAAACTAAGATGCAACTGATATGATATGTTGTGATTGTGAATTCTAATATGATTGCTATATGATTCTAGATTACCGATTGCTCAAATTTGGTATGCTAAATGCTCTAATATGATTCCTGCAGAGTAAAGTTACATAAAAGTGGAATCTATTTCCTGCAGTAAGAGGTTTCTTTTATATATTTTCAAAGGAAAATTATGATGCGGTAGCAAGCAATGGTTCAGATTTGATCTAGATAAATCAATGGTAGAAGATGAATAAATTGGTGAGGAAGAAGGGGAAATGATTTCTCTTAGAAAAACATTATGCCAAGTGATTAGGAAGAAATTGTGGATCCATGAAGCCAACTATTTCCAACTGTTAAAGTTTGTTTCAAAATTGGCTAGAAAGATAAAGTAAAATTGAATGCAACTTGAAGATTTCAACATTGTTAAGAGAAAAGTTGTAGACATGTGCCCAGTTGGAAATTTGATTTATTCATTTTGGAGGGAAGATGTATTATTAAATAAAATAATTGGAATTTGTTTATTTAATAAAATGATATGATAATTAAATAATCGATGCGATTTTGTTTATTTAATTAAGATGGAAGAATTAGACAATTAAATAAAACAAACTATTGAATTTGTTTATTTAATTAAGATGGAAGAATTAGACAATTAAATAAAACAAACTATTGAATTTGTTTATTTAATAGAATAAAATAGAATGTGAATCATATAAATAAATATTTCTATTTATTTATGTATATTTGAATTAAAGGTTAATTAATCAAATAATTGTATTTAATTAATCAGATTTATCCAGGTCATTTTTAGGTGTATACATTATCTAGTTGTGTTAGGAGAGCTCCCAATGCTTCTTGTGTTGTAGACACATAGAGTGTCATTTCATTGCTTGGAATAGGTGGCATCAATATTGGAGGATTAATTAGGTATTCTTTGACTTGTTAGAATGTTTGGTCACATCTCCCATCCCACTTGAATGTGATGTCTTTATGTATGAGAAGGGTAAAGGGTGAAACTTTTCTACTAGTTGTGCAATGAATCATCTAATAGATTGTAGCTTCCCTTGTAAACTTCTGAGTTGCTTCAATGTCTTTGGTGGAGGCATTTATAATATGGCCTTTACTTTCATAGGATCTACTTCAATTCCCCTTCTTGATACTATGTACCCTTATATCTTTCCAAATGTTACTTTGAATATACACTTTTTCGGGTTGAGTCTCAAGTTATATTGTTCTAGCCTATCAAACAATCTGCAAGGTTAATCAAGTGGTCTTCCCTTTTGATGGACTTTGCTAGAATTTCATCCACATAATCTTCCATAATTGTGTGTAGCATATCATGGAAGATTGTCATCATCGCTCACTAATAGGTCACTCCTGCATTCTTTAAACCAAATGGCATGACAATCTAGAAAAAGGTCCACCAATTACAAGTGAATGTTGTTTTATGTTGATCATGAGGGGATATGTTTATCTCATTATACCCAGAGAAACCATCCATTAATGATATAATCTCATGTCCTATTGTTAGATCCACTATCATATCAATACTTGGAAGAGGGAATTCATCCTTTGGGCAAGCTTTTTTTATGTCTCAAAAGTTCATGCAGATCCGTATGCCCCTAGTGGATTTTGACACCAGTACTAGATTTGATATCCATTCAAGATAATTGATTGGTCTGATGAATCCCACATCTAGTAATTTCTTTAGTTCTACCTTTACCAATAGTGTTATTTGAGGATACATTTTCCTTATTTTTTGTTTGATAGCTCCAAGAAATATGGCCAAGTGGTGTACAACTAATGTTGGATCTAGTCCTGGCATATCTACATATGTCCATGAAAATTTATCTTTCTTTCATTGATCAACATTGTGAAGTTCACTTTCTCTTCAAGATCAAGGGCGTTGCATGGTATTTGATCTTTGGGTTCTCTGTTGTTCCAACATAGATGGATTTTGATTCTTCCACTAGGAGTGTTGACTTCTCTTGATATTCAAATTTAGGGAGATCAAATCCTCCATCCTTGGGAACCTCAAAGACGTTTTCACCTTTAGATTCATCCATTATTTTTTCTTTTCAGGATCTGATAGAGCCACATTGTGGTTTTCCCTATAGGATCTCATTTTCATATTTACATTATCTTTTTCAATTTTGTGACTGGAGGACACAATCTCCCCACTAAAATACGCTTCATTTTTTTGTTGCATGATGAACCCTACTTTATGATCTCTTGTTGGTATACCAGTTCAAAGTCCCATAAACTCTACGATTGCTTCATCATTCTGGAATTGATCCAAAAAAGGTGTATGTTTTTGTTCGTCCCAATCTATCAACTATGGGTAGAAAAGGGGTAGGCTATCATTGTTATCTATAAAACTTATACAATTTTTTGAGATGTTTAATATGGCTTTGGCATCATTTTCCCATTAGGTGTCTAGGTCATTATTTCTAGAGGTGACGAAGGAAGGAGAATCCCATTCATACTCATTAGAGTCTATTTCAGAATAATAATAATCGTCATTAGGAATGGTTTTTATAATTTGGGTAGGGACTATACCTATGTCAAAGTTTTCAAATAGGTCTTCAATTGGTAAATTGAAGTTTATATGATGGTAGATATCCAATGTCTTAACACCAGTAGAAGCATCTCCTTTCTCAAAATAGGTATGTCTAGTTTTTGGAGTAACCACATCTATAGGACCATAATCTAGTTCCATGTTCTTTTTCCTCTATTCCACTATAATGAGATCCCTTATGCCTTGTTTGTGTAGCCAAAGGTCACCTATTCCAGTGTCTCCCATTTTTTTTTCTAGCTGGTAGCCTTTTCTGCTAGGATCAATTAGAAGGGATTGTGATTGTTCAGGTTCCTCTTGTTCCTCCTTATAGATCATGGATGACAAATCTTCTTTGAATATTGCCTCATCCTTCATATCTTTGCACTTGGTAAAAATTGTGGGTTTGACTACCATTATCTTGAATCTTGGACTCAAACTTTAGTTTCTCATTGGATGAGGGTTGAGTTGATGTTGATGGGTTGACATATGAGAAGGATTGGAATGTTATGTCATTGTTGGGTATACGTTGTATTTTTTTTATATTTCTCCTCCAAATTCACACAATAATGGAAGGGTTTGGGATCAACATATAACGTAACATCCTTTCCTTTGTGAGGAAACTTTATACATTAGAGGAAATTTTAAGGAAGTGCTTGTAATGCATGAATCCAAGGGCATCCTAGAAGAAGATTATACAGTAGCTCAAGGTCAAGTACTTGACATGTCATTTTTTTGGTTGTCAGTCCTATCTACATAAGGAAGCTTGATGGGTCCTTCTAAATTCCTTTTGAGGTCGTCATAGTCCCTTATAGTAATATTTTTTCCCTTTTCTATTACATCATCAAAATAACCTAGTTTTATGACAAATTTTAAGGTACAGATGTTTAGACCTACATTGTTATCTATCAACACTCTTGACCATGTGTTTGTGGACACCAAACTTTATGTAGAGAGATTGGTTGTGAAATGACTTTTGTGGAAGGTCTTTCTTGGAAAAGACTAAATGGTTATTGGTCATGATTTTTCTAGCCATGGCTTGAAATTGATTAGGATTGAGGTCATTAGGGATCGATGCTTCTCATTCTTTCTCTAGTATCTCCCTATGTGTGGGTGATAATTTTAGTAGTTCTAGGATTGAGATCAAAGCGAGAGTCTTCTTCACCTGTTCCACAATACTATAGTCATTCGATGACTTAGTTGTGGGTTTAGGTGGGGCTCCTTGTATTGTGAATTTCCCTTGATAGGTAGTTACATTACATTCTATGTCCCTACCTCGTATAGTCAATACATTTACCCTAGTTTCATATGTTTGAGAGAGGGTACCTAGAACTGTGTCACCATAAGTGTAGTTAGCATTGTGATAGTCTTGGTCTTTTGTCATTCTTCTTAGCATGGTTTAGAATTGGATTTGTGTATATCTGGAGGTCTTTGTTTCAAGGATGATGTTCTATTTCCACTTCTCCCTTGTCGATCAAGTCTTGTATTATGTGCTTGATTCTCATGCAGTTATTTGTTGTATGTCCTTTGATTTTTTGAAACTCTTATAAGTCCTTATTGTGCCATAGTGTTTTGAAGCTTGGCTCCTCATAGTTTGGGTGATTGTTGACCTTGATGAGGTTTTGTTGCAATAGTTTACACATGATTGTCTCAAGGGGTTCTCCTAACACATTGAACTTCCTCCTTGGTTTATCATATTGCCTTCGTTACCCTCCCTGATTTTTTTAATGGTTAATCACCTAATTGTTTTGGGGATAGGTGAGTTGATTGTTTTGTGTGTTGCTATAAGCGTAGCTCATTTGTGAAACTTGAGGTTTTTTTTAGGTACATTGGGATTTTGTACACGCCATACTAATCTTTCATCAACTACTCCATTGTTTTTAATGTTTTTGCTCTTGGCCCAAATATTAGGTTTTTCGTTTGAATTAGAAGAATAATCTCTTAGGTTGTTTAGTTTAATAACTCCCCTTTCTATGAGATCCATTTCTATGTGTAGTCCCTTCTCAATGGCCTCTTCAAATTTATCAGGGCAGAACATGGTGAGTTGGTAGTTGATCTCTACTTAGATATTTGAAATGAATATATCCACCAATTCCTTGTCGAGAATAGGCCACTTGAACCTACTAGCTTTATGTCTCCATCTTTGTAGGTAGGAGGTAAAGGATTCTCCTTGAATTTTTTTAATCTTTTATAGATCTATGATGGTAACGTCCTATTCTATATTGAATGAGAAGTGGTTTACAAATTTGGTAGTTAGTTCATCAAAACTTTTAATTCTTGGTGGTAGATGGGTGAACAATTCCATAGCGTGACTAGTAAGACTATGTGGGAAGAGCCTCATTAGGTAGGATTCATTCTTTTTCACTTCCATGCAAGCTATTGAAAAACCTCTCATTATTCTACTAGATCTCTCTTTTCCTTTGTATTTATCAAACTTGTGTATTTAGAAATTCTCAGGGAAGGGGAGCATAGTAATGGAATGATCATAAGGAAATGAACATATATCATGTAGGCTATAAGTCTTCTTTGGTTTTCCTATTTGCATGTCTGATATTATTTGATTTATTTCTTGTAGTTGTATGTCCACCTCTATTTTTGGTACATTTGTTTGTAAATACTATGTTTAGTATCCTTGTTGTCCCACAATGTTCATTTGGTCATAGGTTGGGTATTGTGGAGGTACGGGACCTTGGTAACCATCCTAGGTGGAAGGAGAGTTAAATCCTTGTGTGAAAGGAGGGTTAGGTCATTGTTGGTTATAAGGAGTGTTAAGTCCTTATTGAATTTCAGGAGGGTTAGCTCCTTTTTTAATGTAAGGAGGGTTACCTCCTTGTTGGATGGAAGGGGGGTTAGCTCTTTGTTGAATGTAAGGAGGGTTAGCTTCTCGTTGGATGTGAGGAGGGTTAGCTCCTTGTTGAACATAAGAAGGATCAGCTCCTTGTTGGATGGAAGGAGGGTTAGCTCCTTGTTGAACATAAGGAGGGTTAGCTCCTTGTTGGATGTAAGGAGGGTTAGATCCTTGTTGAATATAAGGAGGGTTAGGTCCTTGTTGGATGGAAGGAGGGTTAGCTCCTTGTTGAACATAAGGATGGTTAGGTACTTGCTATTGTTGTTAAGGAGGGGTACCTTAATAATGCATTGGTAGTACACCTTTTTGTCGGGAACAACTATACTGAAGGTTACCTTGGTGGTGTGTTGGTGGGATACCTTGTTGTTGTTGTTGAGGAAGGGTACTGTAATAGTGCATTGGTGGTACACCTTGCTATTGAGATGAATTATACTAAAGGTTACCCTAGTGGTGTGTTGGTGGGATACGTTGTTGTTGGGGTGAACTGTATTGAAGGTTTCCCTAGTGTTATATTAGTGGGATACCTTATTGATGGAACAAATTGGGAAGGGTACCCTATGGCACACCTTTTTGTTGGAAAAAATTGTTTTGAAGGTTACCCTAATAATGTGTTGGTGAGACATCTTGTTGATGATACTATAGATTGGAAAGGGGACCGTGTGACTCACCTTATTGTTGATTGGGAAGAAAACCATGTGACCCACCTTGTTGTTGGTATTTTTGATTGAGAGGGGGACCATGTGACCCACCTTGCTGATTAGAAAGGGTACCCTATGGCACACCCTGTTGTTGGTATTGTTGATTAGGAAGGAGACCATGTGACCCACCTTATTGATGGTAGTGTTAATTGGGAGGGGGACAATTTGACCCACCTTGTTGATTGGAAATGGTACCTTGTGGCCCACCTTATTGGTACTATTGATTGGGAAGGGGACCATGTGACCCACCTTGTTGTTGGTACTATGGTGGAAATTTCCCTTGTTGATTTTGTAAATTTTGAGAAGGGTGAATATATGAAGTGTTTTGAGGCGTGTATTGTCCTATTGGTGGGTTGTTACCTTGTGGTATGTATTGAGATGAACCCCCTTGATATTTTTGGGCTACAATAACTTGTTTTATTTGGGTTGGTTTCCTAAACAAAGGGTTATTTGTTGATTGATCATTGCCCTGTGAGAATACTGGTGACATATTTGGAATCTCCAATGGTTTGGGTGTTTCTCTCACAACTGAGTTATCTCCTAAGGGAATGAGGTGAGTATCTTTAAGACATTCCACATTAAATTATTTGGGAAACTTAGCACCACTTTGTGCTCATTTGAAGAAATAATTATTTGGATCCTTTCTTAGGATTTTATCCACCAATTCGAGCACCTTGGGATTGTTAGAATGTTGAAATAATTATTCATAATTTATTTCTTCCTCACTATCCACTTCTTCTATGACCATGTCCCTTGGGTTTTGGTTTTCTCTATCCATCGCTTCTTGTTCTCTATGGATTACCTCCTCCTCACTAGGTGATTTATTTGATGTTTCTTTGTATGTTGGTTCCTTTTGAGGAGTTACAAGGTTGCTTGGTCTATAACCCCATGGGTCACTTCCATTGTTTTTAGTGTTTTTTGGTAGTACACTAGCGCTACTTTTGTTGGCCTCCATGTTTTTTCTATGTTGTGATCTCATAATTTTCATAAAAAAGTGCCAAGATTTTGTGAATATTTGGTGATTTCTAAACTATGAAATGAACTAATGCTTTGTTTTTGGGATTATCGTGTTTTAAGGAAATGAACTTAGTGTTTTTTTTTTTGGATTTTCTATTTTAAGGAAATTAAATTGCGTTTATTTTTTTGTATTTTATGTTTTAAGGAAATGATGTCTATTGCCATGCAGGAGGTGGTAATACAGGCCTTCTGACTACGATATCATCTTTTCGCTCTTGGTTGTCTAGGATATTTGATATGTTTCTCCACTGGTTTGGTATTTCTTTATCTCGAATATGAAGCTCCTCAAACTACTGATAATATATGTTTTTTCACCCTGAATATCCTCAAATTTTAATTGTATGATGGGTGTTGTAAGGTTTGATTTTTGCACTAAAGCAATTGGATGCCAAATGGTTATAAAGTGAAAGATGAAAGTGTTGGTGTTTTGATGTGGTTTTTGTGATTCTCAAAACCCTAAGGTTTGAGTGATGTTTTGGAATGAAACTATTCTTGGAACTCAAAATTTTGAAAGGCTTGGATCGATATTTCATTTCTTTTTCTAGAGGATATATTGCGGGAAATTTAGTTGAACTAGCCTTGAGGTTCAAGAAAATGTTGATATCTTAGACATTTGAGTAAAGGAATGATCCAAGTTGTTTGTTTTGATTTTGATTTATAAAAGTAGGATGAGGTTTTTGATTTTTCAAATGGATGATGGACTAATGTACTTTTATGACTTGTTTTAGGAGTCTAACTATTTCATTCTTCAACGGATTTACAACCAGTTTCAGATTGGTTTTTTGTTTTCACCAAAAAATAGAGAAAAAGCAGTAGTATTGAAGCAAAAGTGGCTTAAAAAAGTCAACTACAACCAGATTATGGTAAAGTGCGGCTAAATTATAAAAGCGAATGCGGTAAATTTTTTCAAGTTTGGCCTTTGTAGCAAGTTTTATGTCTAATGAACAATGAGTGCAAAAGTGAACCTTTTGGTCAAAAGTAGCCAGTATAAAGACAACTACTGCCAGGAAAATATGTCAACTACGGAAAGATTAGGAGCAACTACCATAATTTTAGTGCAACTACATTCATTTTTCTCAAAAAAGCTGAATTTTTATTAGTAACTGTTATAAGATAGAGAGAAAAAGCACCATGTTTTTTGCAAGTGCAGCCAGTTTTTGGTTAGGTGCTGGAAAAATAGAAGCAAAAGTGGCCTTTGTTCAGTTTTCTTTCCCATTTTTTGTATTAGCAGTAGTTTGGATAGATTTTTTAGTTTTGGATGAGTTTTCTTGATCTGATTTTGAGATTTGGCAAGTGATAACACAACATAGCAATCAAAACTTGTTTAACCCTAAATGTCTACAACTTTAAGCACATTTTCTTTCAAAAATTCTCAAAGTTCATGAAATTAGAAATGATAAAGTCATAGTTTCCAAGGTTAACTTTGTTCTTAATATGACTTGAAATGTGAGCCTAAACATTTGAAAACCTTCAAAGATATTTGTTTAAGATATCTTTTAGGGAGTGCAAACATAGGGCTCTTTTCAAAGTATTTGCATTAAATTCAAAGGGTTTGGTGTTTGAGAACCATGTTAAATGATTTTTTTGATGTGTTCATTTTAATTCAAGCATGGTGTTTGATGTTTCAAAGTAACCAAAATATTTTTGGCAATTTTGTCAAGACAAAGTACACCCTAGAGATATAAACTTCCTCCTAGATGGGCTTACCTGATGCCCCAAAGGGATGATTTTACATGCAATGAATGGAGAGTGTTTTAAGCTCAACCATAAGTTAGACTTGGTAAGTAACTTCTCAGAATCAAAGTTATAATACAAAACTTCAGAGAATGTTTTGGCTAAAAAGGGTAGCTTCTACCACATTGGTTCTTAGTCATGTTTCGGGATAACTAGTGTCTATACATGCAACTATTAACTCAATTAAGAGGTCTCTCAGCCCTTGTGGGTTCTTACGTATCTCACGGATACTAAGGGAGACTTTCATTGATATAGACAATCTACACCAGGTGGGTGATGATATTTCCTCACACCCATAATTGTTTATATAGCAAACCAAAACAAAATTATTGCATGGATCATTCCCTCTCACAAGTTGGGAGGAAAACCCTCTAAAGGTATGCTTTGAAATGTAAACAAAGTGCGAAACTCAAAAAAAAATTCATCACCCAAGATTGCCAAAAGGTGCGATGGGAGAGGATAGACACCTAGTTTTCCAAACATAGAATACATAGTATACACTTCATTACAATGTTCATTTTAAGCCTAAAAAAAATAAAAATTAAAAATTAAAACAAAAATGAAATGAAATGAAATTGTGTACAAGATAGCAATTTTTTCTTTTTATGTGCACCAATTTCAAATCTTTAAGACTCCAAGAAGTATCACAATGTACAACCAAAACAAATTTGTTCATTTTTAAGCAACAATTTAAATGTTTCTAAAGCCTTGTTGAAAATGGTGAAAGAGTGAGTTAATTAAATAATGAAATATTATTCAATTAATAGAGGAATTTGTGGTTTTTGATGCAATTGATGTGAAATACAGTGATGTTAGGTGATAATGATGTTGATGATGAGAAAATGTCATTCAGGATGTGCAATAAGTGTTAGGACAATTTTGCATGTCTATAGAATCATTATTTGTTTCTTAGATAAACTCAAAAGAAATTATTGTCCAAGGTCTATCTTAGTATAAATGTTTGATTAACCTTATTTATTGCTAGATAAATCCTTGAAAACAAGTAATACTAGTTAAACCATCTTGAGAAAGCTATTAAATTTTAATGAAGGAAGTTGTTTACATGTATTTATTTGCATTTGAAGATATATTCACTCAACTAAATGAATGTTTTTTTCTTAGGTTAAATAACCAAACTATAGTTGCTTAAATATATTTACCTACACAACTCAAAGTTGAATTTCTTGTCTTCCACATGTTAGGTAATGGATTTTAATCTTTATCTTTTAACAATGAGGGTCATATTTATAAATATGAGAATTAAGGCTCATAAGTACTTTAATATGGGTAATCATTAAGTGATTTTTCTTGTAGTTAATTGGTATTTATTCGGGACATGTTAATTATCATATAAAGTAAATCTAATTTATTAGGAGTTCAAAATGGGGTAGTAGGATTCTATAGTAGTTGTTCATTTAAAAGTGTGGCACAAAGGTGTTTTCTTAATTAGGAAATTAAAATATGAATACCATATTAGTCAAATAAATTTTTAAGGTTGGATTGGTTGTTGGAGTACGAGAAACACTAAGAGGGGGGTTGAATCATTCTTTAAAAAATCAACTTGAATTCAATGGTTTTTCAAAACACATAATCTCTTTGTAATCATTGAATGTTCAATTTCAAGAGTCTAACCAAATGTGATAGCCAATAGAAGATCCTTAAACAATCATGAGAACTCAAATGTTACAAAGTAGATAAAGGAAGCAGAAAAACTAAATTGCATGAATCATGATAATCACGTGGACCACAAAAGAACCATAACACAGTATTTTTATGAGTGGAAAACCCTCATAGGGATAAAAAACACTCGAGAAAATTGTCTCACTGGCTTAATAAAATCCCACTAATTATAGAGCCTCATTGGCTACTTTTTGTGCCTCATTGAAAAATATTGCCTCATTGAAAAAATATAGCCTCACTAGCTACAAAATATGCCTCACTGGAAAATCCTCACTAGATTTTCAAGTTAACAAATGCCTCACCGACATATAATGGCATTGATCAACAATCAAGATAAAGAGTAAAGTACAGAGGATTACTTTGTTTCTCTAATGATCATGGAAGTTTTCTACTGTAATACATTCTATGTCCTATAGGCTTCATTGCACTTGAAACCTAGAAAACACAAAGCATATTAATTTTTCTTTTCATAGTTTTTGTATCCAGCCTTTCTTAAAAGAATATTCAATTCACTATCCAGCTACATTCAATATTTTCAAAATACTCATTTCATAAAACTAGGGTTTCGAGAGAAACCTTCACATTCAAATGATAATGACCATCTAATCAGAAAAGAACTAAAAAAAAAAAAAGATGATACTTGGCATCTCAAGTTTTTCTAGCCTATTGTCTAAGAAAAGATCGAGCTTGAGAATCTCAAATAAATAGCCAACATTAACTTGGTGAAGTGCAATATAGTCATACCTCGGTCATTTTTTCCTACAACTAAAAATAACTTAGAAAACTCAACTCCACCATTGAATCTACAACTGCTCATAACCAGCCAAGTTTGATGTTGTTAAAGCCTTCCATGGTCAACAAAAACCTTCCTGGAAACCACATTTTCTACCGCCATACCAAGTTTTTCTTAGTTATTCCATGCTATTCCTTAATGCAACCATCATTTTCTCACAATAAACTACCTTTGTTTGGTCGATTAGGGTTATCATTGTGTCGTGACTTGTTCATTACGAGTTTTTATCACTTTGCATGAAAAATAAATTAAAAAAATTTGTCGGCCTTCTTCATTATGGTTTTGTTTAGTTTGCATGAATGTAACAAAACATCATAATTCCCAAAACCTTTGTATCAGTCTAAGTCTCAAGATCACCAAGTGCTAAGTGAATTCTAAGACCAAAATCTATTTGTGTTGCCTTAGTAAAAACATTGATATCCAAATGTCACAAATATCAACCAAATCCATAAACCTTATGCTCCCCAAATATGCATCAAGATTAATGTCATTTTGAAATCAATTCCAAACTCATCCAATGTCAAAAGGGTCAAAAAACTCCCCCTTTGGCATTGATGTCAAACCCTATCATTGTCATCAAATATTTTCACCTATATAAGCATCAAAACTACCAAATTCCTGAGAAATGAAAGTAACATGAAATATCAATATCATCAAGATCATCTCACTATCAAGAGTAACATGAAATTGAAACAACAATATGTCAATAACTAGTTGATCACACTATCATGCATGTACTGAAATAAAGTAACCAACCACCATAATCTCCCTCTTTTGACAACAATGCCAAATGACAACAAAGGGGGACAACAAAATAAACTGTGAAAGAAATGAATGCATGTTGGATAACTTGTGTAAAGAAGCCATGTATAAAAATACCAACTAAACAAGCCTTATGAACTACTATCACAATGAACACCAAAACACTGTTAGATCCAAAATGTGTAAGCCATAATAAAATCATTGTCATAATGCATCATAATGACTATCATAATGCATCATAATGACTATCATAATGTAGCATACTATCAAAGAGCACATGTCACCAAGGATATAAGATAATAACTATGCAAATCACTACCATGTCAAAAGGGTATGTCAACTTTCACTATAAATCCATGGTGCAAGAATATGAAAAAGGTACACTGCATCAAAATACTACAAAAATTATGAATGGAATTGCAACAAAAATGAACCATTCATGAGCCAGGGATGAATAATAAGCTTTGAAGATCCCCCTAAAACTTTGCAAAAATGACTTGTGCTATTGAAGAGAGACAAGGAAGAGAACACCAATTTTATCCCTTAAACTTTCAAACACCTCTTTTACTAATGGCTTTGTAAAGATATCAACCACTTGATCACATTATGCCACATAATCCAAAACAAATTCATTTGTTAGAACCTTTTCCCTCAAGAAATGATAGTGGATGGCTATATGTTTGGTTCTTGAATGCATTACAAGATTTTTTGAAATATCTATAGTGCTAGTGTTATCACACAAAATATGAATAGGTTGAGATACTTCTACTTTGGTATCTTTTAGTGTTTGAACCATCCATAAAACTTGAGAACAGCATGTGGTAGCAACAAAGTATTTTTCTTCAGTGGTTGACAAAGACACAGTCTTGTTTCTTGTTGTGTCATGCTACCAACCTACCACCCAAGAAAAATGATCCTCCAAAATTTATTTTTCTATCATCAATGCATCCTACCCAATCAGTGTGAGTGTAAGAAACAAAATTAAAATCATCATGTCTTGGATACCACAAACCATAATCAATAGTACCATTGACATATCTAAGTATCCTTTTAGCTGCATTAAGATGATATTGCTTCAAAGAGGAATGAAATCTAGCCACCAGGCATACAACATGTATGATTTCATTCCTTGTGGCAGTCAAGTACAAAATACTACCTATCATAGACCTGAACATGGTGTGATCTACATTAGGAAAATCAAGATCTTGGCCTAATTTGTAGCCAGTTTCTATGGGAGTTCCAACTAGTCTACTTTCATCCATTTAAAATCTTTTGAGCATCTCTTTTGCATATTTCATTTGAGAAATAAAGATACCCTTCTCAAGTTGAGAGACCTATAACCCAAGAAATAAAGAGAGTTCTCCAAGCATGGAAATTTCAAACTCGGCTTTCATAATGTTAGGAAAAGTAGAACACATATCATCATCATTTCTCCAAAAATAATATCATCTACATAGATAACAACAACCAAAATATTTTCACCTTTTGTCATGAAGTATAGATTTTTATCAACACATCCTTTTGTGAATCCTTGACCTTGCAAATTCTTATCCAGCTTAGAGCACCATGCTCTAGGGGCTTGTTTTAAACCATATAATGGATTTTTCAGTCTATATACATTATCTTATTTACCTACACATTCAAATCCTTTATACTACTCCATATAAACTTCTTCCTCAAGGTCGCCATTTAAAAGGTTGTTTTTACATCCATTTGAAACACTTTGATTTTTTTAATAAATAGAAAAAGCTAGAAAAATTCTTATAGCTTCAAGTCTAGCTACAGGGGCAAAGGTTTCATCAAAATCAATATACTCAATATGAGAGTATCCTTTGTAGAAATTTCTTGCCTTGGTTCTAACTACATTTCCATTTTCATCAAGTTTATTCCTAAAGACCCATTTTTCTCCAATGGCATACTTGTCCTTGGGTCTACAGACAAGTTCCATGTCTTGTTTTTCTCTATCTTCCCTAACTCCTCTTCCATTGCTTTAATCCAGAGTTCATCTTTACTAGCCTCTATATAGGTTTTAGGTTCAAGTTCTGAAATCAAACATAAATGTACCTGATCACTTGCACTAGCAATATTTCTTTTGGTTTGAACACCAGGAGTTCTATCCCCAATTATTTTTTCTTATGGATGGTTCATGTTGATGGTGCTTTTATGCACTTCTCAACACAACCAATGCACAAGTGCATTACCTCTCTTGAAAGACAATCTTCCACAATCAAATTGCAGAAATTTATCCCAAGGTCTCTCGGATGTCAGGTCATGACGATGCTTGGAATATATCAGTTGATTTGTGATGTGATTTGTTGGAAACATAAGGCGGTCTTACGTGAATAAAAGCTGTAGGAGAATCAGATCTATGAACAGAGTTCTTTGGATAGGAAATTACTGCACTTTTGCTATAGGTTCAAATAGAAGTCTTGAACTCCATCTTATCATTGAATTTGGCTTTACAATGTGCAATGAACCTTAGCATAGGTTATCTCTTAAAAAAAAGGTAAAGGGTAAGGAACAAAGAAGGTTCCTGGACCTGCAATTACCGATGAACAGTGATCATGGAGGTTCTTGATGTGGACAGTTTCCTTAAAATAGAATTTCACTTAATCAGAAATTCCTCAATGCCATGAAATCTATGCTATCTTCTAAGGACTGTAGATGTTTCATCATTCATTCACCATATATATGTGAATAAAGATAAATTTTAAAGAGAAAATATAAAATTAGAGTCTAGACTAACTTTGCACAGTCACCTTCCAACAACAAATGACTAAAAGTGTGGACAAGAAAAGCACACACAGCAGGAATCTTCACAACCAAAGACAAAATTACTAAATCTACCAAGAAAAGCTAAAAAGGAAATTAGAACAGCAAAGTAACTTAGACTAGAATCTTAACTTATGGGAAAAGAATCATGAAACATGGGAATAAATCCAAAATACACTAAAATCACTGTATTTCTATTACAATTTTTGTAGCATGTATTTACAACAACTCAACTCTCTCAAAATGAGAGGAGTAGACCCTTATTTAAAGTTTCCAAAAAATGAAATGACTGGACGAGATTCAATTCTATTGTGTGTCCAAGATTCACTTTATCGCAAGGTTTCACCTACCCCCAAATATATTACATTTTAAAATGCATCCTTTGTCTTTTCACTGTTTTGTCTTCTAGTGGCAGCACTGTAGCATTTTTCATCTTTTTGTTGATTGCTCTTTGTTGCAGCTATTCTTTTAGGAATTATTTATCAATGATAGGGTTTCCTTCTTGTTTCTTCAAAGCCACATACTCCATGAATCTCAAGATCATTGGCCAAAGCCTGTCGACCTCAATGATGTCAGACCTTAGCACTTGGTAACTCCATTCCTTGGAATTGTTAACAAGCTTTCCCCAATCTTTGTCATACTTGACAACGTTGTCCTTGAAGAGCTTAGACTGGGAAAATCTTGAGTAAAAAAGCTCATAAAGTTTGTGGTAACCTCAGTTGTCATTCCCTTCTCCATCCTCCTTCGGAAGTGAGGCTTTATGCTTTCCGGATTGATCTTAACAGCAGGTGTCTTGTACCCTGTCATCAACTTGAGGTATCTAGCACAATCTCCTCTAGCCTCCTTGGCCCATTCAATATCCGAAATTACTCATTCTAGCATATGTTTCAGCCTCCACTTTCGATGATCGAATTCTCATTTCCACACATCCATTAACCAGTGGTCATCATCCTTGAAGGCAAGGTCCTTTTCCCAAACCTCACTTGGAAGTGCGAGGATAGCCTCCATTTTCAAGTAGGCAACCTTATGCTTCTTTGGGAACTCCTCGCAGATTCACCTCATGCCTTCAAGAGAAGTTTTCACTTCTAGGAACTTGTTTTTTGTTTGAACGGCCAAATTGATGCCCGTATTCCCAATGTCGAAGACCTTCTGGAACCAATTTTTCATGGTCTTATCCAAGTTCCTCCTTCTTTCCAGCTTGTTGATATATTCCTAGGATATCAACTGCGGCGGGGCTGATGATGTGGTAGGTTGTTCATCCAGAGATGACCATTGTTGAATGTAGGTCTTCAGATCAGCCACCTATTCTCTGAGCTCTTCCTTTGAAACCTTATCCTACTAGATAAGGTGCACCACTATGGTGACTAATTCTCAGAGGTGTTTAACCTTATGTTCCTTGGTGGCCACTCCCAAGTTGATGGTGGAGAATTTATAGCTTATTCCTTGTTCTCCAACCATCGGCATAGCTATTTGCACTACCCTGGATCTAGAGGCATCCATCGTTACCTTTAATCTGATCCTCAGCTTCTTCTCCCTCTTGATATTAATCTGAGCTCTAGCCAGTATTGCCTCAAGTCTTGCCTTTTGATCCTTTAGGATGGGAGTTCTCTTTTTGAGCTGCCTTTCTAGCCAGTCAGGCATTGGGGGTCCTTCCTTGGGTGATTCATGTCTATCTTTCTTGTCCTCTACTCTAAGCTTAATAGATTTGATAGTAAGGGCCTCTTGCTCAATTTGAAACAGTGAAGCAGGGATAACGGCGCGGGGACAAAAGTCCAGGGGTCGATGTTCGAGGATAACTTCAAAGCTTGATTTTAGTTGCAATTTTTTGATGGACTTCATGTACTCAAGGTCCGATGTCTAGAAGGACATTGGAGGAAATTCATTTGGAATGGCAGAGACATAACGCAAACCCAAGAAGGGAAGCCCAGAAGCCGGGACCCGATGTGAGTTTCGTTGTCTGTCAATTTACTCTAAGTTTTTACTTTGTGTTCGGCCGCGGAGAGGTACAGGTCTGAAAGATGTGGTTTCCTACTTCAGAGAATAGCGACAAGGAGGTCAGATTCCAGTTTTGAATTTTAGCCTCCAATCTCTTAGTTTTTAATTTTTTAAATTGTGGGTTTTTAGGCCGAGGGCACTATCCTACCAGGTTTCAAGTTCATTTTGATTTCCACTTAATTTTAAACTCATGGTTCCGAGAATAAGGAAAGGGTAGGAAAGCGGCGAACCTACCTTGAATCCTTGAAGAAGTAGAATGTTGAATTCATGAAGAACGACGACTTGGAGCTCAGGCACGGAGGTGGAGGATGCTAGGGTCAGAGAGCGCTTTGAATTCCTTCTTTTCATGTGAAACTGACAGGAGAAAAATCGTTTAAATAGCCTCCAGTGCAATCAATTCCTTAGTAAATTCTTGGTAGGGTGGTAGATTAGGTAGGTGAATTCAAATTTCTCAGGCAACGATGGGAGGTCCAAGTCCCGTTGACCGGGAATACATCTCAGGATAGTTGTTGAAAAACTATGAAGTTAAATCGAACAACAAACAGGAACCCAGGGTTCGAGGTGTGGGAAGTCGTTGACCAGTGGTCGTGTGGAACGATGAATCAGAGGCAGCGGCCCAAGGAAGGAAGTCTGAGAGCCAGGGTCCAAGGGCATGAAAGACGCATTGGCAGATCCATCAAGTTTTACAAATAATTTAGATGGCCATCAAAGCACCGGGATCTAGAGTCTGGGAAGATGCCCATCATTGGCTATGCAAAATGGTGAAGCCGAAATGGAAACCCCCAAAGGGAAACCCAAGAGGGGAAACCTAAGGGTTTGGGCCCGAAAGGTGCCACGGACGTCAGAAAGACCAACTAACAGAGAAAACTCAAAAGGGCTTAAAACTTAGCAATTTTCAAAGGGGTAAAATTAGGTCAACCATAAAATGAGACTTTTGAGAATGTGCTGACCATCATGGACATCAAAATGGGGCATGCAAAATGAGGCAAAGCAAAAAGGACCCGGCAAGCCAAAAGTAAAGAGAGGGTCCCCGTTCCAAATGGGGCATGTGTGTAAGAAGCACAACAAATGGTGACTCCACTGGGAGAACGCTCCTGGCGTTCTAAAGATAAATATTCATTCTAAACCCATGATCTCTGGTTTCACACGCCAAAGCTGATTTTCAAAGTTGAACTAAGAGCAAGTTAAGGAAGGCCAAATTGAATCATGTCATGACATCATCATGGAGGTGTGCTCTTGGTGAGTTCATTTCCTTTCCTCAGAGATAGCATGGGCAACCACTGATCAGGAAGGACAAGCTACGTAGTTCGCCTAAACCTAAAAATAACCTGGAAATTTCTCTATTACTAGTCAAGAATCCATAGAACTAACAGATTTGTTGTTGTGACCCCATGAACATAGCTCTACTGCCAGCCAGGCATTCATAACCCCAGTAGATATATTTTCACACTCATATGGTTGTTGTCTTTATATTGTTTATTATTTTCATTTGATATTTTCATTTCAGCACTTTTATTTTCCTTCTGCTCAACCATGTAAGCAATGAAGCTCACTATGGGCTTGGGAACCACAGTGGTCACTGGAGCAGACTTTAGATTTTTCATTTATCCAGCCTTCTCATTAATTACCATACCATTATTTGGAAATTTTAAAATGTTTTTTTGTGTGTTCCATGATAGACGCGGGTTTTTTAAGTGGGACACCATCCTAGGTTAGTTCAAAGTTCGGAAGGGAAAAACCAATGCTTAGGGACTCTCAAAAGTTAGTAATAGGGAATGAAGTCTTATCTAGAGAACAACGCAAGAGCGGGTAGTAGGGAAAACCGTTTATCAAGCCAAGCATGGCCACCACAGCAAAACATGGAGACTCTTCCAAGGTCAAAACAAAAACAGTTGAAAAATGAGCAAAACAGAAGGACAAAGCAGGGAAACCTATCCTAACCTATATACAGGTATTTACACAAATAGCTCTAGAAGAGCTCAGGCCTAGAAGTAATGCTTAAGGTGTTTCCCATTGACAAGCACCAGGGCATCTTCACCATTCAAAGTCTTTAAACCAAAAGCATTATCTCAAGGATATCAACAATTTGAAAGGGGCCAAGCTCAATCTTGTCGAATTTGTTATGTCCCCCTTTCTTTTCGTGGGCCTTGTCCCAATAAAGGACGAGATTGGAAATGTGGAAGGCCTTAATTTTGGCTCGGTGGTCGAACCATCTTTTGACTACACCCTGATGTTTGGTGAAATTTTCTATTGCACGGTCTCATACTTCTTCTAGGTGTAGTAGCTCGGCGAGGCGAGCTTCTTTGCAGTCTCCCCCTTCATTAAAATCATTGATGAACTGGAGGGTAGGTATTTTCAAATGTATGGGGAAAACGGGCTCAAAGCCATAAATGAGATGGTACGAGGAATCTCCAAGGGCAGCCTTGTGATGGGTACGATCTACCCATAGGGCAAAACAAAGTTGGGTATGCAAGTCTTTGGGATTCCTATCTAGTAACTTCTTGATCACAGTGATCAAGTTCTTGTTGGTTGACTCAACAAGACCATTGCCTTGAGGATAATAATTGGAGGAAAACTTAAGGGTGATACCATAATCAAAGGCCCAACCCGTGAATTTTAATGAAGCAAATGTAGGACCATTATCACATACCAGTGCATAAGGATAGCCAAAGCGATTTAAAATAAAACTTTCCAAAAAATTAGTTACTACTTTAGTTTTGAATTGTCTACAAGTGATTGCTTCTTTCCACCTAGTACAATAATAAGAAGTGGTCAAAATTTACTTGTGTCCAGCAGATGATGGAGGGCTTACCAGACCAATGAAGTCAAGACCCCACTATGCGAACGACCTTACCTCCAAAACAAGTTGCAATGAGACAGTAGCATTCCTTTCTCGAGTGGCGGCGGTCTGGCATATGTAGTAGGTACGAACATGACCATGAGCATCCTTGAAAATTGTGGGACAATAGTACCCATCTCTCAATATATGATGTGCAGTTGATAAAACGGAACCGTGACCAGTCCCAAACTTATCATGGAACTCCTTGAGAACATGACCAACTTCTTCCATACCAAAGCATCTCAAGCAGATACCTTCATGGTTCATTTTGTACAATATGGCACCCTATAACATGTAACTACTATTTTTCAATCTAAGGGCTCACCTTTGGACTCCCTACAGATGGGGCAGAAATTTATAATTCAACAAATAATACACTGTCATCCTACCATTCCCCTAGAGAGACATCTTCCAGTTGGTACTTTTGCACTGTAAGTTTGAGCCCAACCTCAATAACCACTTCTTCCATCATTTTGGCAAGTGGTTGCCCTCTCACCGACCTCATCGGCTGGATTTCCATATCGTGCTCCTACAACAATGCGATCCATTTTCCCGTTGCTCTCCTAGCTCATTCTGCATGAGTAATGTCTTCACCATGGGGTGAGGAAATATAGAAAACACTTTATTGCACAAGATATAATCCTTGAACTTCTTGACCCCTTTAACAATGGCATAGGCTTGTTTTTAGATGTTGTGATAATGTAGCTCAACATATTTCAAAGGCGATCGGATGTTCACTCCCCTCATCATCCTTTTGTGTCAAGATACTGGCACACAAATGATCTAAAGCGAATGAGTAGATGTAGAAGGGCTTTAGGTAGTTGGGGCTGACCAGCACAGGGGCATCAACAATTGCCTTCTTAATTTCCTCAAAATCTTACTTTTCTTTTGGGGTCCACTCGACCTTGGCGTCTTGTTTTAGCATAGCATTGAGTGGTTTGACGATTTCTGCTGTGATAAACTTGCAGACAAAGTTGATCTTTCTAAAAAAATATTTTAATTCCTTTTTGTTTCCTAGCAGCTGAATCTTCATGTTTGATTGGATATGCTCAAGGTCGATAGAAATTCCCCTCTCTGAGAGGGCATGTCCAAGGAGCTTCCCTTCAGTGACACTGAATATACACTTCTTCAGATTAAGGGAAACCTCGAATTCGGGGCATATCTAAAAGACTTTGCATAAGTCAATGACATGATTACCCTGCTGCTTTGAGTACACTATCAAATCATCCATGTAGATGATTATGCACTTGTCGATTAGGTCCTTGAAAGCAATATCCATGGCACACTGGAAAGTAGCACTAGCATTGATTAGTCTGAACGACATTCGTCGATAAGTGAAGGGTCCCCATTTGGTGGTGAATATCATTTTGTGTCGATCTTTGTACTATACCATGACCTGATTGTATCTTAAATATTCATCCAGGAAGGACATCATTTGAGATTCGTTTACTATCTACAACACCTCATCTAATGAAGGTACAAGATAGTTATCTTTTTTGAGGCTCGGTTCAGGTTGCGGAAGTCGATGCACAATCTGATTTCCCCAGTTTTTTTTCTAACAGGAACCAAATTTGCCACCCATATGGAATATCTAGTCAAAAAAATGATCCTAGCTGACAACAACTTTTGTACTTCTTTGTATATTAATGGTTCCATCAAAGCATTCATAGGGCGATGTCACTGTCGAAATGGCTTTGCATCTGGTCTGAGAGGGATGGTGTGGGTGATAATTGATGTATCATACATTTTGAGATCCTCATAGCTCCAAGAGATAACATCATGGTACTTCTATAGAGCCTCAATTATACCTTTTCTTTCCTCAGGAGTGCACACCTTACCAATAAACACGTTCTTATCATTCCCATTTGTTCTGAGGTTGTAAGTGTCACACTGGCCACTGATGGTATCTTTCTTAGCCTGGTAATCTTGATCTCTTATCTGGTCCAAATCAAAGATTCACTCTAATTGGACCATCCCCCTAGGGATGGTATTGGTCTTTAGGTTGATGATCCCCTCTATATCCAGGTCGACCTCATAAGGTTCAGCCTCATCAATTATCTGGGTAGCAAACACATATGAACTGGTGATAAAATCCAGGATGTGTTTGTCATCATTGAATACCTAGAAGTTGGCTATGTTGTCTAGAACTAATGGGACAAAGGTGACTTCCACTATGAATCTTTTGAGGCCAAATAGGGACAGTGGTTGTAGCGTGCTTGCTACTTGTGCTAAGGCATTGGCAGTATGATTCTCAGAACGCGGGATCAATTGGATATCAAATGCATCTATTCCTTCTAGTAGATCCCATACCTGGTGCCTGTAGTTGGTGAGTCTTCGATCATAACACAAATAGATCTTCCTAACTTTCTTTATGAACAACTCTGAATCCCCGAACACTTGGAGCATTTTGACACCTTTTCTTAATGCCATTAGGAGGCCCAGGACTGAGGCCTCATATTATGCTACATTATTGGTGCAATAAAACTAGTCTATGAGAAAAAAATTATGACTTACCTTTGAGACTAATTAATTCAAAACCTACTCCAGTCCCATGCTTAGATTTGGACCCGTCAAAGCACAACATCCAAAATCTAGGGGAATCTATGAACATAGAACCAACAGATCTGACCTTCACCTTCAATGGGGCTCTTATTTCAGTAACCATTTAGGGAGGTGCAGGGGCTGAATGTGTTTGTTCGGGTGGTGTTGACCCAGCTTTCTCCTTCAGAGTGGTTTTTCTTCTAACGTATTCAATTATTGTTTGACACAAACAACAGTCAAACTTTGAATGGGTAGCATTATGTACCCTACACCAATTAGGCCTCAAGAGTTCCTAAAAGTTCATTCGGGCTCCCAAACTAAGCTAGTCGTGTACGCACTTTTCCATGAAATTTTGAAAACCATCCAGCAATCCAAGATTGTCATCCTCTCCTAACTCTTCATCGTCAGATTCTATCAGCATTTCAATGCTTTGAGAGGTATTGGCTAGATTAGCAGGTGGGTTGCATAATACGAGGAAAACCTCACTTATTCCCTCTTCTTCAAGGAATTCCTGCTCATTCAAATACGATACTGGGGAATAATTCCCCAAATTTGTTTCAGAAAACAACACCTCATTCATGTTTTTGTATTTGGTGATCATGAATCTCATTTGTGGCTCTCGATCGATCCGAATCTAATTCGGCATTCCTTTCCATGGAAACCACATGTGTGAGTAGTCATTTGCAACATATCCATTCAATGCCCTTGTGAAATTCCTTCCTAGGATTATACCATACCTATCTGAGATATCAGCTACCTGAATATCTATGGTATGTTGGATCTGGGGATCAGCAGCAATTTGCATAGGTATTCTATTAATTTCCCCCACAATGTTGATCTCAATTTTGTCAAGTTGTGTTACCTTCCACCAGGAGAGAGTTGGTGTTATTCCAAGTTCCTTGCACATGCTCAAGAGCATGACATTGGTAGAAGCTCCCGAATCCAGCAGGCAGTTATGGAGGTTCTTCCCAAACACACGGATGGTGGTCAAAAAGGGAGGAATTTTGAATTTCCCCTGAAACAATCCCCCAAAAACGTCCACTTGGGTGACTTGGCCTTTGTCCTTCTCGTTGCCAATACTTTGGGTTAGTGTCTGATTAGTTACTTTTTTGGACTTTTTGTTTGATTGTTGACTTACAAGCGGATCAACCTTACTGCTGAAGATCTGTCTAACAACCAACTCATTTTGTTGATCATCGAAGGAGACCCACCTAGCTAGAGTTTCTTGAGTTGACCCGACTAGTGGAGTCCCATTTATCATCCTGAAAAATGAATTCATGATGGTAGGTACCTTTAATAGCTCAAAGGAGAACATGCTTAGCTTCACCTTTTTAAACTCCTCAACAATATACTCCCCCATCTGCTTGACTTCTTGATCATAGGAAACATTTTAGGAGGAGCTAGTGGATTGGTTTTGGTTATGGTTCCATTGTTTTTGTTTTGTTGAGGTACCATGTAGGTGTATGGGGAAACCTCGACTAATTGCTTGCATTTGGATTAAGAGAGGTGTTGAAAATATTTGGTGAGGTGGAGGTTGTAAAAGGATCTCCAGCATAACCATTGGCCTATCTATTCCTGAGGTTGTAAGGGGTAGTCCATTGGTGAAACATTTGGACTTCATCTTCCCTAGGCTCTTCTTCATCCTCTTTAGGACCATTATCTACTAAATCAAAAATCTGATCCAAAGGAATTTTGGAACTTACCTCTTCCACTTTATCATTGCTGCTCAAGTTGACACCCTCCTGCTTTGGTGTGTTGTACTCAGCTTTTGGGAAAGGAGATTGATTCACCACCAGCACCGAAGAGTCATATGGGTTGGACGGAATGATGTTTTGCACCCCAAAATTTCTATAGTATTTTGGACCTCAACTTGGAAGATGTCAGTAGTAGTTTGGAACTCTGGGAAATCCAGCTCAGAGTGGCAACTTGTTTTGTGTATGTGACACCAACCAAATAAAGCAGCCTCAACCACGTAAAATTTGTTTGTAGTGTTCTTATTATTGTTAGGTTGATCAAGGGGTGTGGGAGCACCACCATTGTTGGTTCTTGTGTTCCATGTCCATTTTTTCCTTTGGAAAGGCCTTCTATCAAATTTTTGACCCGAATTTAGATTTCTGTCATAATTCTACCTAGATGATGTGTTGGCATCCCGACTATCCCGACTTTCATGATGATCTCGGTTATCATGATTAAGGTTAGCCTGGATGCTCTTTTGTGATGTTTGCAGCTGGTTATTCTAATTCCTCAAGTTTTACATTTCCAAGGACATCTTCTTGATCATCTTTATGAGCTCATCAATCCTATCCTTTTCGGCACTGTTTGGTTGCGATGTTGAATTCTGGAGGAACACCAGTTGTGCAACCAGCTGATTTTTAAGAGCGAGTGGGAATTCAAATGCTTGGAGATACGTCAACACCTAGGACAAATGAGTGGGTGGGAATTTAGATGCTTGGAGAAAGGAATGGGGCAGCGATCATTATCTTTTTTATTTGTTGTGTTTGTGGGATACTCTTGTAAAATAACTTGGCGAATACTTTCTTTGTTAGGTCTGTCCTAGCAAGGTTTATGTATGTCGAGTGTGAACAAGAGCACTCCTATCTGATTGTCAATTAAAATTCCATCACACTAGGTACAATTCCATCTTGGTCCTTTATACCTTGATGCATCATACCTATGTGTGTTATCAAACATAAAGTAATTGGCCCTTTGAAAATCCCAACTCCTGGTAAGCAAATCATCATAATCATCATTAATAACGTAGGCTTGTTGGATCCTCTTCTCATTATTCTTTTTTATTTATTCTTCTATCTTTACTAACATTTCTATCTAAATTTGGTGTGTTGTATCAAAATATACATGAGGCTACCCATGGTTGATGACTGTCTATACATCATCAAAGTTGTCTACGTCAAATATCTGATCTTCCTAAAGAATTATCTTTCGTCCTTTGATCAATAGAACCACTCCACTCGCATTTTATCATGATCTCGATCAGAAAATGAAATATTTCTGCTCGATCTCTTGAAGGGGCAGTATATCAGCATAATCCTTCCAGTGAAGCGACAGTGGGGCATTCGAAAAATAAATAAAAAATTGAATTTTGATCACAACGGTTTATTCTTTGAATCAATGCAACAAGTACATTGCTTCAAAGAGGGGCAAAATGTAGACATGGAGAATGTACAATTCAATTTGGCACACTTGATCCTGAATACTAACATCATTTCTTCTTGAATCACACTCTCAGCTCATCATCACTTTTTGTCTCTTAATTAGATAAATCATTATTTATTTAAGTCTTTCTCCTTTGTTGATTAAACTAATCAATTTAATTTAATTAACCCTAAAATCCCCTTTTAAATAAATAATTCATTTTATTTAAATCCCTAAAGTCTTCTCATTAAATTAAATAAATTAAACCTTATTTGATTTAATCTAACATTATCCCCTTTAGTTAAATAAATCAAAAACATTTATTTAATTAATCACTTTCCTCTCAATTCTAATTTAAATCAACTCATAAATTTGAATCAAAATTGTCAAATCACCTAATCTCTCATTAAATTGATCGAATCTTGATTAATTTAATCTCAATCACTAAAATCCTCTAGAGAATGTAACTTGCACAATAAATCAATTACTTTGATCTATTTAATTGCCTATTTTCTCTTAACATGGCATAAAAGGGGAATATTCCCTCAAATTTGAATTAAAAATTCAAGTGGGCTTGGTCCTTCCAACAAGGCATTCAATGCCTCTTACATGTCCTTAGCCTTGAGCAAAGTGACATTAACTCCATTTACTTCTCCCTCCAACATGTCATATTCAAATTTCAAATTTGAACCTCATAGCATTTATCATGTACATTGACCAAAATGTCCTCATTCCTCAACCATTCACATTTTGACAAGTGGCACTTGGCCATTGGATGTTGAATGATCTCACATTTCATATTTCCACTCTTTCTTCTATTTTGGAAATCTATAAATGAGAGAATTTTCCTCTCATTCTAACATCCACAACTTGAGTAAACTTACTCTATTCAACTTCATCCTCAATGCAAGATCTTAGCTAGGTTATTGTGGGTTTTCTCAAGAACTTATCTTGTTCTTCATCAAAAAAGTGGATCAATCACTCATCAAATCACAAAACTTACAAAGGAGTTGGGGAAGGGTTAATTTCGACATACCAATTGGCACCAACTCCCCCATGGGATCAAGAGTTTGCATGATTAATCAAGATTTTACTTGTCTTTCATATCTTGTTCTTTATTTTCCTAGTTTAATCTTTGTAAATGGATTTCATGGGGAATCCTTCTTTCATCTTGAATTTTGATCTAATAACATGTTTGTTTGTTGTGTTTGTGCAGGTGTGAAATTAGGGTTCACATTTTGGTGATAGAATGAGGGAAAAATCTCAAGGATTTCATCACGTTTTTGTGAAAATTCCATGGTTTTTAACATTTTTTGTTTGCACACAAGAAACTACGACGGTGACAATTCATGCGGTGCTATATTGCACCTCTTACAGAGATGTGGCATTGTATTGCACTGCACCTATTCTAAATTGTGATGCTTTATTGCACCGCACCTATTCTAAACTGCAACGATGTATTGCACCGCACCTATTCTAAACTCCATCGCACCTGTTTCCCGCCTAAGAATTTTGAATTTTCAAACTGCGTCGCTAACAGTTTGTGCGGCGCTATATTGCACCGTTTTAAGAGGTGCAGTGCTATATTGCAGCACACTTATTCCAAACTACACTGCACCCACTTTCCCGCTCAATATTTTCAAAATTTAAAAGTTGCAAATTGTGTTGCATGCCAAAATTGTGCCGCAATTGTGCTCTCTATTTTTGCAGATCACCACACCCAGTCAAACGCGCGATGCTATATAGTGTCGCTTTTGTTCCAAAATGCGTTGCATTTTCTAATTGTGTCGCACCTACAGATTTCTAATTTATTTATTTTAACATTTTTTGTGATGCAGGAACTTCTCAAGGTCATAACTTATGACTCAGATGTGGGTTTTGGCTAAAATTTTACAGGCAATTTCTTTATGAGGTGGCACGTGGATTCCCAATTGAATACAAGTCTACTGTATCCCAAATCAACACATTTTCGGAGCCTCAAACTTTCATCTTCACCCTCAAAATCGCAATTTAGCATATTTTTTTTCTAGTTTTCCAATTTTTGAAAAATTGTTTTCATTAATAACTCAGAATTCATGTCTTAGATTTGGGATGCTAGTTGGCAATTCATCCTATCTTAGTATTGGGTATTTTTTGGGAAAAAAATAGGACTCTCAAAGTCATGGATGCAAAATTACGAAAAATGGAAAAATCTAAAAATTGTTGAAATATGCCAAAAAAAGGAAATTTCTTTTATCAAAACGTGAAAGAAGGAAAACGAAGGCCAAGGGCTCTTTACGATGTTATCATATCATTGTATTAGGTGTTTATAAACACTTTTGGGAGAACTTTTAATCCCTTTCTAAGGATTTGTTTACTTTCATGCTCTTAGGAAACACTAAATTTCTTTTGGGTTTTAAAAAGAACAACACAAATTTATTTTTTCAAAAGTTTGCAAAAAGGCTTAAAAAGAACCTTAGAAACAATCTACTAGATTTGGTTTAAGGTTTAAAAATTGAACAAGGCAACTTCCACATTTGATTTGGTGCTATAAAAAGAATTCATTTTGCTTTGTGGGATTAAAATGAACAAGTGTTATTTTGTTTTGTAATTATTTATTCAAGTTAATATCATCAAAAGGGCGTATGCGTTTCTCTCACGCCTTATGATGAACTTGAGAATCAAAATTTATTTTGGTGATCTTAAGTTGAATAAAATAATTTTCTTCACATTTCATTTTTGGAATTAAAATTTAATCAAACATGTGAGTGTGAGCACAGTATATTGTGAGTGTTCTCTCTTTGTTTTTTAATGAAGGTTGATTAAACTACAGGATATTCTAGCTTGCTATTGTTTATCTTAGAGGGCTTGTCTTGTGGTAAAAATTAATCACCCAAGGAAACGACCCAACCGGGAACACGCTAAAGCCAAGCGACTTCCAACCAATATATAAGTGTGGATTCTTGAGGAAAGTTCAAGAATCACGAGGATTATTCTGACAAGAAGGGTAGAAATGGTCTCTCGCTGCATGGATAGTCCTCCATGAACGGAATGCCCGCATTAAAAACCCTTGTTTAGAAAAATCAAAAATCCTATCTATTTGTTGGTGCAAAAGGTCATGTCCTTTGAAGCTGCCCCACGTTATACATGTGATTTTGTTGAAGAGATGAAAAATATGCCATGGGAGATTCATGGGTACTGACACTTGGTTGACCCAAGAAGTGAGTGCATTGTAAGGGGGATCATGTGTGGTCAAGCATCTAATCATCCACACTAAATATGCATAGCCATATTCATCCACGTGGTAACCCAACAAATAGTGTCTTTTCAACCTAAGGTTGTGCATGTTATTGAAATCAAAACACCTTTCTTGGTTCTAAAACATTCAAAAACAAACACCCACACATCTTCAAATTTCAAACCCTTTAGGAGGGGCAAATACCATTGACTAAATCCAACTTTTTTTGCTTTCCCCAGGGATTCTATCCTTAGAGGTCTCTAAGCATTTGGATTTACATCATAATTTGCTCATAGTAAAGTCAACCTAGGAAACTATGCTCTCGAAACCTTGATTTACACATAATGGACATCGTGGAATGAAAAGGAATTGAGACATAGACATTTAGCTTGGATAACATTGTCAAGAAAGTTTTTTTGGTAAAAATAACCAAACCTAAGCAAGATAACAAACAATTGAACCACACATGTGCTTGGTCATCTTTTGAGTCATTTGGTTTTCATGCAAACAATGGTCTTTTGGTTTGAACCACTTTTAGGGAAAAAAATGTTCTCCATTATCTCGGTCTAGTAAACAAGTCCTCTTAGGTTCATTTAGGATCAAGTCAAACACTTCACGCCATTCAAACATTTATCAAAATTTCATTTCACCAACAACTTTTAGAACCTTGGAAACATCACTTATGCTAGACTTTAGGAAAAATCAACATCACCTTGTTTGGCTTAACACACCTAGCCAAATTATCCTTTTGTGTACGAGTTTACTCTAGGATAACACAACTTCCTAGGGTTTACAAGTTCATTATCACTTTGTTTGACTTAACACACTTAGTCAAACTATCATCTTGTGTACACGTTTTCTCTAGGATAACACAACTTCCTAGAGTTTACAAGTGCATTATCACTTTGATTGAATTAACACACCTAATAAAACTATCCTCAATCAAAATCAAATCAAAACAAGTCCTAAAGTATAGCATTGATCAAAAGTTCCTAAGACTTCAAACACCCATATCATTCACCCCTTTCATCCTTCATCTCATCATTGGTCCTAAACCCCTAAGAGGTCAACAAGGTCAAAACACAAGAAGAATATGGAATTTAAACCTGATTCATACATTGTGAGTAGTCCAATTCAACCAAACTATCCAATCCTTATAACGCCAATTGATTTTCAAAACTTTTATTTGTACAATCCATACATGGGATCATTATCTCCTACAAATCTCAATGGTACAATAAATTGAGTTTTCCCAATCTAAATTTTGGAACACCTTTCCCTTTGGTAGATTTAAATCAAAGTCGAAACTTACAAATCTATCAACCAAACAATCAAGGCATGATTCTCCCCCATTTACCAGCCATCAATCAATTGAATTAGAGAAACACTCCAATCATAAACCAAAGAATCATAACAAATCCTCTAGTTGCGCCATGGATATCGCAACAACAGATGATAACCATCCAAGCAACCCCAGTGGTTAACACATCTATCATTCCTCAAGTGTCCCAAGGACCAAGTATCTCAATCACACCATTCACCACTCAAACCCTGGCAATCAATGAGACCATTGCACTTACCACAACGATCAAAACCATTCCCAATCCACCGCCGCCACCACCAAAACACAACATGGAAAATTAATTCTACATTGTGTTGCAAGCCGCTCGAGAAGCTTCCCACCAAAAGGTTCTCCAAAACCAACAAGTTGCATAGCTAGTTGCTCAACAAGCACAAGTGGCTCAAGTAGCCTGACAAAATCAAGCTTAGCACCAAGCTCGACAATTGAAAGCACAATTTTGGGCACTATTGCAAGAAATCCATCAACAAGTGTATCAATAAGTAGCACAACAAAAAGTCCAAAAAAAAATCATTGTTGGCTCAGCAGAAAACACAAGCCTTACTCCCACAACAGAGCTTGCAACAGATTCCCACCACAATCATTGAAAATGATGATCAAGATCCTTCGACCAATGATCATGTTGAAAATGTCTCTATATCAACTAATGAGTTAGAGGACACATCTCAATAATTTACTCCAAAGCATGATCAACATCTTTCACCAAGGTCTAGCAATGATCCTTTCCAAAACATATGGACATCCTTTGACCTCATGACATTTGAGAATCTTCCTATGCTAAATGAAGATATCCAAGAGCACAATCCATTCTTTGAAATTGACCCGTGTCAAGAGCTTGATCCAAAGCATGTCGAAAGCAATTCCAAAATTATTCAAGATCAAGAATTTGTATCTCCAAGCTACTGCATTGATATAATGGACACTCTCCTATCTATGCAAGATAATCATATCCATATAGCACATACTCCTTCATCTACCCATGAGATTCTTTCTCTGGATGGACAGGTAGATGATTTTCATTCAAAACAAGATTCTAATACTCTTGACATCATTACCAAGGAACAAGAGTCTCCTACTCTTAACATTTGTGCACATGATCAAGATATAGAGAAATCCAGAGACACATCAGAAATGGGTCATGAAGAAGTCTTCTACAAAAGTAGTGAATCAGAAACATCATGTGAAAGCATATCAAGAATGAATCATGAGGAATACTTTTATGAGGAAAGTGAATCATCAATACCTCTCGAAGAAGAATTAAAATCTAATTTTTCACAAGCTCAAACCAAAGATATCAATCAAGAATTTATCCCACATATGAAGGATCCTATCACTTATAAACTTGGATCACTTACCTTTCTTAGGGAAAGCTACCTCATCAATAAAGAAGTTGTCACCTTTGGAGATCCACCACAGAGCAAAGAAGGAGTAGTACCTTGTTTCCAAGGTAAATCATATCCTATTACAGATAAAAAAATTCATCAGATGAATTATCAAGGTAGAGGATTAGGCCTACATGAACAGGGTATCCTGGAACCAGTGCAGATTATTGGCAATCCTAAGCATCAAGGCCTTGGTTATTCGACAATCAAGGGATATAAACATATCAATGATACTTCCACAAAATTGGGGGCAACTTTATCACAAGAAAACGTCAACATAGGGAGCAAGAAGAATCCTTATGATGAAACCAATGCCAATACTACAACCTGCCACACCATGAATCTTCATCCACCCATCACCCCATCCACGAATTGGGACCAACATCAAAAGAAATATTTGATTCAAAGCACAAAGAACATCATCAAACGAAAATAAGTATTGAAGCATGGAGGACAAATCAAATACATGTGGATACCAAAAAATACAAAGAAAGATGATCCCTATCAAACTCCATTATTCAAAGAAACTTTGGGGCAAAATAAAAAGGGGGCAAGTATCCATCAAAAATGTCCACAAAGGCAAAAGCAGGCTTCTCAAGAAACATACAAAGTATATCAAGTTGTTGGTCCTAACTCTGTACACACTTCCATATCCACCCATTATTGCTCATATTCCCAAGTTTAGAGAGTCAAAGACTCCAAACTATCAACCAATCCATCTTTTATTCCTAAACAGACTCCACCATCCATTCCTACATGCACAATATCCAATTCTTACATTGATCATGTGTTGGCAACGACCCTTCATCATAAGGATTCAGAAGGCACTCTAACACGATGTGTGCACAAAGACAGAGTTAACTCCGGTATCAGCAAAGCTAATCAAAAATCTCAAAAGCTGCATTCAAGTGCACATATCTTGGAAAATCAACTTCTTCAAGTAGAATATCGATGGCATGTTATAATAGAAGAATGTACATCAGCACCACTAGGTGGTTCAGCATGATCTTAAAATCTCTCAAAAATTACAAAAAATCCAAAAAAAATAGAAAAATGATTGAAAACAATAAAGAAAAAAATCATCTCTAGTGAAAACCACTTCGGTGGCACTTTGGACAAGTACCATGATGAAAACCTGGCAAACAGGCGTCATGTGTAGAATCGAGCATCTACATGCGCTAGTTCAAGAGAAAACATCTTATCACATCCATAATAAAGCCAACATTCCAGCCATATCATCAGTTCATCCATGAACCATTTATCCAATCCATTTTTATCCATCTACATCCATACCCCAAGTTATCTTGATCTTGGAAAATTTTGGTGCACACTTTACACTTGTTTATGGTGAACATCTTGACATGGGTCATTTTCATTGATCCTATCCTATCCAATATTATCTAAGCCATGAACCACTATCCAAATGAGTATCCTCTGTTTAGACACCTTATCTTATCTCAAGATAGTCCTTGGCATCCTTTGCATGCTTACCATAACCATCCATCCATCTATCCAAGTGTCCACCCATCACATTCCATACATTTCTAGACACTGGGGGAATATATTTACATCTTGCTTCGGGAATAAATCTTGATATATATCCTCCAACTTATGTGGCGGTCTGAACATTGTCAAACATAAAATCAAATTGGTCAAAGCATTTGTGATCCAAGAATCCAAATCACTATCCCATGGCATATTTTGACAAAAATATGTTCCTTATCAAGATTTATCTTTCGTCAAACATCAATCCAAGACAATCAATATCAGTTGCATCTAATGTGTACTTCAATGTCAAATCAAATCATCAAAACAATTTTGTTCCAAATCAAGCTTCATCAAATCTTGATCAATCGAATTCAATCAATTATTACCTTGTTTGACTTAACACACTTAGTTAAACTACCCTCTCGTGCATGATTTTACTCTAGGATAACACAACTTCCTACATTTTACAAGTGCATTATCATCTTATTTGACTTAATATACTTAGTCAAATTATCCAATCCATCATCAACTTGTTTGACTTAACACACTTAGTTAAACTACCCCCTTGTGTACGAGTTTACTCTAGGATAACACAACTTCCTAGAGTTTATGAGTGCATTATCACTTTTGTTTGACTTAACACACTTAGTCAAACTATCAATTCATCATTCTAGTCAATCAATCTTAGCTTGGTTTTCAACAAAATCCCAAAATAGAGCACTAATATCATCACATATCCACATCCAAATCGTCAAAATCATGCGAAAATCCAAAAACAATTCAAAAAATCAAAACTCCAAAAACATGCATCATTGCGTCTTGTCAGTCTTCCACCTTGACTAAACTGCATCATCTCTGAGCTTGAACGTAGGCAAGGTTGATCTTTGATCATCCCTCGAGACATTTTAGGTCAGTCCTTTAGGCATCTATCGCAATGGCAATCCGTTTTCCCATATTTTTCACATTTTAGGTCAGTCGTTTAGACGTTCGTCGCAATAGAAATCTATTTTCTCATTTATTTCACATTTTAGGTCATTCCTTTAGGCGTCCATCGCAATGGCAATCCATTTGCCCATCTATTTCACACCCTAGGTCAGTCCTTTAAGCGTTCATCACAATCTAGAAATCTGTTTTCATTCCATCTTATCATCAGTCAAGTCAATTGTCATCTAAACTATGTTGTCTCTAAGCTTAAACTTAGGAAAGGCCATCCTTGATCGGCCCCCAAAGCACAAAATCCAAAAACATTCGTAAACCTCGAAAATACCAAAAAATTTGGAAAATCAAAAATAGCCTCAAAACATTTGAAAACCCAAAATGGTGCATCCATCGCATATTGCTTTCACCTGTGATTGTCTCATTCTTAATAAATCAATCATCACCTTCATCCTTTGGTGAAGCAATCAGAAGCAAGTCTAGCAGATTCCAAAGTGAACACCTAATTTTCAAAGTCTCAAGTCTAAGTCAGTAAGCAAGCAAGTTGATCAACTCAGGGTATCAATATCTTATCACCCAATCAGCCCCACCAAAACCGTGATCACAACATGTCCTAGGATGAATCTTTCCCATGATGGACATAAGCATCAGGTACCTTGTAGTAGTTTAGCCTTGGCTAGTGATATGAAGAACATTACCTTGCTTGTTTACTTTGTCTGGTCTTTTTGACTTATCTTATTTTGCACTCATTCCAGGGACCTCTCAATGATGCACAAACAAAACAGGTTTAGAGAGAAAGGAATGGGGCAATGATCATTATCTTTTTTATCTGTTGTGCTTGTGGGATACTCTTGTAAAATAAATTGGCAAATACTTTCTTTGTTAGGTATGTCCTAGCAAGTTTTATGTATGTCGAGTGTGAACAAGAGCACTCCTATTTGATTGTCGAGTCAAAGTCCATAACACTAGGTACAACCTCATCTTGGTCCTTTATACCTTGATGCATCCTACCTATGTGTGTTATCAAACATAAAGTAATTGGCCCTTTGAAAATCCCAACTCCTAGTAAGAAAATCATCATCATCATTAATAACATAGGTTTGTTGGATCCACTTCTCATCATTATTTTATGCTTATTCTTCTATCTTTACTAACATTTCTATCTAAATTTGGTGTGTTGTATCAAAATATACATGAGGCTACCCATAGTCGATGATTGTCTATACATCATCAAAGTTTTCTACGTCAAATATTTGATCTTTCTAAAGAATTATCTTTCATCCTTTGATCAGTAGAACCACTCCTTTGGCATTTTATTGTGATCTCAATTGGAAAATCAAACATTTCAACTCGATCTCTCGATGGGGTAGTATATCAACATAATCCTTTTGCTGAGGCGACAGTGGGGCATTCCGAAAATAAATAAAAAATTGAATTTTGATCACATCAATTTATTCTTTGAATCAATGCAACAAGTACATTGCTTCAAAGAGGGGCAAAATGTAGACATGGAAAATGTACAATTCGATTCAACACACTTGATCCTAACTACTAACATCATTTCTTCTTGAATCACACTCTCAGCTCATCATCACTTTTCTTCTCTTAATTAGATAAATCATTATTTATCTAAGTCTTTCTCCTCTGTTCATTAAATCAATCAATTTAATTTAATTAACCTTAAAATCCCCTTTTAAATAAATAATTCATTTTATTTAAATCCCTAAAGTCTTCTCATTAAATTAAATAAATTAAACCTTATTTGATTTAATCTAACATTATCCCCTTTAGTTAAATAAATCAAAAACATTTATTTAATTAATCACTTTCCTCTCAATTCTGATTTAAATCAACTCATAAATTTGAATCAAAATTGTCAAATCACCTAATCTCTCATTAAATTGATCAAATCTTGATTAATTTAATCTCAATCACTAAAATCCTCTAGAGAATGTAACTTGCATAGTAAATCAATTACTTTGATTTATTTAATTGCCTATTTTCTCTCAACATGGCATAAAAGGGGAATATTCCCTCAAATTTGAATTCACAATTCAAGTGGGCTTGGTCCTTCCAACAAGGCATTCAATGCCTCTTACATGTCCTTAGTCTTGAGCTAAGTGACATTAACTCCATTTACTTCTCCATCCAACATGTCACATTCAAATTTCAAATTTGAATCTCATAGCATTTATCATGCACATTGACCAAAATGTGCTCATTCCTCAACCATTCACATCTTGACAAGTGGAACTTGACCATTGGATGTTGAATGATCCCACATTGCTTATTTCCATTCTTTCTTCCATTTTGGAAATCTATAAATGAGAGACTCTTCCTCTCATTCTAACATCCACAACTTGAGTAAACTTACTCTACTCAACTTCATCCTCAATGCAAGATCTTAGCTAGGTTAATGCAGGTTTTCTCAAGAACTCATCTTGTTCTTCATCAACAAAATGGATCAATCACTCATCAAATCACAAAGCTTACAAAGGAGTTGGGAAAGGGCTAATTTTGACATACCAATTGGCACCAACTCCCCCATGGGATCAAGAGTTCGCATGATTAATTAGGATTTTACTTTTCTTTCATATCTTGTTCTTCATTTTCCTAGTTTAATCTTTGTAAATGGATTTCATAGGGAATCCTTCTTTCATCTTGCATTTTGATCTAATAACATGTTTGTTTGTTGTGTTTGTGCATGTATGAAATTAGGGTTCACAAGTAGAATGCCTCCTCTCCGAGAGAGTAGGGGAAGAGCCTGTAAGCAACATCATCATATATAATCTTAATAGTCTTGAAGGCAATTTCAAAAATCCTTACATGTTCCTATGTAGTCCTCTACGGGTCTCGGACATTGAATTTTGTGCAGAATCTTTCAAGATTATTTGGAATATCATGATAGAAATTGAAGGCCAAAGGGGATGGTTTATTGCCCAGCCATGCCATGGGAGGAGGAGGTGGAGGTGGTTATGCCATATAGACTGGTAGTTGTAAAGGGACAATAGTGGTTAACGAGACAACACCAGGGTTTGAGACTGTGTTCGATTGAAAAGTAGCGTTTATCCCAAACAGAGTGGTAGCCTAGAAGGTTGTTTGGAGCAGATAAGTGGAAGGCGGTACTGACAATGATAATGGAGAAGACGGAGGTGAATGAGAAATGATTTATTCTGGTGAATTGGAGATGGATGGTTCCTTTTGTTTATCTCTTTTAGCTCAGAATGAGGGCTATAAATCCTAAAATTCCTTTTTATTCGGTGTAGACCTCAAGACTCGATGAAATCTCTTAGGGGAGAAAGACCCAATTCAGTCCAGCTTTGTCTCCAAAATTCCCTCCTTCTAGCACAAGTTATGTTGATGGTGTTTTTATACACTTCTCAACACAAGCAACATGCAAATGCATTACCTCTCTTGAAAGACAATCTTCCACAATCAAATTGCAAAATACTATCCCAAGTTCTCTCAGATGTCAGGTCATGATGATGCTTGGAATATATTAGTTGATTTGTGATGTGATTTTATAGAATCACAAGGTGGTCTTATTTCAATCAAAGATGTAGGAGAATTGTATCTACGAACAAAGTTCTTTGGATAGGAAATTAATGCACTTTTACTGCAGGTTCAAACAACAGTCTTGAACTCCATCTTATTGTTGAATTTGGCTTTACAATGTGAAATGAACCTTAGCATAGGTTATCACTTAAAAAAAATGAAAAGGGTGGGGAAGAGAGAAGGTTCCTGGACCTACAACTACCGATGAACAGTGATCATGGAGGTTCTTGTTGTGGACAGTTTCCTTAAAATAGAGTTTCACTTAATCAAAAATTTCACAATGCCATAAAATCTATGCTATCTTCTAAGGACTATAGATGTTTCATCATTCATTCACCATATAGATGTGAATAAAGATAAATTTTAAAGAGAAGCTATTAAATTAGAGTCCAACCTAACTTTGCATAGTCACCTACCAACAACAAATGATTAAAAGTATGGACAAGAAAAGCATACACACAGTAGGAATCTTCACAACCAAAGACAACATTACTAAATCTACCAAGGACAGCTAAAAAGGAAATTAGAACAACAAAGTAACTCAGGATAGAATCTTAACTGATGAGAGAAGAATCATAAAACATGGGAGGAAATCCAAAATACATCAAAATCACTGTATTTCTATTGTAATTTTTGTAGCATGTCTTTACAACAACTCAGCTCTCTCAAAATGAGAGGAGGAGACCCTTATTTATAGTTTCCAAAAAATAAAATGAGTAGACAAGATTCAATTCCATTGTGTGGCCAAGATTCACTTTACAGCAGGGTTTCACCTACCCCCAAATATATTATATTTTAAAATACATCCTTTGTCTTTTCCCTGTTTTGTCTTCTAGTGGCAACACTGTAGCATTTTCGTCTTTTTGTTGATTGCTCTTTGTTGCAGCTATTCTTTTAGGAATTCTTCATCAATGACAGGGTTGTCTTCTCATTTCTTCAAATTTGCATACTCCATGAATCTTAGGATCATTGGCCGAAGCTTGTCGACCTCAATGATGTCAAACCTTAGCACTTGGTAAATCCATTCCTTGGAATTTTTACGAGATTTCCCCACTCTTCGTCATACTTGGCAATTTTATCCTTGAAGAGCTCATAATGGGAAAAAGCTTGAGCAAAAAAGCTAATAAATTCTATAGTTACCTTGGTTGTCATTCCCTTCTGCATCCTCCTTCGGAAGTGAGGCTTTATGCTTTCTAGATTGATCTTAACAATAGGCATCTCATACCCTATCATCAGCTTGAGGTATCTAGCACAATCTCCTCTAGCCTCCTTGGCTCATTCAATATTTAGAATTACTCATTCTAGGATTTTTTCCAGCCTCCCCTTTCAATAATCGAAGTCCCACTTCCACACATCCATTAACCAATGGTCATCATTCTTGAAGGCAAGGTCCTTTTCCCAAACCTCACTTAGCAGTGCGAGGATAGCCTCGATTTTTAGGTAGGCAACCTTATACTTCTTTGGGAACTCCTCATAGATTCGCCTTGTGCCTTCAAGAGACGTTTGCACTTCTAGGAACTTGTTTGTTGTTCAGATAGCCAAATTGATGTCCGTATTCCCAATGTCCAAGACTTGCCAGAACCAATTTTTTATGGTCTTATCCAAGTTCCTCCTTCTTTCCATCTTGTTGATCTTTTCCTGTGATAGCAACTACGGTGGGGTCAATGATGTGGTAGGTTGTTCATCCTGAGATGACCATTATTGAATGTAGGCCATTAGATCAGCCACCTGTGCTTTGAGCTCTTCCTTTGAAACCTTATCCTATTGGATAAGGTGCACCACTGTGGTGATTGATTACCGAAGGTGGTCAAAATTTTGTTCCCTGGTAGCCACTCCCAAGTCAATGGTGGAGACGTTATAGCTTATTCCTTGTTCTCCAACCCTCGGTGTAGCTATTTGCACTACCCTAGATCTGGAGGCATCCATCATTACCTTTGATCTGATTCTTGAATTCTTCTCCCTATTAATATTAATCTGAGCTCTAGCCAATATTGCCTCTAGTCTTGCCTTCGGATCCTTTAGGGTGGTAGTTCTCTTTTCGAGCTGCCTTTCTAGCCAATCAGGTATAGGGGGTCCTTCCTTGGGTGATTCATGTCGGTCTTTGTTGTCCTCCACCCTAAGTTCAATGGTTTGACATTAAGGGCCTCTTGCTCAATTCTTGTATCTTCCTTCTCCTCGTCAGAATCCTACACGAGCAATATATGTTTGGTAGGATATTTTGTGAGCAATTTCTTGTTAGGGTGGTCTTTCCTTTCAACACTCTTTTCTTCTTCATCTTGGTCATGCCCACCCTCCTCGGGCCTATCCTTCTATTCATCTTCATGGAAGGACGTTTCTTCATCATGCTCTGGGTTTTGATCATGTCCTTCCATAGGAGACCTACTGCCCTTAGTGTTCAAAGCAGCAATTCTTTCAATCGTAGGCTATCCTTCAGCCTCTTTGTCCTCAATCTCCTTGATTTGCTTGTTCCACTCCGCATTGATCTCTAGATCAGCTCTTTCTTGGATTATGTTTGTCCCTTAATCCTCGATGTCCTCACTAGAAGACTCGTAGGCCACCTCATCAATCACTCGATGTTCGTATATTGGATGCTCATGATACTCAAACTCCTCATCTTCTAGCCTCTCGGCTGTCTCCAACTGTCATCGCTCGATCTCATCCAAGATTTGCATCGTATCCTCCATTCTAGGTGGTTTCATAGGAGGAGGGAGATTTGGGTTGTTAACCATTGCCTAGGCGATTGCATCTTTCACCATTGGATTTGCAAGCATTCTCAAAAGTTCAGATGGCATATTTTGCATATACTTGACAAATGACTCAGGGAGACTGAGGGTAGGAATTGCAACAATAGATGAATCAGGTGGAATGGAAGGAGAAATGGAGAATGATGAGATTGGTGAGGTTTTGGTGGAGGATACATCCACCAATATGACCTGCATAATAGGATAAGTTGAGGCAAGGTGGACAACAATGTCCACTGTGGGTGGAGAGGAAGCAGCTATTGCAAGTGAAGTGGGTGGGATGGTGGGAATAGCAGCATTGGTTGCAACAATAGATGAAGCGGGTGCAGACCTTGGTGGGTCAGCCTCCATCTCCTCGCCCTCGTGGAGTGGATCTTCAGGTATTATAGGCATCTCTATGACAATGCTCGTTCTTTTATGCTTCTTAGGAGGCTCGCCCTCCGAGGCCTTTTTGGCGTACAATTTTGGGTTAGGTTGGTTCTCATCAACCTCTTTTCTCTTTCTCGACTTGATAGATGGTAGGGATTTGGATGTTTCTCTAGTTGTACTGGAAGCCGTCCCACCATTAGAACTACTTGGCTCACTTTCGAGCCCCTTGAATGTTAAGGTGACTCCCTTTTGCTTTAGTCAAGTGACCTGCCCATCGATCGATACCTTTGTTCGAGGCTCAATGGGATTGGTAAGAATGTTGAGGTCATCAACCTCTGGCTCATCCCAATCAATTAAAGGAAATGGAATTTTTCAATGGCACTATACCTCGATTTGATCACTGTGCTCTCATCCTCTTCAAGCTGATCTAGAACCGGACATAAGTTCACCTTTTTTACGAAGTATTCCATCATATGTATATGATTTTGTATACACACTTCAAATTCATCCTTGCAATTAGCCCAAAAATCCTTAGCGTGGTGGAGGTGGGCATACTCTGGTCCAAGTGCCTTTCTAATATGACCATATGGGTCCATCCACGGCCAAGCTATTTGTTGTCTGTGGTTGTATTCGTCCATCTCCTTCTTTGAATTGCCCATGCATTGGGAAGTATGAATTTGATACATCCCCTAGCCAAGTCCGAGGAGATATGGGGTCCCTACTAGATGTTTACTACTTAGAATTTTGTGTATATGTCGCAGCTGCCAAGTTAGTTCCAATAGTATAATCCAGTCATTAGGGTACCAGGGCAGCTTATTTGGCCTTTCTGTGAATCCTTGGGCACGAATGTAGGTGAATTTAGGAAACTGAATAAAAAATAAGGCATAGTGCTTGAGAAGGGCCCTAGTACTGTCAGAGACTCTTCTCTCAAAATCACCTCCAAGAGACTGAATTATGTAGGCAGTAAAAGCATCATTTACCCTAAAATAGTCCTTCTTGGAATTCATGTATTGCAGTTATGGGTATTCATCATAGGGTTTAAGCACTCTTCCCAGTGCCTCATTGGGCATTACAGATAATCCATTATAATTTCATTGATCAGAAAGCGAATAGACCAGGAAAAACGTCATGTATAATTTGGAGGTCTTCCTCACATTGACGAATTTCTCATGAAAGCAATTGTTGATTATCTCCCCCCAATAGAATGCAACGTCATCCCCACAGAGAAATTTCTCAACAAAATATAACATCCATTCCTAGAAGAAGGCCACAGCAGGAAAGCCCATTACTCTGCTTAGTAGGGTGACCAGGTCATGATTTCCCTCGAATAAATCATTGTGGTAGAGCTCTTGAGGGACTTTGGCAGCACTGCCCTACCTGTCTTTCAACCAGTATTGGTTGATCAATTTCTTGCATCTTAAAGGATCCTGATCCCATAATTATTTGCACTCCTAAATCATTGGGGTCTCCATGCTTTCGAAGGTGGGGGTGTGGAAGGTTTTAGTTATCCTGAGAGGGGACATATCAACTAGGACATTGCCATTTGTGTCCACGATGGTCCTTGTTTCAAGTTGGTATGCCTCCTAACATGCCACTACTATCTCGAGGGCCACCAAGGCGGGCGATAAACCTGCAAGCTTGGCAAGTCCGCTACCTCTGATCAACTTTGTGTTATCTATCTTTGGGTCTATCCTAACCCTTTGTGTAAACTCATCAATATTGACATGTCCAATATTGGTGTATGTGATATTCTTCCAACTAGTTGTGACCTTGGAATGCAAGGGTGCCCCCTCGAATTGATATTTCATTTGATCTTTATCTTCTTTGCCATGAGGGGATTTGGCGGTTCCTTTTCCTTTGTCCTTGGCCATCCTAGAGGCCTCTACACCAGATTCCATAAATCTTGCACAGAGAGATGGGAGTTAGCAACATTAACATGAGAACGTAGCCTCAAAAAAATCCCTACAAATCAAGATTAGATCCACAACATTCATTTAAGAAAAGTCTAACACTTGATAATAATAACATTTGAAGGCAAACAGGTGACCCGAGCCCCAAGGGTTAGACCTCCTCTGGCAGAATGTTGCTTGGAAGGGCAAACAAGGCAAGGCATTCCCGATGACTTTTCTCAATCTTGGATTTGTTCAATAAAAGGTTGGTGTGAAAGAAGGTCCATTTTTAGCACGTGGGTCGAAGTCCATTTTTTATTTGGAGGCCCTTTGAGCCATCATTCTAGCATTTATACCTTGGTTGCAGGAAGGTCGTTCAGGGTTGGTTGTTTGGAACAGCATAGGGAAAATAGCATTCTGAGAATCGGGTTTTGGAGTCCGGGTCATTGAGGTCGGGAAGCTACCTGGGGATAGTCATGCGAAATGTTGAAACACAGACAGAATTTTGGAGATGGAAATCCAAAAGATTAGACCCGGGAAGGCTTGTCAGTTGCTAAAACCTCCAGGGGCGGATTGAGGTTCGGGGCCCGGTGTTCGGAAAGGCAGACAGGTTTGGTCATTCGAGATAGTGAAAGCGACACAGAATTCCAGAGATGAAATTCTGGAGGCCAACGTCCTAGCGAAGTTTGGACATTTCAATTTTCCATGTTCAAATTATGCAGAGTGGAAGGGCGAGCGGAGCTCAAGAACCGGAAAGATGTTCAGTGGCAGCCATTTGAAACGGTGAAGCACGGACACCGGCACGAGGATGGAATTCTGGGGGTCGGGGTCCAAGGACAACTTTGAAGCTTGATTTTGGTTGCAATTTTGTGATGGACTTCACGTGCTCAAGGTCTGAGGTCTAGAAGGATGCTGGAGGAAAGTCGTTTTGAATGGCAAAGACAAAATGGAAACCCAGGAAGGGAAGCCCGGAACTCAGGACCCGATGTGAGTTTTGTTGCCTATCAATTTCTCTAAGTTTTTAATTTCCCTACAGCCGTGGAGAGGTCCGGGTTTGAAAGATTTGGTTGCCTACTCCAGAGAATAGTGATGGGGAGGTCAGATTCTAGATTTGAATTTTAGCCTCCAATCTCTTGATTTTCAATTTTTTAACTTGTGGGTTTTTAGGCCGAGGGCACTATCCTACCAGGTTTTAAGTTCATTTTGATTTCCACTTAAATTTCAACTCCTGGTTTTGAGAATAAGGAAATGGTAGGTGGGTGGCGAAGCTACCTCGAATCCCCGAAGAAGTAGAATGTTGAATTCGTGAGGAACAACAAAGTTGGAGCTCGGGCACAAAGGCAAAGGATGTTGGGGTCGGAGAGCACTTCGAATTCCTTCCTATCATGTGAAAATGATAGGTCAAAACTCATTTAAATAGCCCCCAGTGCAATCAATGCTTTATTAAATGCTTGGTATGGTAGCAGATTAGGTAGTTGATTTCAAATTGCTCAGGCGGCGGTGGGAGGTCTGGGTCCCGGTGGCCAAGAAGACATCTCAGGATAGCCGTTGAAAAACTGTGAAGTTAAATTGAATAGCAAACAAGAACCTGAGGTCCGAGGTGTGGGAAGATGTTGACCGATGTCCGTGTAGAATGGTGAATCGGAGGCGATGACCCGAGGACAAAAATTCAAGAGTCGGGTTCCAAGGGCTGAAAAGATGCATTGGCAGAGCTGTTGGGTCTCAAAAATGCAAGTTTTAACCAGAAGAGTTTTCCAAGCTCTTACTACACTTTTGGCCAATGTACAAAGTCCAATTGATGCAATTCTACCTTCTGCTCTTTAAGTTCTACTAGACCAAGGCGGGTGTACCTAAATGAACAATGCAGATTGAAATATGTTTCTTGGTTGATCAATCTATCCACAATGGCAAATGGTAGAGGACAGATAAAATTACTATACCTACTCCTACTCCTACTGCACAAATGAAAGGTATTTGAATAAATTGTTTATAATGAATTCTATCCTCTGGGACATGACAGATCAGTGCCTTCTATCTATTGGCCAACGAAGTCAAAAATAGAAAATGACATGTGTTTGCCTTCTCTGGTTTAATTTCAAGTTGTTAGGCAATTTATAAAATAAAATCTTATGACTGGCATATAATTTTATTTATTTATGGCTTGCATAAATTATGATGGAATGTTTTCTAACTTGGTTCTACTTAAATCATCCAAAATAAATCTCTCAAACACTGTGACTTACTTGAAGGGTTTAATTCTGACTTGAGACACTAGCAAATAAAATCACACAAAGTGAAAATGTGCACCTTGATGAATCAAAATTTATGTTTGATACATTAACTCAAATGATCAAAAAACTTCATATTGGAGAGAACCAAGATAAAATTAATGCAAATCATAGCATCTCAACAACTGAACTTAGAAAGGAAAACCATCAATTAAAAACAATTATCTCCATTGATCTTGTTTTAGGAAGGTTTGTTACATTATTTTCATTCCCAGTCCCTTCTCGGGAAAATCTCATTCCTACAATCTAATTATTGCCCCCTCTCCTCCTTTCTCCAACTGATTTTCAATACATTTATACAAAATAATCCAAGAGTCATGCCCCTTCATTTCCCAGCTATGGTCGTTTTACATTTTATCACAGAGATTAAAATATTTAATTATATTTCCTCTCAGGAAATTAAATATTTTTACAATAGTCATGCTTTTGATTTTTCATTACATCTTTTCCCGCCTCTATTCATTTCATTCCCCGTGGCTTTCTTTATGTTACCACTTTACCACGGGATTTGACCTTTCCTCCTACAGTAACATGGTGACCAACCCCACACTAACTGTCGTGGCCTCCATCATTGCTTACTAACTTACCACTGTCTCTATCCTGTCCCTCCGTGGTATAGCGGTAAGGCATTAACTGTTATCCTCTTCGGCCACCACCATGTCGTGGTCTACTTCCTAACCTCGTGCGGTAACATGGTGGCATGTCAACTGTCATCTCCACCACTTCCTCCACTATTACCGTGTTATCGCGGCCTATATTTGAACCCTCCATGGTATCGTGGTATATGTCTTTGCTGCTACTCTCACTGTTGACTTACCATTTACCATTCCACCATGGTCTATGTCTTGACCATGCGTGGTACCATGGTGAACCTTCAAACTACTTGCCTATGTCCATCTCGCCGCTTACTGACCCTTCGCTGACCATTACCGCAGTCACTGCGGTCTCAGACTTGACCGTCAGCAGTACTGCGGTGACAGTCTATAACTGCCACCACTATACCGCAAGCCCCTTTGGGGGAGGCCACGGTAAAGCAGTAAAGACCTATAGAATGAAAATCAAGGGAGCGGTAAGGGTATAAGTCATTTTTTGGCCCTTTTGAATGGCGATAAAGGTCTTTAAACATCATGGATGGAAAAATAACTTTTTTATAAGAGGATAGTGAAAATGAAGGGTATAAATAAATTAAAAAATCATAGAATTTTGATGGAAAATATTAGATTCAGACGGGAAAGCCTTAGGATTTTTGATGGAAATTTTTAGTTCTAATAGGAGCCATCAATTTTTTCAAATAATTCAAATGGCCATCAAAGCACCGAGATCCAGAGGCTGGGAAGACACCCACCATTGGCTGTGCAAAATGGAAACCCGCAAAGGGAAACTCGAGAGGTGAAACTCAAGGGTTTGGGCCCGAAAGGTACCACAGACGTCAGAAAGACCAACTGACAGAGAAAACCCGAAAGGGCTTAAAACTTAGCAATTTTCAAAGTTGATCATCAAGGACATCAAAATGGGGCATGCAAAATGAGGCAAATCAAAAAGAACCCGACAAGCCAAAAGGAAAGAGAGGGTCCCCGTTCTGAATGGGGCGTATGTGCAAGAGGCACAACAATTCCTTTGCACTGTCTTTGAAGGAGTTTTAGTTGTTGATTCCACAAGTTTTTAAGAAGAATTTTATTTATCTTTCTCTTCTTCTTATTTCACCTCTTTTTTAGGTAGGTGAGCTTCTTTGTCATCTTCTTTTTTTTGTTCACATAGTTGCAACATCTCATCAATTTTCATGTTAGTTCTTTCAACCACTCTTTTCAATCTTTACTAAAACATTTGTAAGTTTTAGTGTGAGTGGAGTAGCCTAAGAAAATACCTTCATCACAACAGGATTCAAAATTACCTAGAATTTCATCATCTCTTTTAATAAAACATTTGTTGCCAAAGATTCTAAAATACCCAACATTTGCATATCCTCCATACCATAGTTTGTAAGGAGTATAGTTAGTTTTTACTCTTAACTACACTCTATTTAATGTATAGATTGTTGTATGGACAACTTATTTCTAGTAGATGTTAGGTAATTTTTATTCTTGAAGCAATGTCCTTGTCATTTCTTTAACTGTATTGTTTTTTCTCTCTACTACACCATTTTTTTGTGGTGTCCTAGAGGTTGAATATTGCCTCTTAATGCCATGTTCTTCACAGTAGTCCAAAAATTCTTTTGAAGTGTACTCACCACCTTTATCTGACCTTAGGCACTTGATTTTTAGATCTAACTCCCTTTTAACCATCTTTCTGAATATCCCAAATCTATCAAAAGATTATGATTTGTGTTTCAAAAAGGTTTCCCAAGTCGTTCTAGTATAATCATCAATAAAGAGCATAAAATACCTTTCACCATTCAATGATTTTGTCCTTGTAGGACCAGATAAATCAGAATGAAAAATTTGTAAGGGATACTCTCTAGATTTAAAACTTACTTGTGTTTTCTCACCTTGTTGACATTCCTTGCAAGTATTGTTGCTAGGTTTAGAGATGATTGGAATATTTCTTACATTGTGATTCTTGCTAATCTTGACAAGATTGTCATAATTGATATGCACAAGTATTATGTTCCAAATTTTACTCTCTTTAACTTGACTCATGAAACAAACAAGTCCATCTTTATTATTGTTTATAGTATCATGAAGATTATAGATGTTTCCTTTTGTTCTTAAACAATTTTTCCAGATTTCTTATTGATTTCACAACCTTGAGTAGTAAATGTGACTTTGAATCCATTGTCACAGATTTGACTCACACTGAGAAGATTGTGAGTCGGACCTTCTACATAGTATACATCATGTAAGGGAGTATCATCATCTAGAATTATGGTGCCTTTTCCTTTGATTAGAATACATAAATCATTCCCAAATTTGATAGAACCACTAATGTAATCTTCATATTTGACAAACTTTCTCTTATCACCAGTCATGTGGTGAGATCACTCGTTGTCTACAACCCATAGATCTTTCTTTTGGGTATGTAGGGCTATTTGGAAAATTATTTATTTAGCCTTTTGGTTTCTTTATTTTCCAAACTAATTTTGTTTTGTCAGCACTAGAAGATGTCTTGAGGTGAATGCTAGTTTTGCTTTGTTGTATTGCAAAGGTATATATGCAAAACCTAGCTATATGTCTAATATTCCCATAGTTATAACACTTCAACTTGTTCAATAACTTGAAAATATTTCCATTTACAAAACTAGGCCTCCTTCTAGACATAACCCTATATTCACTTGTCGTGTGCACGTATTGATTGCACTAGAAGAAATAGCCAAAGAAATGTATATTACATCTAAATGGACTACCTATTTTTTCAATGAGCTTTTTTTTTGTAGCATCAACATGTTGAATTTCATTGGAATATGAGCACTTTCCTTCTCTAAACCCTAGACCAATCTTATCCTTTTGGTCTTTTTTTTATTCAAGAGGTCTTCCAACTTGTCACTATTATCACACATGACAAGGTTTTTCCTCAAAGCAACAATCTTTGCCTCTAGAACACAACATTTTTTTCTTTGGTATTTAACTGTTCTTGAGTAACCTCTAAAAATTTTTTGTTTTCCTCAAGTTGAAATTTCGGTTTGAAAATCACATCACCTTTTATAGTGTGTTGTTTTAACAGAGAATTTTCCTCTGGTTCTTTTCTTAGAGACAACACTTCAGTCTCTAGCTTTTGAAAATATTCTATTTTGGTTTGCAAGTTTATGATGGTAACTTCTTCAACTCTTCTAGACTCTTCCAATTGCAACTTTAGATCCCGAATCTCCTTTTTGAGTTTCTCAATCTCATTAAGGGCATAAATAAGTTCACCTTAAAAATCAATTTCACATTCATCTTCAACATACTCTTGTTCAAAATCATTCACTAAGTGATCTCCTTCTTTGTCTACACTCTTCACTACAAAATCATCTTTTATACTAGGTTTAAGTGGTGTTTGTTGTTCAACATTCTATTGGGTATTTATTTTTTCTTTGTTTCTTTTACTTTTTAACGAGTACTCCACTACCAGGATCCCCTAAGTTGATTAGACTTATGCAAGCGTATGTCTCAGATACCACTTGTTGGAGTATGGGAAACGCTAAGAAGGGAGATGAATCAATGTTTAAATAATCAACTTCAATTCAATGGTTTTTCAAAACACATAATCTCTTTTTAATCATTGAATTTTCAATTTCAAAAGTGTAACCAAATGTGATAGCCAATAACAGATCCTTAAAAAATAATGAAAACTCAAATATTGCAAAGTAGATAAAGGAAGTAGAAAAACTAAATTGCATGAATCACGATAATCACATGGACCACCAAAGAACCATAACATGATATTTTTATGAGTGGAAAACCCTCATAGGGATAAAAAACCACTCAGGAAAATTGCCTCACTAGCTTAATAAAATTCCACTGATTACAGAGCCTCACTGGCTACTTTTTGTGCCTCGCTAGAATATACTGACACTAATCAACAATCAAGATAAAGAGTAAAGTACAGAGGGTTACTCTATTTCTCTAATGCTCATTGCAGTTTTTTTCTTTTTCTTTAATACATTATGTGTCCTAGACTTCATTGCACTTGAAACCTAGAAATCACAAAGCATATTAAATTTTCTTTTTACAATTTTTGTATATAGCCTTTCTTAAAAGAATATTCAGTTTATTGTCCAACTACATTCAACATTTTCAAAATGCTTATTTCATAAAACTGGGGTTTTGAGAGAAATCTCCACATTCAAACTATAATGATCATCTAATCAGAAAAGAACTGAAAAAAAAAGATGATACTTGACATCTCAAGTTTTTCCAACTTACTATTTAACCAAAGCCCAAGCTTGAGCATCTCAAATAAATAGCCAACATTAACTTGGTGAAATGCAATATAGCCATACCTCAGTTGGTTTTTTCTTGCAACTAAAAATAACTAATAAAACTCAACTGCACCATTGAATCTACAATTTCTCATAACCATTGCAATTTTTTTGCTATCAAAGCCTTCCATGGTCAATAAAAACTTGCCTGGAAACCACATTTTTTGTCGTCATACCAAGTTTGTACTAGCTACTCCATGATATTCCCTAATTCAACCATCATTTTTTCACAATAAACTACCTTTGTTTGGTCAATTAGGGTTATTATTGTGTCATAGCTTATTCATTATGATTTTTTATCACTTTGCATGAAAAACAAAACAAAAACATTGTGTTGGCCTTCTTCATTATGATTTTTTTTATTTTTCATGAATATAACCAAACATCATAATTCTCAAAACCTTTGTGTCAGTCTAAGTCTCAAGAGCACCAAGTGCAAAGTGAATTCTAGAACCAAAACTTAATCAATTTTTGTTGCCTTAGTAAAAACATTGATATCCAAATGTCACCAAATATCAACCAAAGCCATAAACCTTATGCTCCCCAAATATTCATCAAGATCAATGTCATTTTGAGTCTTGACATAAATTCAAAACTCATCCAATGTCAAAGGGGTCAACATTGTTAAGTAATTATGATTATTGTGCCTCCCTAAGTATTTTTAATAACATTCCTTTCATTTTTGTCACATAAAATTTAATTATAAAATTACAAAGTTAAGATGTTTTTCAAAAAGTGTAACCTTTTAGTTTTGGGTTGAACTATACTTTGTCTCATTTTATTGATTTCTTGTTGTAGTATGTTTAGTTGAATCTTGAAATATCGGTAGCCTAATATTGTCGATTGTCCAAAACTTCAATTTTCAATTATGGTTTTAACTCATTAATTTGTTTAATTGTAGTATGTTTTGATAATAACTGAAGATAAAGAGTTGGACATAAAATTAAACTACATGTTTTTAGATTGAACCTAGAGTTTCTTAGATGAAATGTGAAACATTATAATGAACATGATAAACTTAGAAATATAAGTAGAAAACTTGAGAATGCATATTTAGTTTTAAGTAAAGAAACAAAACTTAGTTTTATATTTTGAAACACAATAACTTCATTTTTGTGTTTTCCTTACTAATAATGGTCATGATGAGTAAAATAAGTTTAGTATATGAAAATAAAGTAAAAATAGAATTATAGGAGCATCATGTGTATTAATTTTGTATATAAATATTTCTCGTAAATCATGGTTTTTTTTATTAATAAGTATTGATAATAGAGATTGAAATAAGATCATTGTGGTATATTTTGTGAAAACTCGGTGAATGTTATGTTGTGGCCCTAGTTTTCGATATAGGGTATCCAACTTGGGAAGAGGGTGTGGTGGATATCTGGGATGATCTACCTATGTGTACCTTCCTTCTTGGAGGGTAACCCCCTTACAAAAAAAATGAGAAGGAATTGGTAAATGCATGGAGGGGGCCTCAAGACCATATTTCCTAATATTATCATAATTCTATGGATATTCAGTGATGGCATAATGAATTTTTAGCTACATGGAATTTCAAAATTACAGTGATATGACATATGATTATTCAATAGTAGTTGGCACTGTTCATCCTCATAGATCCCATGTTGTGAACCTGGTGGTATGCTTTTGTTGTGTTAGTAATGGAATGTGTATTGTGAACCAATTTATGTGATGTGGAATACTTGTGAATTAGTGATAAAAAAAATTATAATAAAAAGAAGTGAGTGTTTTCTTGAGATGGGATTTGATTTCAAAAATTTGAAATCTTGGCTATTGTTGAATGTTGAATAGAATTGTATAAATGAATGATGAGTAATGAAAATTTGGTATATATGTGTAGTGTAGTTTTTATTTTCATAGATGTTAAATGGGAAGTAATGTGTATTTGACATCTATATATGTGTAACATTGTTTTTGGTATTTGATGTGTGTAATTCACTCTCTTGGGTTATGTTGATTTATAAAATATTGATTATAGAGTTTTCTCTAGTCATGGTATTTGTATAGTAAAATATAAAAAAATGTTAGTTAGTGTGTTTACAAATATGTATAGTTGTGAGTGAAAATTTCCTTAAGTGACTTGCAAGAGGAAGTTGATTCTAAGGGGAGGGGAGTGTAAGGTCTAGGTTTTGTATAAATTGAGGTATTTTTTAATGAAGTAGTTTTATTAAATGGTTGGGATAAATTAAATGATTATTTTTGACTGATCATGTGTGCCCTTAATTTTGAGTGCTTCCAAGAGGAATTCATTTCCTAGGGGGAGAATGTGATACCCCACCTTTTCATGATCTTGTTCACTCCATGTGTCTTTGATGATATCATGTTTTTTTTTTTATGTGTCATATGTTTCTATGATTGTACATTGTATGGGAGTTATCATGTTCTATGTTCTAGATTTACTCTATGTCCCTTGATGTTATTAGGAATCACATTGGATAATTTCATGTGTTTATTGTTTGAAAATTATATACAAGATCTTTATGGATGACAATCGCTTCTTATGAATATATTGTATTCTTATACTCTTACGAATGTCTTGACTATCATAGATATTACTAGATGGTAGGTTTGTATTATTATTTAGATGGAATTATTAATTGATTTCATTAAGTATTTATGTGAGTAGATATTGTGGAGATGAGAATTATTTATGTTATTATTTACTTGCAATGATTATTAAATTTGATTTTCTAGTTGATCAATGTTTTTAAAATGTTATCTAAATTTATGATAGTTTCTTTGGGTATATTTATTCATGTGAGGTACTAACTGTAGACACCTAGAAATGACTTAGGCCTGCAACCACTATTTTACCACCTTTCGTCATAACATGATTATAACTCTGTAATTATGTTTCTAACCCACATTCAACTATTAATTGAATAATTTATAGTTATTTAATTAATTCATGATCTTTCATTCTTCATGATGATTAAATAAATAAATCTTATTTATTTATTTAATGTCACTAATTATCAAAGTCTTCTTATAATTAAATAAAGTCTCATTTATTTAATTAATCCTTATCATTAATGTCCTCTAGATTATTAAATAAATATATTTTAAATATATTCATTTAATATGTCACTAATCCCTAAAATCCTCTTAATTAAATAGATTTGCTAATTTATTTAATTAATTAACTACTTCTTCTAAATTAAATATTTATTTTTAATTATTTCATTGTTGTATGTGACACTTCTTTATTTTTAAATAAAACAAATAATTTAAAAATGTCTCACGTAGTTAACTAATTCTTCATTTAGTAATTAATTTCAAAAATATGTCCATGTGATGCAAGTGCTCTGTCGAACCACATTTGCGATCGCGAATGACGCATACGCTCTGTCGCGACGCATACAAGATCATGAACGACGCATTCGATAGGATGCAACGCATTTGACAGACCCCACACCGCATCCGTTCTGACGAGCCGCAAGTGACTAGTTGTTTTCTTTTTAAAATTTTGTTTTTCGCTCTAATGGGCCGCATTTGAAACATCCTGAGCTGCATTCGCTCTAATGAGCCACAATTAAAACACACTAAGCCTCATTCGCTATATTGTGCCACATTTTCCAGTATCAACCCGCATTCGCCAGATTATGTCGCAATCGAAACTTTATGAACCGCATTCCCTCTGTCATACCGCATTCACTGTGATGCATTTGCGAAGAATTTCAAATCACCTTCTCACTATCAAAACTGAAATTCCACATCTTGTCTTTAATTCAATCAAGTCTTCCTTCACTGTTACGGTTCAAACCAGACTCTAAATTGCTCAACTTTCATCAAAAATTGCATTATAGGAACCATTTTAGGCTCACAATAGGTTTCCATTGGCTTTCCATTAGTTGCATTAGTAAATTCACCATCTCCTTAGACACTTACTTTTGCAGATTTTAGGAGTTGACTCTTACCATTCATTGTCAAAAATTTGCATTCAATAGTAGGTTATCATTGGACCCAGTTACCCTTTTTCATTTTTCAAAACTTTTATGAATTATTTCCCACTCAATAGTCTAGTGTGGAAACTTCACTTTGTCCTCTTTATAGTCTTTTCATGGTCCATTGGTCTTCCAAACTTGAATCATTGCAAAAACCTTTGTTTGCTCAAGTTGTCCTCTTTATATCCCTCAATAGTAAGTACATCTTAGGCTCCTTTAGTTGCATATCATTTAGCATCTCCAATTTAGTGTCACACAATTCGCATTCACAAGTCTTTAGCATCATTTTGGTCTCACATGCATTTCATAGCATTCCTTAAAAATCCAAAGAAACCAAAAACATAGTATCATACTTAGATCATTCTCTTCGTCATCCCACATTGAGCAAAACGTTTATGGTTGAAACTAGACTACAAAAAAATAAAAGACTCATGGATTCCTTTAGACAAGACACCAACTTTCTTGAATTCACAACTGGCATGGATTCATTCCCTAATGCCATAAACAATCCTTGTTTTGACATGGGAAATTCCAATATCAATATTTTCAATGAAATGAACATCCCACCATC
>CM021105.1:404932793-404972218 GCA_007115665.2 Sequoiadendron giganteum | reverse complement strand
ATTTTTGAACCATTTATCCGATGGGATCAAAATGGGGAAGTCTTTGAAGAAGACTTATTAGTTGTTGCCCAACATCCAGAAGTTGCTGCTTTTGTGGAAGAAATAGTCTTAAATGACTCTTCTAGATTTCTATCTATGATCCTTGACCAAGAGGCTAAGTTACCAAAGGGATTTTATCTTGACACTCTTAGAGCAACATCTCCCAATCCCTCATCACACAATCCATCCATGGGAGTCCCTTCACAAAATGTCATCAACACCAGCAATGCTACCTCCCTTGGTCACACTACCACAACCAACACAACATCTATTGGGGAATCATATACCCAAACCAACACGGCATCACAATCCATCCCCCAACAAACATCTACCATCCCTTCACAAACAATGGGTGCAACCACCTCAAACCTCTTTGGAACTTCATCTAGTTCCATGAGTACATCAGCAAACCTATTATTAGGTTCTTCAAATTCCATGGCAACCAACTCATCCAACCCTTTTGGGAGAACTAAACGAAGAGGTGTCATACAAGGCACCCAACCTGATTCCTCACAGGTTAGTACCAACATTCCTGTGACCCAAAACACCAACATTCCTCATGGCCACAATATCTTATTTGGTCAAGGCAATCAGGGCACTCAATCCTTCACTTCATTTGGGCATCAACAAGCTCAAAATAATCAAAGTGCTCAATCCTTCACTCCATTTGGGCATCAACAAGATCAAAATCAACAAGGCCCTCAATCCTTCACTCCTTTTGGACATCAACAAAATAAAAACCAACAAGGTCCTCAAATTCAGTCCAACATGGCAAGATATCACATCCCCACTTATGCCTCTTAAGTCCATACATAGCAACACATCCCTAATCAAAACACTCATTTTTCTCACCGAAAACCACTTCCAAATCAACACATCTCATCACAACAACTGGGGACTCAATTTGTCCCTATCACCAACATGAGTGATGCTACCAACCATCCCATGGTGGAAGCACTCGCACTCCAACTCGCTGCTCTTCAAACATAAGTGGAGACCTTGCAACAATCCAACAAAAAGTCATACATTTCACATGACTTGTGTCCATATCCATTTGACACAACCTTATATATGCCACCCTTTCCTCATGGATATGTGGTACTTCATTTTCCCAAATACAAAGGCAAAACAAACCCCATTGAGCACATAAGAGAATTCACCACTAGTTGCATGGATATTTCATATGAGTAAACTTATCTCATGAGACTTTTCTCTAGAAGTCTCATAGGTCATGCACTAGAATGGTTCTCGCTATTGCCTAAGGGAATCAAAACATGGGATTTATTGGCAAACAAGTTTGTTGAAAACTATGCCTATAACATTGACACGGACATCGACATCACCTCCTTATGCAAACTTACCCAAGAGGATGCAGGCGAGACTTTTATTCCATTCTTTCAAAGATGGAGAACCTTAGCAAGCAGATGTCTGGTCGAAATACCTGAAAAGGAGAAAGTCACCATGTTTGTACAAACTCTCCTAGGACCACTAAGGTATGGCTTACAAGTCCATTGTTGCACCACCTTTGTTGACCTTGTTGAAAAATGTGTTCAACTTGAGAAAGCCTTGATCGCTAAAGGCGACTAAAAATATGGTGGCAAAACCATCAACTCCACCACAAATAATAACCCAAGTAGCTCAAATGAGAAAACCAAATACTAGGTTAAGAACAAGCATATCACAAGCAACAGTGTAGTTGATGCAAAAACTGTTAATGCAACAGGTCATGTACTCACTATCAAAGGAGTACAAAATCAAAACGCACCTGTAACTACACCGACACCAACTACCAATGATATCCAAAGAAATCATGTGCAAACTAATCAAAGGCAGCTGTGAAAACCTCGACAATTTCAAAAATGCACATACACCCCTTTGGGTGAACCTATTGAAATTGTCTTGAAGAAACTTCTTCAAAATGGCATCATAACACTAGAAGACCCAAAACCATATGACCCCGGTCAATTCAAGTCGTCATGGTGGGATGACAGTGCATTTTGTGATTACCACCGGGCCAAAGGGCACAAAACTTCCTCTTGTCATCAATTGTGAAATCTGGTACAATACCTCATTGAGAACCACACCATTGAGTTAGGTGGTCAATCGTTTGCATCTAATGTGGATCATACTATCCACAAAAACCCACTATAGGATCATGGTAAAGCTTCCTCATCTGGCACAAAGAATACCAACAATCAAGCCAACCACATCCAACAGGCCTACAATACTATCCATCCTACATATAATTATCCCGATGGTACCATCATTAACAATCTTTGCATTGCTGATGAAGATAAATCTGTTAATACCATTACCATTAAAAAGGCCTTGGAATGCAATGTCATCACGCGTAAATGAAAGGTCACTATCCCAGGTTCTTCTGCACATCAACCTAAAATCACCATACCTGGCCCATCCGCCAAACAGTCAAACCCAAAACCAGAGTTCAACATTATTGAGCAATTGAATAAAACACCAGCTCAAATATCCATTCTCGAACTACTCCGTATCTCACCCACACATAAGGCCATCTTGGATAAAGTCCTGCAAGATTCATCTGTCCCAACCAACATTGATGTCAACCACTTTGAGACTATGTTAGATATCTGAATTTGCCTCATCACATCACCTTTTCAGATAGTCACTATTCCTTGCCCAAACCATCCCATAATGATTCCCTTCACATTGAGGTTTTTGTCCACAAGCATAAGGTTAGATGAGTCTTAGTAGATGGCGGAGCAGGATTGAACATTTTCTCTCATAAATTGGTTAAAGCTCTTGGTTTCTCTGATGCATGTGTAGATGCTAGCAAGAGCATTGACATCAAGGCATACGATGATGAAGAATGCGCTTCTAAAGGCGTCATTACAATTCCACTTCGGGTAGGACCAGTTATCATAGATACAACATGCCAGGTCCTGGATCATGACATACACTATAATATCTTACCTGGTTACCCATGGATTCATGGTCTAAAGGCCATTCCATCCACATACCATCAATTCCTGAAATTCCCTTTTGATGGTACTGAAATCACTATACCAGGGGATCCTGATCCATTTCAATACTGTACAAATCTATGAGCTACTGCTAACCACCAGGCACCCATCAATCGAGAAGCCTCATCTTCCACCTCATCCAAATATACTGACCCATCTGCACTTACCAAATCATTCATCTCATCACCTTCTACCACACCATCTTCCTCGGCCCCCATACCAAGTAAAGACTTGCAGATCCAAGACCTTGGTTGTGGGGAATTCAAATTGAATACGGCTTATTGTATCACCACAATATCGAAGCCACCTATAGTCTATGGTAGACCATGTTTTGCAGTCAAGCCCAAAACAAATTTCAAAGTCCCACCAAAAAGTGTATTTACAAGGTGGGGTGATATGGGTAATGAAGTCATTATCGACATAGATAACTGGATCTACAAAGACCCAATAGAGTTATCTCCACTATTGTTGCATCTCTATGGCAAAGGCTATGATATATGCAAAGCCCTAGGTTTCAACGGCACAAGTGACCTTGGAAAGAACAACAATGGAAGAAGGGAACCTATTATCAAGACTGCAAGACCAAGGAATATGGGGCTAGGGTTTGACCAATTCGGAACTGACAACCAATGTACCCATGAACTTTCAAGTAGGGATGTAATAGCTACAAAAAGTTTCGAGACATGTGAAGAATCCCTTACCAAAACTGACTCAAATGAATGGGAATGGGGATCAGAAAAAACCCTAAGTGACTATGACATTGACGAACTATTCCTAGATCCTGGTCAACTCTCTTTTGAAGAACGATTTCGCCAAGAATATAACATTGACCCTATCGACCGACGTTCCAAAAATAAGAAATGGGTAAGCATTCCTTGGAATCCGAAAGAACATAAGGTGTCATCAGCAACACCAGAATCATCCCACCCCATCCCTGAGCCCACCCATGAGCCTAACCTACCTGAGCCCACTATTCATACTTCTGAAATGCCAACCACTAGTCACGATGTTGATAATTTTATCCCATATTATGATTTTGAATTCGGTTCATTCGACTCGGAATACAATCCATCTATTGCATCTGACACGGAAGTGGAAATTGACAACTTTTCCTTTACACTTGAGGCTTCAATTTGCACACTTTTTGCATCCTCCCCATCCTTCACCAACACTGACGATGGGATCCCTCTTGTTTACCCACAACTGATCGATTGGGACCAACAAGATCCACCAGTGATGGACATTCTTTAGAATGATGAGGCAATCGTAGAATTCATGGGGCTCTGTGAAGGTATTCCATGGGGTGATCACAAAATAGGGTTTTCCATTGATCTAGATTGTGCAGCTTATTTCGAGGAGACTGTGCAATCCTCCAATCACAAAAATACAAAGAATAAAAAAGAAAAAGAAATGTCTTTAGGTGAAAACCGCAAGGCACCTTCTGACAGTAAAATAGTAAAAACAAAGGACGTATCCAAAGGTGAAAACCTCTTTGAGGTTCCTAAGGATGGAGGATTGGACTTTCTTCTCGTAACACAAGAAAAATTAGCTATGCTCATTAAAGACACAATGGAAGTTAACATAGCCACACCAGAGAATCCCAAAATGATTCTCTTGGCCGCATCATTGTCAGAGGAAGAAAAACCCGAATTTCAACAATTCTTCACAGACAAGAAAGTTAACTTCGCATGGTCATATGCTGACATGCTAGGCCTTGATCCCGAATTGGTACTACATCATCTTCCTCTAATCCCAAGAATCAAGCTGGTCAAACAAAAGTTGCGCAAAATGCATCCACAAATTGCACTACTTGTCAAGGTTGAACTAAAGAAGTTACTAGATGTTGAGTTCATAAGGTCAATAGACTATGCTGATTGGATATCAAACATTGTCCTTGTTACAAAGTTGAATGGACAAATCCGTATTTGCATGGATTTCAGAGATTTAAATAAGGCTTGCCCAAAGGATGACTTCCCCTTACCAAATATAGACATGATTGTTGATCTCACAGCAGGGTATCAGATGCTATCTCTCATGGATGGTTTTTCAGGCCATAATCAAATCTAAATTGCAATAGAATATCAACATAAAATGGCATTCACCTGCCCATGGGGAACATACTGTTGGAATGCCATGCCTTTTGGCTTAAAGAATGCAAGTGCCACATACCAGAGGGCTATGAAAAAAATCTTTCATGACATGATGCATATCCTAATGGAAGATTATGTGGATAACCTATTGGAAAAATCTTTGACAAGGAAATATCATCTCAAAGTCTTAGACAAAATCTTTAGACGGCTTGAGGATTACAAGGTTCGTTTGAACCCAAAAAAATGTGTCTTTAGAGTCACTTCAGGCAAGCTGTTGGGATACATAGTTTCGTGACGAGGCATTGAGGTTGATCCCACAAAAGTAAAAGCAATTCTAGACATGCCTCCACCAAAGGGAATCAGTGAGTTGCGCACACTTCAAGGCAGATTTCAGTCTATTCGTCGCTTCATTGCACAGTTGGCAGACAAGTGTCAACCATTCTAATATCTGCTACACAAAAGCATTCCTTTTGTATGGACTGATAAGTGCCACATAGCCTTTGAACAAATTAAGGAATATCTTATGACACCACCAGTCCTCATGCCGCCTATTGATGGCAAGCCATTGATTTTGTATGTCTTCAAGACTACAAATGCACTGGGGGCATTATTGGCACAAAATGATAATGAAGAGAAAGAACGATCCATATACTACATCAGTTGAACACTAATAGGATATGAGCTCAACTACACAACCATTGAATAGGCATGCCTTGCAATTGTCTTTGTAGCGCAAAAACTAAGACACTATATGCTAAGCCATCAAACACATTTGGTAGCTAAGATTGACCCACTAAAATATCTCCTGAGTCGAGCAGCATTAATAGGTTGCTTGGCGAAGTGGGTCATGATATTAAGTGAGTATGACATACAATATGTGGAGCACAAGGCAATAAAAGGTCAAGTAATAGTAGATCAACTGGCAGATGCACCAATCCAAGCCACTCATCCACTAATAACTGATTTTCTTGATGAGTTTATTTTTCACGCAGAACTAGCTTTACCATGGAAACTATACTTTGATGGGTCCTACAATGGTCACAGCTCAGGAGCTAGCATATTATTTATCACACCACAAGGGGATTCAATTCTGAAATCATTCTGGATCGCTTTCCCTTGTACAAATAATATTGTAGAATACAAGGCATTGGTCACATGTCTCAAGATAGCAATTCAATGGAAAATTCAGACATTTCTCGTATTCGGGGATTCTCAGTTAGTCATCAACCAAGTGAATGATGATTATGACACAAAGGATGAAAAGTTGCTTTTTTACAAGCGCATGGTGGATAGTTCCCTGATGTACTTCAAAATGATTGCATTTGAACAAATCCCAAGGACACAAAATAAGGCAGTTGATGCAATGGCTACCATTGGATCTCTCTTAGACATCCCTAAGAATGTGTCACAGTTTGAATTCTTAGTGGAACAGCTTTTGATGCCTACATACGATATTCCAGAGTCAACAATGGTGTGTGAGATTGTTGGTCCCAATTCACCTTGGTATCAGGACATCTATGACTATCTAAAATCCCAAATCCTCCCACCCAACCTTTCCAACAACCAAAGAAAGTCCTTTATCCAAAAAGTGGCTAGGCATACCATCGTCAGTGACACCCTATATCGTCACGACTTTGATAACACCCTTCTTCATTGTCTCGACACTAATGAAGCCCAAACAACTTTACGCGAATTGCATGAGGGTATATGCAGATCTCATTTGAGTGGTCCAATGTTAGCTCAAAAAGTCACCAGACTTAGATACTACTGGCCGACATTGGAAAAATATGCTCTTCAGTCTGTCAGAACATGTCAAAAATTCCAAGTACATAGTGACCTGATTCACGCACCCGCATAGGAGCTCAGATCGATCACTTCTCCATGGCCTTTCGCACAATGGGGACTCGACCTCATGGGTAAAATCCATCCATCCTCTTCTAACGGCCATAAGTTCATAATCACTGCCACTGTGTACTTTACTAAGTGGATTGAAGTCGTTCCTTTCACTTACATCACCGGTAAGCACATATCCAAGTTTATTCTAAATTACATCATCTGTCGGTATGGTGTCCCATAATCCATCATCACAGATAATGGTAGTCCATTCAAAAATTAGGACGTTCATGAGCTTTGTGAGTGATTCCACATCCAACATCATTTCTCCACCCCATATTACCCAAAGGTAATGGCCAAGCTAAGGCATCCAACAAAACAATTCTTCGCATTCTGAAGAAGACCGTCAATGATGCTGGTTGAGATTGGCACCTGCAACTCAATCTTGCTTTATGGGCCTATTGTACCAGCATCTGTACCCCCACTGGAGCCACTCCATTTTCTCTAGTCTACGGATTGGAGGCCATATTTCCCATCGAGGTTGAAATTCCTTCTCTCTGAGTCTCCTTGAAAGGAATGATTGATGATGAAGAGTACAGATAGTCTCACCTACATGAGCTAGAAATGTTACGATAAAAGCAACAAAATGTCTTAAATCATTTGCAGGCATATCAAAATCGTCTATGCCGAAGTTATAACAAAAGAGTTATGGTGAGAAAGTTTGAAATCGGTGACTTGGTTCTCATGTAGAACCCCAAAAATTAGGCAGACCGTGAAAAGCCTAGAAATTTTGAGGCTAATTGGCTTGGTCCTTACATCATTACTATCGCATTTGGTTCTGGAGCTTATCAGTTAGCCACACTTGATGGAGAACGGCTGACAGAACCCATCAATAGCTTACATCTGAGAAAGTTCTACACATAGCATCAGAGAGCTCAGCTAAAAACCTAAAAAATACAAAAAAATAGAAAAAATCATCCCTTGATGAAAACCTGGCAAACAGGCGTCTTGGTGACATCAAAAAAATCAAAAAATGGAAAAAATAGTAAAAAGAAATAAGTTCATCCAATAGTGAAAACTTGGAAAACAAGTGCTTTGGATAAGTACCATGGTGAAAACCTGGCAAACAAGCACCATGCGTAGTCGATCATTGCTAAGCCATCTACTGTTACTCAAATCGACCTTTATCCATTTTTTATAATCACAAAGGCCTGACACATTCTTGACATCTATCCTAAGTCTTGTTGATTTTGGCCATGGTTAGCATTTGGTTGATATCATCCCTTGCATATCCTTGCCTTTTGTCTACCTATCTCTATATCATTTGACTGAGAAGACCCCCGATCTATTTGGGGGCAAGACCTTTATCGTGCAACTGCAGTGGGTACTGCACATGATCCCGCATTCTTAAAAATTCCTAAAAAAATCCTAAAAGTCTGAAAAAAGTCCTTAAAAAATCCTAAAAATCTGAAAAAGTCCTGAAAAAACTCCTAAAAATTTGAAAATGTCTTGAGAAAATCCCAAAAACGAAGTCAAAGTCAATTTGATCATGTCAATCAATCTTTTTTCCATGTCTGAACTATGTTGTCTCTACGCATTTGCTACGTATGCAAGATTCATCTTTGAATCCCCGAGACTTTAGGTCAATATTTCTTGTAATGCCCCACCAAGTAACCCTAAAGGAAGTTGTAATTAACGACTTAAGTGAACCAATTTTTTTTTATAAAGTGTAATAACATACACATTCACTCACTAATTAACAACAAGCTCTAAGGCTACAAGGTTAGGATTACTTAAACCCACACATACATCTTACATAAACCATAGCAATAAATACTTTATGAGATAAACATCAAACATTATAAGAATACCACATAACATAACAAGATGAACATCCAAGATACAATCTCAAAAACATTAACTTAATCCAATAGTTACATCACTCATTCCCAGAATGAGACTATAGTACAAAAGTATAACAATTACATAATCTCACCTCATAAACATAAGAGGGATAAAATAACTTATACAAATAGAAATATTACAATGCCAGAAAATACAATAGAACCGCGAGCTGTCCATCTGGATGTCTCGCTTCCATGAACTAAATATCAAGGGGGACCCAACGGTTTTGGTGCATGTTCCACCCAACCATGTGGAACCCAAAGGCCCACCCCCCACGCTAGGAGATAGTAACAAGGTAACATGGACAAAGATCTACAACCACTAACCAAAGGCTGACTCATACTGATATAACCAAACAAATGAACCAAACGAGTACAACTCAAGTACAACACTAATATCACTGACATAGGTCACTTTGCTTCCAGACATAAAATCGACCAAGTATGTTCAGAGAACAATACACATATGCAAATACCAATCACCAAGGGAATCTCAAAAGCGTACAACCTAAGAATCATAATCACTCCATCTCAAGGAGGAACAAATAATAGAACACACTCCAACATCTTGGAGACAACAACCACCTAGTCCACTCCTTTCACAGGAGGCAACAAGATGAAACCACATAACAAGGTCACTCCATACAAGGAGACACAGATCCCATAATCCGCTCCTAAACCAAGGAGGTGCAAACATCCCCGTTCATGAAAATCAGGTAATAACTGAAAATACACCATGCACTACACAAGGGAAGAACAACTAGTTGACATAAAGATTCGACAACCCTCATTCACTAAGTTCTTCTGGAAGTCTTATAATTTAGGACTAACACTAAATCCCAAACCCACAATGCAACTTGACAACATAGCAACAAAAGCATTCAAGTCATAAATCAAATCTAATATTTGGATTTCCTAAATCCATACTCATTCAATAGGTAGTGTTGACAAAGTCAAAGACATGATAACTAGATCATCTGAAATAATCATAACCCCTATTTCCTCTTTCATTATTGAGAATCTAAAACATTTAAACTTACTTCTCTTTACTGAGTACAGAGAATTAAATCATTCAAGATAATCATGAGGAAGTTACTACTTTTGGATATACTAAATCCATATCTCTTTCATATTTCATTCACAATGAATTAATTGCTCTAATGGAAAGAAAGCAAATTAGGATAACTACTTGACTCATCAATATAAACAACTTCTTAATTTACTTTTAAATCGACACAAAATCATGCAAGTAAACTCTTTCCATTTTCTAACCAAATCTTATATTTTATTCAATTTCCTATTTAGAACATGCAATCACTTTAACATAATAAAATATTGTTTCTCTACCCATTTACCCATATACACTAATCAATCCATTTTAAATCTCTATCCAATAATATATTGCATGCATCTTATTAAAATAAAATACGATAATGAATTTACACTTAATATATATATATATATATGCTTCATATTATATAGACACCAAATATATATATTAATAAATTTAATTACATATATTCTTTAATATTTCATTCACAATGATTAAATTGCTCTATGAAAATAAATAAAACATAATAAATATTTGCCTTTTCAAATATATTCATTTCCTAGATTTACTTCCAACACAACATAAACTATTGCCAATACTATATTCTATTTCTATCCAAAACCTATATCTTTTCAATTCTCTATTCAAAACATGTCATTTTATCAATGTATAAAAATAACTCTTGGCTTTTCTATTTAACCATGCATTCATTTTTTTTTTCCAATAAAATATCATTAATTAAACAAACATTCAAATATAAATACTTCTACAATTCTTCGATATATCTAAATATCTTTTTTCTTAACAATTTGACCATGCATTCAAAAACCAACACAAGTATACATCTAATTGGATTTCTTTCGTTTTCTATCTAACTCATATAATTCAATCAATTTCCTATCTAAGCATGGAATTTATAAAATATCTCTTTCCTTATCTATTTGACCTTGCAATTATAAAATATCTTAAAATATCATTTTCCCTAACAGTTTAATCATGCATTTAACCTTTTTTTTTTTTTTAAATCTCCATACAACTCAAATACATGCACTTAAATAAAACAAATTAAAAACTAATTATACTCCTAATTGAAAACAACATGTAAATATACATCATATGTATATATATTAATATATTTTATTAAATAATACATTATTTAATAAAACATATTAAATTTCAACAAATAAAACATATTAAATTTTGGGGAGAAATTACACTAATATTTAATTCTCTAATTGCTCTTAACAAAATAAATATTTTCAACTATAACTCAAAACATCTCGCTTAAATTAAATAACCAATTGCCCTTGCAAATTAAATCATTATAAAATTAATCAAATTAACGTTTGGTCTCTTCCATAACTTATTGTGTTAAAATAAGATCAGTATTTGGACTATAACTCAATATCATATATATATTTTTCCAATTAAATCAAATTAATAATTGGACCTTTTACATATGATTTTAAATTTCACAATTAAATCTTAAATTATGCATTCTTTAAATCAGATATTTAACTCCTTCAATTAAACTTTAACATGCCATTTTAGAATAAACAATAATTTCCCCATACGTTTATAATTTTATTTTCACTAACCTAATATACAAATTTTATTTAAAATAATATAAATAAATATAATACTTTAATATTATAAATTATAATATAATACTTTAATATTATAAATTATAATATAAAATATTATTAAATAATATTTTAATATTATAATAACAATACACAAAATATTAATATTTATAAATATCAATTTATTATTATTTTATTATCAGAGCAGCCATGGGAAAATAACTTAACAGCAGTCTCGTATTTCAAGCATAACTCAAAAATTACAATCTAGGTATTTGCGATTTTTTTACAAAGATAAGAAAATTCCAAGGTGCAGAAACCCTTTAAATTTCCTGACAACCCAATTTGTGAAAGTGGAGTTATATGCGACACAACCAGACCATTTTACCTTGAAAAATATAACTACCTGCGGATTTTAAAATCCGATTTTTTAATAATAAACAAAGGGTTTCATTTTCTAAAAACATTGTTCAATCTCTATGTTTGAATCCAAAACAAAATAATCGATTTCCTCAAACAAATTAAATTCAACTAAGGTTTTCACAATTTTCACTCAAAAATTTTCACAAAGCAAAAGCTGCAAATTTATTTGATTCTTTTCTTCTAACAACAAATTTATTTTCTAAAACAGATTTAACAAACAAATCTTTAATCACTACTATTTTAAAAAAAACAATCAAGAATAATAAAACACAAAGAGGAAAACCTGGTACAGGAAGCTACAGGAAGAGATGAATATCTACTGCAAGCCTCCTCCAAAGATTTCCTGAATTTTCTTCAATCATCCAATGAATCCAATCCAAAACCCAACAAATGCAAACAATCTTTTCTCCAATCAATTCTACAATCAAACTTTCTTCAAACCCTTCCTTTGTGCAAATTTTTCCAAAATTTCTTTTTTGCTGTAAAAATGAATTTTTCTAAAAAAAATTCTGCCCTAAACTTAAAACATGCATTCTTTATAAATCAAAATACCTAATATAACCCTAATTCACATTACATGCAAATTAGATATTACAATTTCAATTTCAATTTTTACGACCCTAATTCACATTGCATGCAAATTAGATATTAATTTCAATTTCAATTTTTGAAAGCCCACTTTCAATTTAAAATGCAATTTCAAATAATAAATTAATTTCCAAAGTTGAAACTCATTTCCTAAATAAACATTTAATTACAATTTCTAATTTAATTCCCACACGTTGGAATTAAATTCCAAAATTAATTTTAATTCTTTTATTTCCTTTCATTTTCTTGCATCACATTTAATTAATTAATTTAATTATTTAATCACTAAATTCAACCCCTTGGATTAAATTTAATTGATTAAATATAATTAATTAATTTTAAATATAAATTTTTATCCACATTGCATTATTTAAATTAAACAATCATCAACATGATTTAAATGCAATTATTCTAAATATCTATTTCCAAATCAATAATCCTTCAAAATTAAATAAGATTAAAGCAAGGCAATGAACGACTCGACACACACAACTATCGACACACTATGGCTAGGGTGTAGATTTGACACAAGTTACCTAGCTACTATCTCCCGTTTAACTTAACTGTTGGATTGACGCGCTCAAACCTGTGAAACCAGGTGGAGTCGATGTCATGTACCTGCAATCCTACAACCAAGTAAACATCATACAATATATCCAGCATATAATACACACTGTGAAGAAGGAATTACGGATTCGCAGGGCACTCGCAAGCGAGTGATGCGAACCCATCTTCTTCACCAATACACTCATCGAAACTGACACTTCCATCATAATCCAATAATCTCATATAAAATCACATTTTATATCTACTAACATCATTACATCATTAAAGCATGTAAACTAAAGTCTCAGATAACTAAATCACATCACATAATATAGTTTTCATTCAATAGTAGCGATCAAAACATCATAACAAAATGCATCCAGTATCAAAGTAACTGCAACCAAACATCGCATAAAGCAAACTGAACAAGAAGCAAAATGAAGGAGTATTACATTTCTAGGTTTGTCAAAATAAAATCATGATTCAATATTATGTCCTTTGGACAATGTCATTGTTCGTGTTGAACTATGAGGTCTCTAAGTGCATGATGTAGGCAAGGCCATCAATCGATGGACCCCCGAGGCTGCACTAGGTCATTCCATAGCGTTCATGGCACTACATTTTCACACACGTCAAAACTATCTTCAAGTCAAGCAAATTTTATGTCAATCTTGAGCTATCAGTCTATCCGAAATTTGTTTCATCAACACTTTAAGTCAATTTAGCATGTCAGCAATGACATGTGCTCAAAATCTTATCAAGACAATTTAACATGGAAAAATTTTAGGTTTTTCTTCAGATGTGTCCTTCTAAAAAGCAACTCTCGTCATTTCTCTATGCTTGTGGATATGTCCTTCCTAAGCATCGTTATCATCATTGGGCATATTGATGGATTATCCTAACTCCTAGAATTGATCTACTAGATATCAGCGTCATTCAGGATGTGTCCTTCCTAAATTTGATATCGGTCAACATTTGGCAAAACTTAACATTAAAACACTTGGCAAACTTTTTTTTGTCTTTTCATGATTATCATGATATCAATTCCTTATGTCTTAGGAACCATGACATATCATGATGATTATCCTTGTCTGCTTATCACTCTACTATTAGTTTCTCAAGGATGTCCTAACTTCAGGATTTGGAGAAACAATGACGTAGTACGATGATTTTACTGTATGTTTTCTTTACTATCATGTGGCTAGTTTCTCAAGGATGTCCTAGCATCAGGATTTAGAGATGTAGCGACATTGCATGATTGGTTTGTTTTTGTTCTGGTGGTTGGTCATGACAAAGTGACTAGGGGAAATTGTGTTCCTTGTATGAGTCATGATCATCCTTGTCTGCGATTGTTGATCTACGTGATGGTTCGACCTTGCACACTATTGATCTACGTCATATCATAGTGTTTGTTGACCATCATGATATTTTCTCCCAATGATAATTAAAGAGAAATAACTAGAATAGCACTATAGCAAAGGTTTGAAGGATTTTAATTTCCGCACTAACATGCATATCTTTCTTCGCACTAACATCAATCTTCGTTTTTTCTTCTCTCAGTCTCTAATGATATCCTGTGACATACAAAAAAAAACAAAGTTGCATACATGATCACATGAGCATTTCATTTCACATCTCCTATCTACATAAACTGAATACCATAATTCATATTTCATAATGCTATCAGTTATATTCATCCATCTCACATCATAAAACCATCATATAAGCATCATAAATAAACATTTGCATTAGCATATAAGAATCACATCATCATCACATTACATAAATGCATACATACGTAACCACATCCATAATTGCATTCATGAATATAAGAATAATATCCATACACCTCATAGCATCATAAAAGCATCACATAAACATCTAATAAAGCATTAGAATACCATAGCACATAACATCATATAGGCCACATCAAAACTGCATCGCATACATATAATCTCAAAAAGAATGTCATGTCACAGGATAGAGTTGTATGTTATCCCAAGGATGTGGTATGGGGTCTGTCAAATGCATTGCATCTTGTTGAATGCATCGTTCATAATCTCGTATGCGTCACGATAGAGCATATGCGTCGTTCGTGATCGCAAATGCGGTTCGACAGAGCACTTGTGTCGCGTGGACATATTTTTGAAATTAATTACTAAATGAAGAATTAGTTAACTATGTGAGACATTTTTAAATGATTTTTTTTATTTAAAATTAAATAAGTGTCACATACAACAATTAAATAATTAAAAATAATTATTTAATTTAGAAGTAGTTAATTAGTTAAATAAATTAGCAAATCTATTTAATTAAGAGGATTTTAGGGATTAGTGACATATTAAATGAATATATTTAAAATATATTTATTTAATAATCCAAAGGACATTAATGATAAGGATTAATTAAATAAATGAGACTTTATTTAATTATAAGAAGACTTTGATAATTAGTGACACATTAAATAAATAAATAAGATTTATTTATTTAATAATCATGAAGAATGAAAGATCGTGAATTAATTAAATAACTATAAATTATTTAACTAATAGTTGAGTGGACATGTGAATTTTTCTAATGGTGGTCAGGGTTACATAACTACTCTCGTTGTTTTCTCCCTATGAAATATCAACCTTATTTCATATGGATAAATAAGGTCACAATATATGATGTTATGAAATATTTTTTAGTGTGTTGTGTGATTATGTGTATATGTGAAAGTTTATTTGTTCTCTTATTAGATTGTCTCTTAATATTTTTATTTCTTTTATGATTTATGAAGCTATTTATATGATTTAAATTATGTTTTAATAGTCTTAAAAGGTTCCTAGGTGATAGACTTATGGGTTAGAGGTTCTTTTTACTTATAAAAGACCTTTATTCATGTTTAAAATCCTCTTAAATTTCTTATTTTTGAAAAGTGGTGAAATTGTGAGTTAGTTGGTTGGGTGGTTGGAAAGTAAGTTACTTTTTCATTTCTTTATAGGTTTCTTTTCTTAGAGGGAGAGAATATTTTTAATCTTCTATTCTTTTTTCCTTTTCTTAAAAAAATCCATCTTGGAAAATTTGAGAATTTTAGAGAAAGAGAAGAAGAGAGAGAGAGGTGTGGAGGAAGAAAGAGTTTAGAAGAAGAAATATTGGGAAATGATTCTACACCAAGTGTCTTCCATTGTTGTATAAACATTATAAGGTAGGGTATACCCTTTTCTTGAATTGTTCTTGGAAAAGAAAATGTTCATCTTTAAGATCTTGTTGGTTTTGAAATGGGAAATATTATACTTTACTATTTTTATTGTTTCTTTTCAGTGTTTTGGCATATACACTCTTGTTCATATGTTGTATAAATAAGGAATATGGATGTGTTGAGTATAAAAGTATGTGTGTTGTGAAATTTTGTATATATTTTATAACATGTATGTGAATATTGTGTGATTTGTGTGTGTCTAGATGTGTTGTGTTGGTTTACGGAAAAGTGTTGTAAAATTACACCTAGAAGGAGATATGTAACTCCTAGCTCAAGGGTGGGTTGGTTATCAACCCTATGTTGGGTGCAGAGCCCATTGGCCATTCGATTTCTTTCTTTCTTTTGGATGTTCTTAGGTTCATAAAGTTAAGTTGAAGATCACTTTGGGAAGTTCGTCAAAATTATGGTTCACAAATTTGATGTATGAGGGTTATTATTAGAATTTGTAAAATTCAAGCATATTTGGGTGAGTTTGTATTTAGTGTGATTTTTGGATAAATGGTGCTATGTTGATCAAAGGAAGAAAAAATGTGTTTTCTCATTATTGCCTTCATATGTGTTTAGAAATAAATCAATGTTCAAATTCCTTCCAAGTAAAAAATAAATAAAGAACTATTAGGATTTGACTTTAAAGCATGAGAGCATATAACTATCCTTGGAAAATAAACTCAATGAAATTAATTCATGGAAGATCATTGTTAGGAAAGAAAACCTTTATCTGATTGTGCTATGTTTAGTAATTGGACTATCAAATTTGAGAAACAAAAATTTGTTATCTCATATTGAATTGCACAATTAAATAATAGTTATCAACTAATTTCTAAGATGAAAAGAAGTCATTCTCATAATTTAATTTATAAGTAAATTGTTTAAAATTAATTTGAGACATATGAAATTTTATAAACCATATATATATATATATGATGTACACACGTATATATATGTACATCATAGATGTATAAATATATAGATTATAGACTAAACATTATAAATAGTAATTAGAAAAATATTCAATAAATATTAAATATCTTTAAGTTTTTGAGTTTAAAATATATATATTATAAATAAATAAATAAAATTTAAGTAAAAAGTGGTTGAAGGGTCGACCCTCCATAGAAGACCATGGGTCGGCCTATACAAGCCACCCATGGGCAACATGGGCATAGTGACCTCAATGGGGAAAACAACCCCAAAAGGGGGAAGCACCCCCTTGGAAGGATGACTATTCCCCTTAAACTCAACAATATTTTTAAATTTATATAAATAAATATACTCAAATAAATTTATTTTAGTAGTGACATAATATCTTATGAATTCAATTGTGTCTACCAGTTAGTAGTCCAAGAAATATTAAAAAACCTCAATAAAACCACCAACCAACTATATATAACAAATAAATTGGAGAATACAAATCTGCAAAATAATATATATAACAAAGAAATTGGAGAAGATAAATCAACTCTTCAATCTACAAAATAAATCGAAACCCTTTATTAATTTGTTCAACCTGCACACTTGAAACAATTATTTATGAATAAAATAATATAATTTTTTTTTACAAATAAACAATAAACGGAAAAACAAACAAATGATAATAGACTAAAAAATAATTTTGAAGAAGAATGCATGACAAGAGACAACTTATCAATCTAATTTCTTTACAATACAATAGCCAGCTAAAAGAAAAGGGGTGAATATTTAATAGGTTAATATTTAGTTATGAATTAGTTTTTAGTTAATAATTTTATTTTTGGTTAGTATTTAGTAAATAAACTACATCTCTTTCATAAAACTAATTATATTTTAGATTTAATTTATAATTTTGAGGAACAAAGAATTAAAATAAGTCCAATTTAAGTTAGTACTATTTCCCCCTATTTTAATTATATTTAAACATAAATTTTAATTAAAGGTTTGGATCAAATTTAAATAGTGAGATGAATTTAGATTTAGAAATCATACCTTTGTTATAACATAGAAGGATAAAAATTACATTAAAATTATAAGAAAAATATAATTCCTTATTCTATGGTTGTGATTGTAAATTCTTAGTTAATGTTTTTTTTTTTTGCAATAATTTATGAAAAAAACAAGAAAATGATTATTTAAATTAAGCATGATTAGTTTCTCTACATGTTTTAGTTAATTATTTTTCCTATGGAAATTTATTTATTCAGGATTTCAATAATGGTTTAAAATATCTTCAATTGATCATTGTATGACATGGTAATTATGCTCTTACTTTAATTAATGGGTAATTAATTATCCTTAGTTATGATAGTATTTAGTGTTGATAGCAAGTTAATTTATTATATTGTTTTTAAAATCAAGTATAGTTATGGCCTTACATAATTAGATTTGAAATTTTGAACACTTGATAAGTGCTACAGTACCTTGGAAGACTAATCAAGGAAGGTTATTTTTTCTTAAGGGATTTTGTCTAGATAATTAGTTTTAATAGGTGATCAACTCATATAGGGAGTAAATTTGGTCTATCGCACACCAAATGTGTATCATTCTTATATCCCCAAATATCTTGTGTTCTAGGGTGGTTTATGAAGTGTAGTATCATGTATTGTGTGGGTTGAGTATAAATTTTTGGTGGATTTTTTATTGTTTATTCTTGTAAAATATAGACATGACATCCCAAGTGAAAAACTGTAACAAATATGTTAAACTGTAAGTTATTTTGAAAGTCAAGACCTGAAAATCGAAGCCTTGGGGTAGTATTTTTCTAAGTTATTGAGACTAGAATTATTTTTAAGAGAGATAAAATACATAGTATTTTTTCTAACTTATGGCATGCAAAAACACACATCAATACACCCTTGTCTATCACATTAGAGTTTTAATTCTATATTTGATATACCATCAATTTCTCATTTTTGTTATTAAAGTGTATGGATGAGATTTTTAATCCATTTTTTAATGCCACAAGAAACTCATGATCCTAAGCTTTCATTTCAAAGGAGTGCTCATGTAAATCCTATCATGCATTGGGAAAGGTGTGTTGTACACCTTGCTTACAAATAATATTAATAATATAAAAATAATTATTTAATTGTGGTACATCTAAAGATGTGGATACCACATGGGATGGGTGTTCTTGGGGACAATTATATGTTTTATAAAACATTCGGATAGGTATTTAATATTATGAAAAATTAGTACCAAACATTTAATTTTTGGGTCCTAGTTTAGTGAGCTCATAGTTTTGAGCAACATGGTTTATGTAAAACCACTTAGTGGTTTTGTGAAAACTTGTTATATAAAATAAAGCACATGAGTATTTGTTGAGGTTGGCTTGTGTAAAAAATTTCTTGTTGGATAAGGTTGGATTGAGCATGGATTGTGATGTGTGGAAACACAATTCTCATTTTCTTGTTCAAATGGAGTAATGAAACTAGGGTGCTTGATGCTTTAGAGGCATTTCATGGAGACTTTACAAGTGCATTGTGATATCGTTCTTGATATAATACTTTGAGTGTGTGAATGATTTTACAGGTTTTATTTTTTCTCTTGAGAGGATTTTCCTAGGGTAAATTTGGTGTTATCTTGTGGCATGTTTGTTATTATTTTTCATTTTGGATGTTAAATATTTGTTTTATATTGGTCTCTCTCATGAAGTTATGTAGAAATAGTATATTTTTCAACAATTTATTTTTAATACCATCCATTGAGGATTAAATATATTATGATTCTTGTGATGAGAACAAAGAGGATTATGAATATGATGGTCATGTGAATAATCAAGACTTTGAAAATAAACTTTCTAGCTAGGATAATGTTGGAAATCCTCAAAAACTAGTTGATATATTTTATGATGTGTTCATTAACAAACTATATGGATTAGATAATGTGCAAGTGGTTTGTGTTAAGCTTACTTCATCTATTGTGACTAGTGTATCTACTTCTACCCATACTTCTATAATAAATCCATCCACTACTACTATGACTTCCACAACCACTCCTCACCTCCTAATATCATTTATTTTAGTATCCCACAATTTAGCATATAACCCTTCCATTACCCTCCATATATGGCCTAGCTCCTGGTTATACCCCCTAATATAACCATTACTCAAAGGATGTTCCACCTTTCCATTCCTCTTTCACACTCTACTATAGGGGATATCATTGCCCCACTTAACCAAGCCACTTCAATAGCCAATACTACATCCCATACCTTAAATAACCTTGAGTATCTCTACTCTTTCATACCATTACTCCAAGACATCACTTTATCCACCTCTCTCACATCTCATATTTGTACCCACACACACTATAGTGATTTCTAATCTTCAAATGTTACTCACTATTTCCTCCACTCTAGATGCACTATTTGAAAAAATAGATCATATATAGAAGATAATGGATGCAATGCCAAATTAAAAATATGATAAATTTAAGGATGTTAGACATACACCACTATCTTTTGATATTTTGACATATCCATTACCCATAGGTTTTTTGGCACCTTGGTTATTAATATATGATGGAAAAGGTGACCTTAAAACCCATCTTATAGCATATAAAATTACATGTATAGACTTTAATTTATGAGGAAAATAATTAACCAAAGTTATTTCCATGCACTTTACAAGACTATGATATTGAATGGTTATTTTCACTTCCTCAAGGGTTTATATGTCTAAATGAAAATCTTAGTAAAGTGTTTCAATTTATTTCAGTGTACCCAAGGATCAAATAAAGAATACCTTAGTGATTATGTTATTTGGTTTTAATATTTGTGCTCTAAGTTGACCACACACTTATATAATCTTGAGTTTTTTTTTTTTTGGTAAGGGGCTACTCAAACTAGTATAGGGAAATATTTGTTTAAATTATTTTACTTCATTTATGGATTTATGTGTACATGTTAAAACTTTAATACAAAAAAAAAAATTAACCCTCTAAGTTTCAAAATTCCAATACGTATCTAAAGGATAATGATATAAAGGAAAATGCTCATCTAGATTCTACCACTTCTTCTTTTCCTTATTTTAAACCAAATACTTTTAGGAAGTTCACTAAGCTTTGAGAATCTATAGATGATATGATTTAAAGCTTGCTCAATTATAATTTACTTATTCTCCCTTTTGTCCATCCATTAGATTCCAATAAGCCACTTACTAAAGCATATAATGATCAAACATTTACAAATATCATTGAGTTAAAAGGAAATTTCACACAAACTTTTATTGGTCTTAAGAATAAGGTACAATACCTCATTTACAAAACCAAAATCAGGGCTGGTGGGGTTAATAATAATAAAAATTCATTCATTAAACCCCCAGTAGTAGATTACAAACATATATAAATTTATTTCAACATCATTCACACAATGTTGAAGAACATGATATAGAAGATTGTGATGATAATGTGGAACATGATGATATATTATATGCCCAATATTTTAAAAGAAATGTTGATTCTAATGCTACATCTTCCTCCCCTCTTAATTCACTACTCATTCAATTTTCTAATGTAGAGATTCTAAAAAATAATTACTATTGTCCATTATACATACAAGGTAATTTCAAACATTCATCACTTTTTCAATTTCTTTTGATTTGGAATATTAATATAACATGTACATTGAAGAATTATTATTTAATACACATGAATTAGGAATTTGGGGTATGCATGGTCTAGGTTTTCATCAAAAGATGACTAAAAAATGTTAATTAACACATTGAGATGAATTATTTTATAATTAAGAGTTGAACCTATAGAGCTTTTTATGTCATGTGATGCCATCCTCTAAAAGGTTTGGTGTATTTCTTGGAAGATAATGATGGATCAAGAGAAAATTTTTTTTTTCCCATTTTTTTTATATCAATGTCTTAAATTTATCCATGAAAGAAAAGTGGTAAAGATTAAAAGGATCACTATAATTAGATATGTGATACTAGTAATTTTACATTAAACACATTTTTAAGACACCGTAAAATGTATCTTATAAGAGACATGATACTTGTAGAGTATGAAAATTGAACCAATATGAAGGATAATCAAATCCTTCAAGGATCCAAATTTCAACCCTCCACTCAGGTAAGCCTTCAAGTAACTGCAACCTTCAAGTTTACCTATTACTTAATTGAATATATGTTTTAGTAGAGCACAAAAACTATTTGAACTCTTTAGACCTTAGAAACTAAAATTAAAAAGCATAGAGGTTTCTTGATCAATCTAGAATTCTCTCTATCTAGGACTAATGCATATTTATTAGTCAACAACACCTCACACCGGTGTCCATACGAATAGAAAACATAAATTGTCATAATGAAAATACTCTATACAATGTTTTGGATGTGAAAGGTGTTGAAAACCTGGAATACTAAGAGGGGGTGAATCAATATTCCCTAAAATTAAATAACTTAAAAGTGTTGGCAGATGATCAGCACTCTCCTCAAGATTCGTGACATGGACTAACCGCCTCTCATGGATCCATTAACTCTGGGAGTTGTATCAAGCATTAACAGGTCGATCTTTTGGTGCAATGACAACTATGGGCCAAAAATTGGTATCATATCCAAAGGTGTCAGGTTCAAATCCCCTTAGGTAACGCTGAGGTGGAGTTTGTTGGTAGATGGTTAACACTCTCCTCAGGATTCGTGACATGGACTAACCGCCTCTCGTGGATCTGTTAACTCTGGAAGTTGTATCGAGCATTAAAAGGTCGATCTTTAAGTGCAATGACAGTTGTAGGCCAACAAAAAGTGAATTATAAATCATTTCAAACTTGTAGAAATGGAAGAAATAAGTAAAGCATGCACACAAAAATCAATAGAAGAACACCAGATTTTATGTGGAAAACCCTTGAAAGGGAAAAACCACGATGAAGATTAACTCACTAAATATCATAACCAGTCACAATAGATCATATCTTAAAGGAATCATTTTCCATAAAATAGGAGGGCTCACTACCTAAGGAAGATCACTTCTTCCCAAGTTACAAATGTACATATAAAAATGGCTCACTGCCAGAGTTTAAACTATTTAAAATGCATCTATTATATGTTGAAGACACAATTCCATGTTCTACTCAAAAAACTAACTTTACACACTTCATCCTTTACTATCACTCTTACTTGCATGCACAAGATTTCCACTATCACATTATGCTCTTCTCTCAACACACTACACACTGAATTGACCATCTTTAAATATATCTTTCGTAATCAGTCATATCATCAACTAGGTCAACTTAATTGGATGAAATGTATAACCCCAAAACTTGTTGGATCAAAACTCTAACATAAATGCCTTGCAGAAATAACCAAAGTGAGTTCTTCACCAAAATAGGTTGGCATGACATATAGATACTCACATGAATCCACTCCATACATAATTCAGTTCTGCACGGCCCCAAAACCTATAGGTCAGCACCGGACAACAAAACTGGTAAATCAACAACTGAATGAACCAATTGTTCATCTAAAACTTGATGTGGGGATTGCCAAACCACTTAAAACTTTGAATGCACATACATGTGAAATATTCAAGCACTTCCTAAGATCTGAAACTATAAATATCATTTGTGGTGAAATGTGGAGCATTTAACATGAAATTTGCAACTGTAACTTTGTAACCACTTAGTTTGATACTCTATCATTAATATCTTTTGTTGTGGAAGACATTAAAGACTAAAACTTTGGACATGGACTTCTTCAATATATACCATTATTACCTCAAAACCCCATGATAAGATAATACAATGTGGTAAAATGAAAACCACAAAAAAATTCCTTTGTATATTGAAAATACACTATCTCAGTCTAGGTCTTAGCCAATTTCCCAAAAAAACTCAGTCTTCTTCAGAATATATACATACTAATACACCATCAATTCTACAATGAGTTTAAATCAATGACAACACCATACACCATCATGCTCATTTTTCCAACAACCTCCCCTTTTTTCATTGATAGCAACATAATTCTCTACTTCACTCCCCCTTTGAAATCAAGGGCAAAGGGTAGTAAGTCTATATTACATCCCCTTATTGATATATCTACATGAGAATAGCTCACCCTAACTATTTTATCCATCACCAAAAATTAAAAAATGGTACCACAACCATCTAATAACTCCACAAATGTACATTGAGATCAAAAATTGTCTATTCAATTCAAAAATAAATATACACCTGAATTGGATGAAGGTAATATACCCTTATATGTTGCCTTTAATTTTGTATGGTATGCCTCCCAATCCTTCTTGGAAACCTCTGAATCCTTCTTAGTGAAAGCAAGCATATAGCTTTGGTTTTCAAATTATACATAGAGGTCTTCTCCTTATTCTGGAGAGCTATGTGTTGTCTTTTGCACAATTTTTTTTGCATTATCCAAAGATTTTGTTAAATATGTAAGAGTTAGACTTACCATACCTCAAATTTTATTGTATTGCATTATTATTTTCTCTTTTTGTTTGTACAGTAAAAAGAATTGACTGTGTAAATTTTCAATGATCACTCTAGTTGCTCCATCCCCATCATTCATTGGATCATACACACCTAAGGCCTGAGCAATTTGGGATTCAATTGAGCCCATATAATCCTTTATACGTTTTATATACAATGGTCATTTCAAACAAAATTAGAACTATAGTTTGGCTTCCTCCAAACTCTTTTGAATAGCCTTCAAGTTGCCTTGCAACTTGGTATTGCAATAGCACATTTATCTGAGGCATTAGTTAGACTCTTATCATTCAATTTATTTTCTACTTCCTTCTTTATTTTCTCTTCCAGACTTGTAGAGTACTCCTTCAAAGAATCTAGCAATAAGTTAAACTAATGTACACCTCAAATAATTATCAATGGATACTCAGAGAAGGCCTTCTTGCAAAACCTTGATAGCCTCATCAACTAACTTTGTGCCTTTCTAGTGATTTTTAAGTATCCCCTTTCTTGTGGAGTCATGGAAAACATCACCAAGCTACAACTTATAGAGAGGATAGATCTTGTCCAAATTTACTTGAACTTGTTGCATTGGAATTTTTAGTAGTTGTGTAGACACCATTAGCTGGAACTACATTTTCATATCCAAATTATCTTTGAATGAATATTTGGAGGGTATGAAGGATTCATATCCTATTTTTATGCTTTCTTCTTCATGTTTATCATTCTTCTCCTTATATCCACTATCAAATCACTTTTATGTAGTTTTATCAACTTCTAGAGGAGACATAGTTTGTTCCCTTTGAGCTTATATTTTCTTTGAAACTCCTTGCTCATCTTCTTTTATCTTCTCAACAATTGACTTCCCATCTATAGGGGTATTATTTGTCATCAATTCTCCTTGCTCTTACTCATATTTCTCTTTGATTGTATCATTTATTTTCAAGAGGGGTGTTTCTTGTTGCATTCCATCTTCATCACCTAGAGAGGATCCCAATTCTTTAAGAATTATTTCAATTGATTTTATTTTTTCTTCCCTTAGATTCTTTATATCATTATTTTCTTTTCCCATAAGATTATTTACTCTCTAATTTATCCTAAATTATTGGACTTGCAATTGAGACAACTTAAATTTTTCATCATGAGTTAATGAGGAACCAATCTTCTCCAAGGCAAAAGGTTTCATCTTTGCATCTTCTACAATTTCTCCCTACCTTCTTGCACTCAATACTCCTTTTAGCTCATCTAGCAACTGATCCACTATCTCACCTAGGCCAACATTAAATGTCATTATGTATTTGACAATGGCCTCTTCATTTTTTCTTTATCTACATCATTAGAATTTGGATACAATTCAGTTGTATCCTTCAGGATTCCAAACTCTACTATAGCATTGAATAGTGCATCAAGCTTCATGGGACAATGCTCATGGATAGGAGGGGTCTTCTCTTTCTCCTTTCCCTTTTTTGTATTGATCTCTTCCTAAGAGAATTTTTATTTCCTTTTGTAAACCAATTTAACTTCTTCCTCTTCCTCTTCTTCTTCTAAACTGATATACTTATCTCTATTTGATCATTCTTTCTTTCTTCTCTTTGGATCCTTTTGTTGCATAAGGGGATAGATGCGTCTATCTTCTTAGATCCAACTATTGGTTTTTTTTTGGAGGACTTTGAAACAGTAGGTGTGGAATTTGAGGTCTTGTCTGGCATTCTTGTTCTCAATGAAGTGTACTGAGGAGCATATGTTTCTATAGACTTTGTTGCAAGGTCCATAGGGGTACAAAATTCCCTTTCCAACTCAACTCTCATATGTCCAACCTTTTCTTCAATATCCTTCTTTTTATTTTCTAGGTTCTCTTTCTTTGTTATCTCTTCATATGTACCAAACCTGAAAACTATTGGATCTCTATGCTTGCTCAATATAACATTTGCAAGGCCAGTTCAATCACATTTAGCTACCTCATAAGGCAACTCTGGAACCCAAAAAAATTTGGGTTCAACTGTTTCCATGTAGCAATTATCTCTACTAACCATAAATATTATTTCATTCTTATAATTTTTCACAACTTTATCTAGAATTATTTCTCTCTTGTGTTTGTACTTGGAAGTGTTTGAAAAAACCCCACAACATTGAATCACAAGATTTATTATCCGTAAATCTCCTCAAATGATCTCTAATTTGAATGGCTACAATGATATTGTCTTGTCATACTACATTCTTCACTCTAGGAAACTCATTGAGAAAGTAAAACATTAAGAAAATAATGAGAGCATTGTAACAGAAAGGGTAAATTTTCTCCTTTGTCCTTCACAAATTTTCAAATAGCTACAATTGCAGGAGCTCACATGGATCAAATTCTTTACCTTCTTTCACCATTAGATATACAGTGTGAACTATGGTGGTAGTGGTAGAACCTTCTTTGAACTATGGTTTGTAAGAGATTGTAAATACCTTGTGGAATTTTTTCGATAGGGTTTCATTTGATACTCTAGAATTGCTTCAAATTATTTTTTTTCTTCTCTCCTCTTTTAATTTCTCAAATAAAAATGCCTTTAGAATATGAAAAATAAAATATGAACACTTTACCCATGACCTAAAATGTGCATTAAATGTAGCTGCAAAAATTTAGGTCAAAATACTATCAAGTTTTCTTTGTATCACCATAGGTACTTCCAAACAATCTGTAAATCTCTACATCAAGAGATTTCTCACCAGACTTTTCACTAATGGATCAAGCATGTCAATTGATTCATATATCAATATGTTGAAGGCATCAGCATCTCATCTTTGGTAGGGGGTCTAGAAAGTTTTCTATTACAACTCCCCCTAAGCCAGTTATTTTTATCTATTTTTTAGAGGAAACGTCTACACAAACATTTTGCATTGAACCACCAAAAATGAAGTATTTAGGGAAAGAGGATTCCTGAATAGGCTCCTAGGGTTTTTCACCTAAAAGATTGGTTGAGAAATGGGCTCTCTTTCACACTAATGGTTCTTGGTGAGTTCATTCAAAGGATTAAGGGGTTGTTAAGTGTGATTTGGTGTGGAATGGCCTAAATGATGGAAATGGAAAATAGAAACTAACTATTAATGTAAAACCTAAGAAATGTAAGGTGTTGGAAAACACACTATGATATGCAAAATAACCCATGAAACATAAACAATTAGGCTACATAAATGAATAGAAAGGAATATGTGCACATGGAGCCTAAAAGTGGGTGGCTTGAAGGTTTGGAATCTTGAAGAATCTAATGTAGAGGTCCATTGGGACATTTACACCATTCTGGGTGACCTAGTCCTCTTTTTGTGAAAATCTATCGAAACCTGTTTCTGCCAAAAGGGTACTCAAATATTAAAAAACCCTAAAATGCATGTATTGTGGGACTAGGTCTTCACTAATGGTGACCTAGTCCCTTTCAGCCTTTCGGGAAGTCTGAAAGTGGAATTTGGAGGTCTCGGTCTGCACTTTCTACTTCTCCAAGTGTTTGAATATGAAACCTTGATTTTCGGTCTATGGGTGTCTTTTATTGAATATTTTTTCCTAGGAAATAATGAGATGTATTCAACAAGATTTCAATCCAATCTTGAATGATCTCCAAGCTTCCAAGATACCTAAATCTTCAAACACACAAAGAGAGAGAAGGAAATGTTGATTGCTAGAGTATAGGGGTTTGCCTTGGTCAAACCCCTTTTAGATAATCAAATAAAATGAAGAGATAAAGTAATGAAACATGGAATTATGGAGCTATTACCTTGCCATGATGATTGATCTTGAGTTGCATCAATGGAGGATTGAGCCCTTGAGTGCCTCAGCAAGATTTCTTGGTCACTTAAAATACTCAAACCCTAGCTTGCTTGAGAAGAAGGAGAGATGATAGATTGAGAGGAGAGTGAATGAATAATGAACTAGAAGCCCAAAAAATGAGGGGAAAACCCTTATTTATACAATTTGTGCCCTAAACATCTTTAAAATAACACCATACAGGCCGACCTTAGGGTTTTAGAGACAAAATCCTGAAAGAATTTTAAGTTAATTTTTAATTTTATGCCACAATGGGGACTAGGTCGCCCAAGGTGGCGACCTAGTCCACCTAGGAAATTTTGATTAATCATCAGGGATTAACACGTGGTAAATGAGGTTTGTCAGGATTGTCTCACAAAACACACTAAATTAAAGCATGTATGTGTATTAAGGGATCATTATGCCATAAGAAAGGGTTGATTTAGTGATGACAAGCCTAGGAAAGTGTGAAAATATATTACAACACCTTACAAAACTTTGGCACAAGGCTTGGAAAGGGGTAAAAAAAGGTTGAAAAAGGTTGAAAAAGGTCCAAAATCCATAGGAAAGGGTCCAAATGAGTGAAAAAGTGTCAAAGGCTACACTTTTTGGTGACACAGGCATAGATTCATTCTTCACATCATTCTCTTCTTTTTTCTTCTAGATCTTGTTTATCTTCTTCTTTTCTTCAACTGGGTCAATCTTCTTTGGTAAAACAAAGGGTTTCACATTCTTTCCTCTACAAAACTTATCTATGTGTCTCATTTTATTACATTTATAGCATATGACACCTTTTCAAAGAAAATTTACTTCTTACCATTTTAGATTTTCATTAAGAAGCACCCTATGCCCAAACCCATTACATGAGTAACAATAACTGTGGAATTATTGAGACACCATTCCATTATTGTAACCATTCATCATTTTTCTTCTAGATTCACTAGCCTTATGACCAAATCTATTGCATGTATAGCATTGACCAAAAAATGATTGAAATTTTTGATTCATCATAATTTTACATTCTACAACTCTATGCCCAAATTCATTGCAAGAATAACAATGGCCTTTAAAAGATGGATAACTTTGAGTAGTTGGTTGTCTGAGAGGAGTTCTATTGAAATCTTTATTCTATTTTCGGACATGTTTGATATTTCTCTTCTTATCTCCAATATCCCTTTGTTCATTATTCTTCTTATCAACATTGTTTGGAGTTTGATTTTCCTTTGAGATTTCTCCTATTTCAAACCATAATCCTTCCTTTTCCTTATGAATTTTTTAACTAGCAAGCATATCATCAAGAAAGTTGTAGCTCTTCTTTAATTTATCTTCTTGACTCTTTTCTTTCTCTAGATCATTCCTCATAGACACAATCTCTTCTTCAAGCTTTGAGCATTTTGTAGACTTGTCTTTCAATTTGTCATTCAAGGAGTCTTCAACTCTTTTTCCTTCTTCAACCTGCACTTTCAAATTTGTGATTGTCTCATTTGATTGTTTGAGTTTCTCATTTATTTCCTTGAGTTGATCTTTAACTTTCTTAGCTTGATTCCTCAACTTCTTGATACAATCATCTACTTCCTTAAGATATTCTTTCAGATCTTTATTCTCACATTTTTCTTTATCCAAGTCATCAAGAGCATATCTAAGTTCTCCTTCCATATCAAATTTATAGTCTACTTCAGTAAATCCTTCCATTATAAGTTATGCTATAGTGCGGGTGGGGGGGACTTGAATTCCGAAGGACTAGGTGCACTCGAGCCTGCCAGGGCGATAAACACTAGAAGCAGGCAGAAGCAGTCAGAGTTGATCCAAACAATGAAGGGCTTGAACCACCAAATAAGATCCTCGGAGGAGCTACTTGAAATAAAATTGGACTAAGTTATCGCCATCAGATATAGTTGATGATGCTCCACCCTAAGTGTCAGAGCTTGAAGCTGTCTCTGATACTAATTGTTGAACACCTAGAATACTAAGAGGTGGGTGAATCAGTATTCCCTAAAATTCAATAACTTAAAAGTAAATTACAAAGCATCTCATTAAACTTGTAGAAATGGAAATAAATAAGTAAAGCATGCACCACAACAATCAACAGAAGAACACCATAGTTTACATGGAAAACCCTTGAAAGGGAAAAACCATGGTGAGGATTAACTCACTATATATCATAATCAGTTATAATAGATCATAGCTTAAAGGACTCATCTATAAAATAGGAGGGCTCGCTACCCAAGGAAGATCACTTCTTCTCGAATTAAAAATATGAATATAAAAATGGCTCACCACTAGATTTTGAACTATTTACAATGCATCTATTATATGTTGAAGATAAAATTCCTTATTCTTCTTAGAAAACTGACTTTACACACTTCATCCTTTATTGTTACTCTTATACACATGCACAGGATTACCACTATCACATTATAATATTCTCTCTACACACTACAAACTGAATTGACCTTATATAGTGTGTGTGTGTGTGTGTGTGTTCTTCACTAAAATAGATCGGCATGACCTAAAGCTACTCCCATAAATTTTCTCCATAAATACTTCAATTTTGCAAGACCCCAAAACCCTTAGGTCAGCATCACACAATAAAATTGGTAAAGCAATAACTAAATGAACCAATTCTTCATCCAAAACTTGAGGTGTGGATCACCAAACCACTTGAAACTCAGAATGCACACATATCTGACATCTCCAAGCACTTCTTGAGATTTTCAAACCATAATGATCATTCGTAGTGGAATTTGGATCATTCCAACATGAACTCTACAATTGTAACTTTGTCACCACTTAGTCTGATACTTTATCATTAATATCTTTTGCTAAAAATTACATAGAACCTTGGAACTTTGGATATGGAATTCTTCAATATGTACCATTGTTACCTCAAAACTGCATGACAAGATAATCGATTTGGAACAATATGGACCACAAAATTGTTTCTCTATTATATTGAGAGTACACTATCTCAATCGAGGACAACCAATTTCCCAAAAACATGTGGTCTTCTTTACACTATATAAATACTGATACACCATAAATTGTACAATTGGTTGGAATCAATAAAAGCAACATACACTAGCATGATCATGTTGCCAATAAAATGATATGAAATATGGTTGTACAACAAATATAGAGTAGTTGGAAGGAAAATGCTAAATTAATTTAAATGATAATGACAAGGAAGAGTTTAGAATATTGTCGAAGACATCTACAAATATTGAAGACTCTCTCCAAATAGCTCCTTCATCTATACCAACACACAAAAGACCAAATAGATGGGTTGGGTGGCACTCCTAAGTACAAAATCAAAATAGCTTGTTGGTGCAATGGAGAAGTAACTAGAATCCTCAAGATAAAAGAGACTTTCTCGAATGATAACCATGGAGCTTTGTAGGATATTGTTATGATTGTATCAATGGGAAAACAATGAAGTTGCAGGAAGTTTTGAATGAGAGAAAAGAGATAGAGAGTGTTGTAGAATGCTCAAGAATTGTGTCTCCTTCAAAAGATCCAAATTCTAGCCTCAAAAGGAAGTTTTTTTCATCTCAAATAGCATGCATAAATGATTATTGATGGAAGTGTAGGTTGGTAGAGGTGTTGCACTACAAAAATGAGGCAAGTGTAACATCCCAATGACTAACATTGTCATGGTTTTTGTAGGACACTAGTGTGGGGCATACACATCTACATGACACACACCTGTCCAAGAAAAAAATGGACTTGACCATCAAGGAATTTGACATGCACATTGTTAAATAGAATAATTATCTTAATTGTAACTCAAGAGGAAGGCGTATGTAATGTGAAATTATATAGGATACAATTTACGGCATTATATTTTGACCCCACTTTAGCGAGCATATATGTTCAAGAGAAAATGTGAGCTAAAGTAAAAAGAGGAGAGTATTTTTACTGGATACGAAGGGGAATTAGAGTCTTCTATCTACATGGAGTTTCCCCCAAGAAAGAGACCTAAGTTGATGTTGCATAAAATGGTTAAGTTTCATCACTATAAACATGTTAGTTGTAGACAAACATGTTTGGTGAAAAGAAAACATTAGACATAAAAAATTGAATAGAAATAAGACGGTGTCTATATGTATGGGTAGAAAGTCGTATTATGATAAGGCCATACAACAATCCAATTGGCATATGACTGCTACAAACAGCGTTGTAGGACATCCACATAAAAGATACATAGAAATTCACAAAGATGAAGTCTAGTGGGTTGCCCCCACGCTATACATTGAATAAGATGGCTAGATGTAGACATATTTTAAAAAGAATCATAAAATAAGAGATCTATAATATGAATATGATATCCCCCCCTTAGAATATCTTATCCTACACAAAGGATCACAAGTTATTCTAAGGAGAATAAAGAGAGATGTATTCATGGAATTCTACCTAACAATAGATAGTATATGGAACCAACAACATCAATAAAAATAAATGCATAAGAGAGATAGGGGGATCCTAGTATTCAGGGTCAGTAAGATTCATATCAATAGCATATGTATATATTATGTATAAATTTTCATCATATCCCCAAATATTTCAAATCATGAAGAATAAGCACATAAAGACAAAATAAAAATGTGGGTCAACATGGAAGAAGGCCTACATTCCCCCAACACTTTGCATTGCCCCCAAATTTCAAAAATCAAAGTATGACAAAATGAAGAATGATGATGCAAATAGAGGAAATGTACAAAAAAAACTCTCCCCTATTGAGTACGCGAAATACTAAGAGGGGGTGAATCAATATTCCATTAAACCACTCAGCTATAAACCATCCAAATATTAAAACATATTTAATTTTAAAAAAGAATGAAGACACTGAAAAGAGAATGACACCATAAGACACATCAACACCATATTTTTACATAGAAAACCTAAAGTGGGAAAAACCACAATGAGGATTAGCTCACAATATAATATATCCAAATATAGAATATTACAAGGGCTCACTACCCAAACACACTCTCCTTGGAGTCTCACAACCTAAAATAGTTTACAAAACAAAGTATGGCTCACTACCAAGTGATGAACATAGATAAATGCACCTTCTTTGTGTTGGAGTTCAATTTCGGTGAAGCACATAAAATGAAATGCTTCTCTGCAAGTGTATACAACACATCTACCTTCTTCATCACTCTAACATTCTTTATTTCATTCAACCATACACACACTACTCTAATGCTTCCATTGCCTCCTTTCATATATATATCGTATGTAATCAAGTACATCAATTAGGTCAACCTAATTGGTGAAACCCCATTTCAAAACAAAGTCTTTCGGCATAAACCTCAAAACACTTTCATCTTCACATGATATTAGTCAGCATGGACCTATGATGAATCCATTTGACATTTGTAGTGCATTCTTAAACTCCTTAACACCAATTCATAATTAGGTCAGCCAGAGTTAGACCTAAAACAATAAGACTCCAATCGTATGTGCAATTCATCAAACGTGTAACACAAAAACTTGTTAACACATCAAATTATTCTTTAGACGAAACCGAATGACTTATCTTTAACACCTCAAAAAAAGAAATTAATCATGGGAAAATGCAGAATCTCTCACATCAACGCACTATACATAAACTCATTGTAGACTCTAGAGCAAAACACTGTCATTCATATCTTATATATGCCTTCACATATTATCACAAAACTTAGGAGTAAGATGCATCTTGTATTCACAAGCCTATGTACAAATTCATGTAGAGATATCTTTCTTTGAGGTGGAATCTAGACAAAAAATCAACATACTGAACCAGTAAATAGGTAGAACATTTTATTCCAAACTACTGGTCAAAGTATCTTTCCAACTATATTCCAAGTCAATTGAAACCTTTTCAGTAGATACAAATTATGTCAAGATAGACCATAATATTATCTTCTAAAATAATCTTACAAAATGAGATAATCCAGACCAAAATACCATATCAATAGACTTCCATTACCGGAGCAGCTACTGAACTATACAAGTAATGTGCATCACTGATGACCAACCAAATTTTATTGTTTGACATCAATGAAAACCTTCCAATTTCCAATGATCTCCCCCTTTGTAATTGATGGAAAAACATGATGTGAAAAACCATCAAAGACAACACAACTACTTTGAAAACACTTTCTCATGATTTGTCTTTCTCCCCCTCATTAGATAAACTTTTTCAAAAAAAAATCACAATTCACAAAACTTTTCACATTCTTCTATTTTTGCATCCTTTGTTTCCCCCTTTGACATAAATTTCAAAGGAAGAAAGATATTTTCCTTCACATACTTGAATACTCCCCCTAAAAATTACATCCAAGACATCTGAGAGTAATCAACTAGAGATGGTTGTCCCTTGAAGTTTGTTAAGAGTACCAACCCAAGCAGATTTCCCTTCATCCCAAAGTTTCTTTATTTTTAATAATACACTGCATAAATGATTAAGAAAAATAAGGATGTCCTTTCCTTCAACCAAAGTCCCAGGAGAAAAAATTGAGTTTAGAATCTTGTTAGCTAAAGAAAGAGCATAATAGACAAGTGTACACTTAATCTTGATTAGATATTTGAGAATTGCATACTGTTCAATCAATTATCCTTTATCCTTATGTGATGCAATCTATTCTTCATGCAGCTCTTCTAATTATCATTTGATTATCCACATCAATATATGGATTAAAGGTGTCGAAATCATGTTTTATTTGAGTCTCAATGTCCTCAGCAACCTTGAATCATTGAATCACATTAGGCAATGTCCAACAAAATGAAAATAGGCTTCTTGCCTCTTCCTCACACTCTTGAACCTGTTTAAGTCTCTCAAGTGTTGTGTAGTGTGTATATTTTCATCTATCTTCAATTTCCAACATCCCCTGCATTCAAGTACCTACAAGGGTATCTTGGGTCTTCTAGGAGAGAGAACAAATATATACAAGAAATTTTGGGGGAACACAAACAAACATGAAAACCCTAATCTAAATTCATGAATGGATTCATCCTCCTCCTATTTTAGATCATAGGGGAAATGAGGTTGAGCTCACAAAGGGACAATGGCTAAGGTGGTTGTTGATGGTGTTTCCTGCATAGCAACAACTCAGACAGAATATGATATCCTATCTTTATTGAAAGGTAGATCTCTATGAACAAAGAGATAACCCCAAGGTCTTTAATGTCAGGTCTTGATATTGCAAATAAAACAACTCAGAGATAATGTGAAAATGTTGGTAATCACAAAGGGACCTTACTACAAGAAAACATTGGACTCAAATTTAACAGATCTAGCAATATGTTGATACTTCAAACCCTAAATTTAACCCAGATAATAAAGAAATAACAAAAGATAAAAAGGTTTTAGAGATAATTTTAAGACTAATTCTAACCCTAAGATTGTAAACACAAAAGATAAGATTCTCAAAATGGACTGATCCGTCATAAACTACTTTATGTTCAGCCCAGATAAATCTACAATCTTACATAAATAGTGCAATCTTCTAAGGTGTTAAAGATTTTCAAATCATGCATATCCATTCAAGACAACCCTATTGCAATTGAAATGAACAAACATTCATAATTGAACTAAGCACAATTTTAAGTCCGGGCTAACTTTGCAAAGTAGCTAACAATCAGCTAACTGCAAAAATTATGGACTAGAGATCGTTGTAAACATTTCAAGCATGAAACCCTAAGCATCACCAAACCATCTAATAATGAACTTAAACAATTTTAAAGATAGAATAACAAGAACCATGCAAGATAAAACTCAACTCATGAAAGATACCAAGTCACGATATCCTTTCTTATATTAAATCACCCAAAATGGCAACAATTCTAGTCTTATGTTACAACACTTGTTTGAAGATAAATCCTAATTACAATTTGCTCAAATGTGAAATCTTCTAACTTTCCACTATTCTATTCTATATGCTACTCTATCATATTACAAATGAGGCATCATGCTCAATTTATAGAGAACCCCCCCAAGATAGGTTGGCCCAAATAGGGTTTACAATAATAAACGCCACACAATAGGTCAGCCCTAAAGGATATTCAAAAATAACATGAAATGTGAAATTTACACCAATTTCATCCAAGTCGGCCTAGGGTCTCAAAATTTTGATCCAATGCATGTGAATAATGGGAAGCACAAACTTCGATGTAGCCCTATATAACTACTTCCCATCCTTGTCTTTCGCACGCTCCACTTTGACAATCACATCAAAGTCACATATTTGCCTTGTGACCTCCAGCAATATAATGTGGTATGTTGGGTACCTTGGAAGTCTATAGGGATCCCTTTCACAACCATCGATTCTTATGTAAGAGAAGGTAGGGAACTGAATGAACTAGGCTCCAAACCTTTTGATCAACTCTTTGGCCTTGTCTGAAATTCTAACATGTTTGGCACCCTACAGCAACCTGGTGATGTACATGGTGAATGCATCATTCACCCTCCTATAGCTTCCTCCACCCAAGTTTGGTTGTGGATACACTTCATAGATCACATCCTACCCAAACACACCTCTGGTGCTCAGCCCCTTGTATGGGTGAAATATTGCAAGTGCATACACCAAATAGGAAGTCATGGTGAAGGTCTTTGTCTACAAAACATTGCACATTTTCTCATGTATCACTGCATTTATAGTACCTTCCCAGTGGTAATATATACCTTGCTCCATTCGATCAATAGCATTAAACATCCAACTCTCAAATACCCCTACATTCTTCAATCCTACCAACCTACTAAGGAGTGTGATAGCATCATAGTACTCTCTTCTTAATTTGAGCCTGACTAGCTACTTGGGCAGCTTGGAGAAATGAGACTTGGGCTTCTCCAACCAAGATTTGATAACTTGTTGAGATTTAACAACATTCTCCTCATAATACTTCTTGGTTGAATCCATATCAAAATCCACCACATGTGACCGATCAGGCATATCAAAGGTCTAAGCAATGGACACAGGGTTGAAGTTCACCATAATTCTCCCTTGAGGACCAATTATTCTTTGTGTACCCATGTCATAGTGCCTAGCACACTCAAGCACCAACTCATAGCACTGCAGCATAGAGGGAAATCTAGCCACATGTGCCAGCCCAGACTCTAGTGTCGTTCTGGCCAATAAAGGGAGGTTTTGTGTTGCCATTCCTACCTTAAACTCTTCTTAGTCCCACATTCCTACATTGGTATCAATAATCCCTGACCAAACAGAAGTCTGTCTGCTCTCAAGAATCCTACTCTTTATATCCATCTTCACTCTCTTTGCCTTGGAGATAGCAGAACCTTCAGTACTTGGATCCATTACCTTTCCCTTGCCTTGCCCAGCAATAGCTTGACCTGATCCTGCCTGCAAACAAGTAAAGACTACAAAATAAGATCCAAGATAAACAATTTGTCCAAAAATCCATATCAAACCATTTACTTCAAAGTTTGGGATTTAGCCTCCCTCATGGAATCCAGACTAGAGAGGAAATCCGGACCAGGCGAAATCTAGCGAAATAGGCATACAAACATCCATAGAATCATTTAATCAATATAATCTAGGAATCCCTTGACACAACTTAGCATAAGTTCATTTGATCATTTAAAATGCACAATCACCAAGAAAATATTCATATAACCATCAAATTCTTCATTCCCACAAAACCTCAAAAAAATCTGCCTTGGACAAAAATCTCCAAGAATGATAAAATCTAGGAAAATGAAGGAAGTGCAGAACGTTCGGGAAGATCTTGAGGGTGTGGATTTCAACGAAATCAATACAATTTTAGCACTAAAGCACGGTTTCAAGAGAAAGACGAAGCAACAGACACTGGGAAAATCTGGAGGCAGCGGAAATCCATGAGACAAGTAAAAACCCAGATTGAAGCACATTGTGAAGAACAAAGAGGAAACAAGAAAACTCAAGGAATTCCGTTAGATGGGGAATTCCGTGAAGACACTAAAAACTCGAACACCTACATTTTCTCATCCTCACCCAAATAGATTGAATGATCATGAATTTTAAAACCTGGAGCTCGACAATGACCTGACCTAGACCTCCAATGAATCAACCTTGAATTCAAAACTCGACGCTTAAGAAATTGAGAGGGATTGGCTATGCCCTAGGTCAAAAACCCTAAATCTTCTACCATGAATGCATAGAATAGCCCGGGCACAACTTTCTTGCCTTCAAGGATATAAAATTTGTGGCAAGTACAAGCAAGCTACCTAAGAAAGGAAATCTCAAACAAACACCTAGGAATGGCACCCGAAACAGAATGGGAAATTCCCCAACTAAGAAACTGAAAACGCCAAACTAGCAAGACGTAAACCCCCAAAACGCCCAGGAAGCACGCACTCAATAAGAAAGGGGGTAGCAATGAATAATATGAAAATGTATACAGAAAAGCGATCCACCAAAATAGAGAGAGCATTCACATACCATGAGAATGGAGGAATTGAAATCAATAAACCAACAAGAAACCTCAAAGCTCGAGCAAAACATGAATGGCACGTAGGAAATCCAACTGCAATCAATCGAATCGACTCCCAAACACACAATCTAGCAATGATACTTCAAGCTCAAGCACTCTAGACTCAAATGGAAAGCAAACAATAGAACTCAAATGGAAAATCACTTCCCATAAACTAATATAACACCGCCTAAGAAGTCGTGAAATCACTCATTAATGTGATCGACAAGACAGCCTAGACCAAATCCAGGTATCCGACAGAGCAACGAACTTCAGCAAAATCTAGACATGAAGGATTTATGCGGATGACCAAAATCCCTAGACTCCACCAAAAATTAGGTATTACCAAGCTCCAAAATGAAACCGGGAAAGTCCGCCCAGGGTGGATTTTCCCGAAAATAGTGAAAAACCTATAATGAGCCCAAAACTTAAGGTTTTCAATATAACTCATAAATGGACTATTCCAACAGGCAAGATGAACATCAAATCAC
>CM021105.1:404652686-404931677 GCA_007115665.2 Sequoiadendron giganteum | reverse complement strand
GTAGGAAACCAAAAGCAAAAACCAAAATGAAAAAATGGAAAACAAAACAAACCAAAGCGAACCTACACTAACCAAAGCAAAAAATAAAATCATAAATCAAACCTTCTCTAATTATGTACAAGGATGATCTACAAACAGCTCAAGATTGGAATTAATGCTTCAAATACTACGCATCGATAGGCAGCGGAATATCCTCACCAATGAGGGTATTCAAGTGAAAAGCATTATCTCCTAGAATTTCTAAAATCTGGTAAGGGCCAAGCCAGAGTTTATCAAATTTTCCATGCTCTCCTTACGGTCATGGGCCTTATCCCAGTAGATAACTAAGTCAAATATTCTAAAGGCTTTAATCTTAGCTCTCCTATCAAACCATATTTTCACTACGCCCTGATGTTTGGAAAATATTTCTAGGGCCTCATCTCTTTTCTCTTCAAGGTGTAACAACTTAGCTAAATAGGCATCACATTTATCTTCCTCATTATAGTATTCATTAATGAGTTGCAGGGTAGGGATCTTCAATTGGATGGGAAAGACAGGTTCCAAACCATACACTAGGTGATAAGGAGAATTTCCTATAGATGCCTTATGTCTAGTACAATCTGCCTAGAGAGAAAATCGAAGTTGAGTGTGCCAATCCTTAGGATTTTGTTCTAGCAACTTACAGATGACTGTTAAGAGATTCTTATTGGAAGACTCAGTTAAACCATTACCTTGAGGGTAGTAATTGGATGCAGATTTAATGACAATTCCATGATCAAAATCTCAATTAGAAAGTTTTAGTGATGCAAATGTCGGACCATTATCACAAAATAAAGATAGTGGACAACCAAAACGATTAATAATACCCAATTCAAGGAAATTAATTACCACATCTGAAGTGCATTGTTTACAAGCAAGAGCTTATGTTCATCTAGTAAAATAATCAGTTATGGTGAGAATATACCTGTGGCCTACAGAAGATGGAGGATTAATTGGACCTATGAAGTCCATTCCCCACTGGATGAATGGTTTTACCTCTATGACCGGTTGAAGGGAAAGGGTTGCGTTTTTTTCCTTACTTGTAGTTTGACATATATGATAGGTCATCACATGATGGTGTGCATCCTTAAACAAATTAGGACAATAGTAGCTTGCCCTAAAGATTTGATTTGCAGTATGGCTTGTGCCATATCTTTCATGAAATTCAATCATCACTCTGATAGCTTCTTCCTTCCCAAAACATCTCAAGTATACACCCTCATGATTTTTCTTATACAAGATAGCTCCTTTCCTCATAAAAATTCCACTATTCAAGCCAAGGCTCCCCTCTGAACTACACTAAGGTGATCAGGACATTGTTGATTCAGTAAATAATAAATGATTTCATCATACCAATCTCCCAGAGATACCTCTTGAAGATAATAGTGTTGGGTTGTGAGATCAGGACCTGTCTCAACCATTGTCTTCATCAGCCCCTATCCTCTCACTAATTTCATGGGTTGAATCTCTATATCATATTCATATAACATAGTCACCCATTTGTCTCTTCGTTCACCTAGCTCATTCTGCATTAGCAGCAACTTTACTGTAGGATCAGGCACTATGGCAAAAACCTTATTCCTCAAAATATAATGTCTGAACATTTTTACAGCTCTGACCAAAGCATAGGCCTTCTTTTCAACATTGTGATATCTCAATTCTGCATCGTTTAAAGAAGTACTAATGAAGGCTATAGGATTCTCATCGCCTTGATTAGACTTTTGGGTTAACATTCCAGCACAAAAGTGATCAGAAGCGAATGAATATATGTAGAAAGGCTTAGCATAATCTGGACTCACCAACACTAGAGCCTCATCAATAGCTTTCTTAATTTCTATAAAGGCCTCCTTAGCTTCTTCATTCCACTCTACTTTCACCTCTTGTTTCAACATAGCATTCAGTGGCTTCACTATCTCTACAAATCCAATGATAAAATTTTTAACAAAGTTAATCTTCCCAAAGAATGACTTCATTTCTTTCTTACTTGCAGGAGGTTGAATCTTCAAGATAGCCTATATTCGTTCAATATCAATAGCAATACCCTATTCTTAGATAACATGTCCTAGCAACTTTCCTTCTGTGACTCCAAAAATGCACTTCCTTGGATTAAGTGAAATGCCAAACTCTTTGCACCTTTGGAATACTTTGCATAAATCTGCTATGTGATCACCTCATTTTTTAGAGAAAACTATCAAGTCATCCATATAAATAATGATGCATTTACCAATTATGTCCTTAAAATAAATATCCATAGCTTGTTGGAATGTAGCTCCAACATTGATCAACCCAAAAGGAATTCTTTTGTAAGCAAAGGTTCCCCATTTTGTAGTGAAGTCAATTTTGTGCATGTCTTCATATTGTACCATAACTCGGTTGTATCCAAAATATCCATCCAAAAAGGACATCATCTGAGATCCATTGACAATATGAAGCACTTCATCCAGTGAAGGAACTGGATAGTTATCTTTTTCCAATGCTCTGTTCAGATTTCTAAATTCCACACATAATCTGATTTCTCCATTCTTCTTCCTTACTGGAACCAAATTCACAACCCAAGTTGAATGCCTCACTAGAAATATAATTCGCGCTAAAAGAAACTTATGCACTTCCTTCTGAATGATGGGTTCTAACAGAGCATTGATTGGTATTTGTCTCTATTTGAATGGCTTAACATTTGACTTCAAGGGAATGGTGTGTGTAATAATTGAAGTATCATATGTCTTTAAATCTTCATAACTCCAAGCTATCACATCATTGTATGTGTGTAAGGCATCAATAATCCCTTTTTCTTTCCTCTGGAGTATAAACCTTACCAATAAAAACATTCTTCATGTCATCTGGTGTCCCCATATTATATGTTTCACACTGGTTGCTGAGAGACTCCCTTTTTGCTTATTGTTCCTAATCTCTTATCTTATCCAAATCAAAAATTCATTCAAGCTGCACCATACCTCTTGGGATAGTGTTGGTCTTCAAGTTAATGATTCCTCCCAAGTCCATTTCTGCCTCGTGAGGCTCTATCTCATCAATGACTTGAGAAGAAAACACATCACAGCTTGTAATAAAATCCAAAATATGCTTATTATCTTCAAATATGTGGAAATTAGTAACGTTGTCAGGTAATAGAGGTACTGGAGTGAGTTCAACTGTAAAATTCTTCAATCCTGAAAGTGATAAAGGTTGCAATGTACTAGCAGCCTGTGCTAGAGATTCCGCAACTTGATTCCTACTTTGAGGGATCAATTGGATGTTAAAAGCATCAAATCCCTCAATGAGATCCCACACTCTATGCCTATAATTAGTCATCCTCCTATCACGGCATGAGTATTGTTTCCTTACCTGTTTGACTACTAATTTAGAGTCTCCAAAAACCCATAATATCTTAACTTTTTTCCTTGACTCCATTAACAACCCATGGATCAAAGCTTCATATTCAACAACATTATTAGTGCATTTAAATTGGAGTCTATGAGCAGAAAAATAATTCTTACCTTTAGGACTAGTCAACTCAATCCTGCTCCAGCACCCTACTTAGATTTGGATCCATTGAATCTCAACGTCCAATAGCCATCAGGCTCTGGCTGCTTTAATTCATCTTTCATTTTACTACAAATTGGGGGAATTTCAAGAAGCATTGGGATTTTACCCTTACCATTATCTAACTCCTTTTGTATATTGAGTCTAACAGTTGGGATTGGGTTAATGCATTTTTGTACCTGCTCCATAGTAGTCTAACATAAGTCACACTCCAACTTAGATTGAGGAGAATCGTGGACTCTACACCAATTGGGGAGCAATAATTCTTCTAAAGTCATACTTCCTCCCAACTGAATCTGATTCTCCATACACCTCAGGATGAATTCCTGAAAGTTATCCAGCAAACAAAGTTGCATGTCCTCTTGGTCATTTGTTTCATCCACTTGTTTAGTAAATGTTCCAGAAATATTGATCTCTGACATGAATTCATCTAAAGGGCCTTGCAACATAAATACCTCTTCATTATCTGAGGCTGATGCAGCCAACACATAATTCCCCATGTTGACCTCTGACACCAATACCTCATTCAAAATATTTTGGTATTCAGTAATTACATACTTCATTATGGGCTCTCTTTCAATCCTGGCCTATTTTGGAACTCCCTTCCATGGTAGTCACACGTGAGAATGTTCTTTAGATGTATACCCATTCAACGCCTTGGTAAAATCCTAACCCAAAATCAAACCATAGGTATCAAGAATATTAGCAACTTGAATATTGATCGCCTGTTGCACCCTAGGATCTGATGCAAGCTATGTGGGGATCATGTTTAACTCTCCTACTACACTTACCTCTGTCTTGTCCAATTGAGTGACCTTTTTTGAGAGGCTATGGGGGTAATACCTAATGCTTTACAAACAACAAAAGGCATAACATTTGTAGATGCCCCTGAATCCAAGAGACAATTATGCAAATTCTTCCCAAAGATATTAACAAAAATTAGGAAGGGAGGGGTTTCCATCTTTCCTTGAAAAAAACTCAACTGGGTGTCAGCTTGTGCAAATTGAACCTTATCTCTATCTCTCCCTTTGTCTACAGGTGGAATCTGACCTCTAGATGTCTGAGAACTAGAATATCTGGCAACATCCTCATTGGCAGTTACTCCCTGTGGTACTGTGTTCGAACTGAATGACCCCAAGATTGCATTTCTAATAGCAAGGATTCTTAATAACTCAAAAGCAGAAAGACTTACCTTTACTTTCTTGAATTCTTCAATCACATACTCGCCGAATTGCTTCACATTCATATCAGCATGGGTTTCCTTGTAGCCACCAGCCTGTCTGTCCTTTGGAACTTCAACATTGTTTCCCTTTGAAAAGTATTGTGTTGGCACATGAGGATAAGGTGGATTATTACTAGCTTGCGGATCTAGTGGAGTAGTAAAATTGTTGGGAGGGATAGAAGTAGTGAAAGGACCTCTATCCTATGGACTCTTGTTCGACCTATTCCTCAAATCATATTTCTTTGTTGGTTGTTGAAACATCTAAACTTCTTCAACACCAACTTCTTCCTCATCCAAGGGACCATTATCATTCTCATTTTCCTCAGTAAACAACTAATAAATTTCATCCTCATTAACACCTGCTCTACCTCATTATCCAAGTTATTGGACTCTTCTTTTGGTTCATTTTCCTCACCTTTTGGGAATGGTGCATGATTAAGTACCAATACTAGAGAATCATAGGGATTTGAAGGAACAATCTCCTGACTACTAGAATTGTTCTCAACTTCATACTGGAAGATGGAAGCAGTAGTCTGAAACTCAGTGCAATCTAACTCAAAATGTGGGCATGTCTTATGGAGTCTACACCATCCAGACAAAGTTGCCTCTGCCAAATATAATCCACTTGGAGGCTTCTCCTGAGTAGAAGGTTGATCCAATGGAGTAGGAACCCCTCCATTATTAGGTCTATTATTCCATGACTTATTCTACCTAGGCGGTTGCCTTTTATCGAATCCCTATCCACCTTGTTGATTTCTATCAAAGTTCTGACCAGAGCCTTGTCCTCTATCATAATTTTGATTTATGTCAAAATACTGCTCTCTTTCAAAGTTTTTTCCTCTATCAAAGTTCTTGTTCTCTCTGTTATAATTAGATTGCATGTTCTTCTGAGCAGCTTAAAGTTGACTTTTTTTATTTCTCAAATAAGTCACCTCCATATTAATTTTCTTCACCTACTCATATAACTCATCCATCTGCTCCTTATCTAGACCATTAGGTGGTGTTGAATTCATATTACCAAGAGGGTATCCAGGTACTCCTCTAGAACCAATAGTCTGATTCAAAACTTCTGAATTTTGCAAATATATAGGGAGACTAGCTTGTTATTGCAAATGGATGGGTTGATTAGCCATTTGTTGAGGATAAGAGGTCATAGGTTGAGCTGGATTTATCAAAGGACCTAGATGAGGGACCAAAGGCAATGAGGGTACCAGATTCATTATCGGAGAATGATTAGTCAAAGCCTGGTTGAGAGCTTGGACTTGTCCAAGGTGAGCAGCAGGTCCTAAGGAAGGCAGAGATCCTGATAAATGTTTCCTCAAATCCGTGTTGACCTTAACAGCTTCTGCATATGCAGTGAGTAAAGTATTTGGGGGATTAGTCCTCCACTTAAGGAAGGTGGTTGTAAGGCTATCCAAGGCTTCAAAATAAAATTTTAGGGAAGTGTCTTCATTTCTAGCATAAGGTGCCTAGAGTCGGGTGTATGATCGATGGAACCTATTATTGAATGATCCTATAGTTTCATTAACCTCTCTTTTTACCCCAGTAAACTGTATGTAGAGGTCATTAGCATTGATGGGAATTATAAAATTCTCCAGAAATGTAGTCTCCAGTTCTTTCCAGTTATGGATAGAAGCAGTAGGTAAGTGTTTATACTAATAAAAGGCCTCTTCTCCAAGGGAATAAGGGAAAATCCTACATGCAATATCTTCAAGGTTAATTCCCCTATCCCTCAGACAGGTCTGGAAAATCCAGATATGCTCCTCTATTGTCCTATTGGGATCATGAGTGTGGAACTTAGAGAAAAAATGCTCAGGATTCTTGGGCATGACATTGTAATTATTGAAAACCAATGGATATGGGTTATTGGCAAGGAAAGCCATTGGTGGAGGTTGGGGTGGTAATGGCTATTATGGCTGGTTGGGGCTACGGAATAGGAATTCCTTCATAATCAAATGAGGATGAGGATAATGGGGATGATGGAAGTAGTTGAGTGGATGATGATTCTTTCCCTCTTCTGGTCCTTCTTGACCTAGTAGAGGCTTGCAATTCTTGAAATTCCTCTTCTCCTAGAGTAGATTTGGTTCTTCTTTTGAGCCTTCCAGGAGAAATGGCATTTAGAAAATGCTCCAACCTACTTATTCTATGCCCTCCTTCTAGCGCCAATCTTTTGATGGTGTTTTTTGCAGAGCAACAACTTAGATAGAATATAATATCCTATCTCTCTTGAAAGGTAGATCTCTATAAACAAAGAGATAACCCCAAGGTCTCTAATTTCAGGTCTTGAAAACGCAAATAAAACAACTCAGAGATAATGTGAAAATGTTGGTAATCACAAAGGGACCTTACTACAAGAAAACACTAGACTCAAATTTAACAAATCTAGGAATATGTTGATACTTCAAATCCTAAATTTAACCCAAATAATAAAGAAATAACAAAAGATAAAAAGGTTTCAGAGATAATTCTAAGACTAATTCTAACTCTAAGATTGGAAATGCAAAAGATATGCTCAAAATGGACCGATCCCTCATAAATTACTTTATGTTCAACCCAGATGAATCTGCAATCTTACATAAATAGTGCAATCTTCTAAGGTGTTAAAGATTTTCAAATCATGCATATTCATTGAAGACAACCCTATTGCAATTGAAATGAACAAACATTCATAATTTAGCTAAGTACAGTTTTAAGTCCAGGTTAACTTTGCAAAGCAGCTAACAATCAGCTAACTGCAAAAATTATGGACTAGAGATCGTTGCAAACATTTCAAGCATGAAACCCTAAGAATCATCAAACCATCTAATAATGAATTCAATCAATTTTAAAGATAGAATAACAAGAACCATGCGAGATAAAACTCAACACAAGAAAGATACCAAGTCACGATATCCTTTCTTATATTAAATCACCCAAAATGGCAACAATTCCAGTCTTCTATTACAGCACTTGCTTGAAGATAAATCCTAATTACAATTCGATCAAATATGAAATCTTCTAACTTTCCACCATTCTATTCTATATGCTACTATATCATGTTAAAAATGAGGCATCATGCTCAATTTATAGAGAACCCCCCCAAGATAGGTCAGCCCAAATAGGGTTTACAATAATAAACACCACACAATAGGTCAGCCCTAAAGGATATTCGAAAACAACATGAAATGTGCAATTTGCACCAATTTCATCCAAGTCGGCCTGGGGTCTCAAAAACTCGATCCAATGCATGTGAATAATGGGAAGCACAAACTTCGATGTATATAACTACTTCCCATCCTTGTCTTTGGCATGCTCCACTTTGACAATCACATCAAAGTCACATATTTTCCTTGTGACCTCCAACAATATAATATGGTTTGTTGGGTACCTTGGAAGTCTGTAGGGAGCCCTTTGACAGCCATCAATTCTTATGTAAGAGAAGGTAGGGAATTGAATGAACCAGGCTCCAAACCTTTTGATCAACTCTTTGGCCTTGTCCAAATTTCTAACATGTCTGGCACCCTACAGCAACCTAGTGATATACATGGTGAATTCATCATTCACCCTCCTATAGCTTCCTCCACCCAAGTGTACTTTTGGATACACTTCATAGATCACATCATGCCCAAACAAACCTCTGGTGCTCAACCCCTTGTATGGGTGAAATCTTGCAAGTGCATACACCAAATAGGAAGTCATGGTGAAGGTCTTTGTCTGCGGGACATTGCACATTTGCTCATGTATCACTACATTTATAGCACTTTCCTAGTGGTAATCTATATCTTCCTCGATTTGAGAAATAACATTAAACATCCAACTCTCAAATACCTCTGCATTCTTCAATCCTACCAACCTGCTGAGGAGTGTGATAGCATCATAGTACTCTCTTCTGAATTTGAGCTTGACTAGCTGCTTGGGTAGCTTGGAGAAATGAGACTTGGGCTTCTCCAACCAAGAGTTAATAGCTTGCTGAGATTTAACAACATTCTCGTCATAATACTTCTTGGTTGATTCCATATCAAAATCCACCACATGTGACTGATCAGGCATATCAAAGGTCTGAGCAATGGACACAAGGTCGAAGTTCGCCACAATTCTCCTTTGAGGACCAATTATTCTTTGTGTACCCCTATCATAGTGCCTATCACACTCAAGCACCAACTCATAGCACTGCATTGTAGAGGGAAATCCAGCCACATGCGCCAACCCAGACTCCAGTGTCCTTTTGGACAATAAAGGGAGGTTTTGTGCTACCATTTATGCCTTAAACTCTTCTTAGTCCCACATTCCTACATTGGTATCAATAATCCCTGACCAAACGAAATTCAGCCTGCTCTTAGGAATCCTACTCTTTATATCCATCTTCACTCTCTCTACCTCGAAGATAAAAGAACCTTCAACACTTGGACCCATTACCTTTCCCTTACCTTTCCCAACAACAGCTTGACCTGATCTTGCCTGCAAACAAGTAAAGACAACAAAATAAGATCCAAGATAAACAACGTGTCCAAAATCCATATCAAACGATTTAATTCAAATTTTGGGATTTAGTATCCCTCACAGAATCTAGACTGGAGAGGAATTCAGAGGAAATCCGGACTAGGCGGAATCCAGCAAAACAAACATACAAACATCCATATAATCATGTAATCAATATAATCTAGGAATCCCTTGACACAACTTACAATAAGTTCATTTCATCATTTAAAACGCACAATCACCAAGAAAATCTTCATATAACCATCAAATTCTTCATTCCCACAAAACCTCAGGAAAATCCGCGTTGGACGAAAATCTCCAAGAATGATAACAATCCAGGAAAATGAAGGAAGTACAGAACATTCGAGAAGATCCTGAGGGTGTGGATTTCAATGAAATCAATAAAATTTTACCACTAAAGCATAATTTTGAGATAACGACCAAGCAACGGACACTGAGAAAATCCAAAGGTAGCAGAAATCCGTGAGACAGGTAAAAACTCAGATTGAAGCACATTGCAAAGAACAAAGAGGAAACGGGAAAACTCAGGGAATTCCAACAGATGGGGAATTTTGTGAAGACACTAAAAACCTGAACACCTACGTTTTATCATCCTCACCCAAATAGATTGAATGATCACGAATTTCAAAAATTGGAGCTCAAAAATGACCTGACCTAGACCTTCAATGAATCAACCTTGAATTCAAAACTCACCTCTCAGTAAATTGAGAGGGATTGGCTATGCCCTAGGTCAAAAACCCTAAATCTTTCGCTATGAATGCATAGAATAGCTTGGGCACAACTTGCTTGCCTGCAAGGATAGATAATTTATGCCAAGTACAAGAAAGCTACTCGATAAAGGAAAGCTCAAACAAACACCCAGGAATGGCACCTGAACAGAATGGGAAATTCCCCAGCTTAGAAACGTAAAATGCCAAACTGGCAAGACGTAAACCCCCAAAATGCCCAGGAAGCACGCACTCAATAAGCAAGGGTGTAGCAATAAATAACATGAAAAAATATACAACAAAGCGATCCACCAAAAGATAGAGAGAATCCACATACCATGAGAATAGAGGAACCAAATTCAATAAACCAGTAAGAAACCTCAAAGCTCGAGCAAAACGTGAATGGCACTTAGGAGATCCAACTGCAATCAATTGAATCAACTCCCAAATGCACAATCCAGCAATGATACTTTAGGCTCAAGCACTCGAGACTCAAATGGAAAGAAAATAATATAACTCAAATGGAAAATCACTTCCCATAAACCAATATAACACCACCTAAGAAGTCGTGCAATTACCCATCAATGTGATCTACAAGACAGCCTAGACCAAATCCAGGAATCTGACAGAGCAACGGACTTCCGCAAAATCTTGACATGATGGATTTCCATGGATGACCAAAATCCCCAGACTCCAACAAAAAGCAATTTTTACCAAAGCTTTGAAAGGAAACCGGGAAAGTCGACTTACGGTGGATTTTCCCGAAAACAGTGAAAAACCCAGAATGAGCCCAGAACTTAAGGTTTTCAATATAACTCATAAATGGACTATTCCAATAGGTAAGATGAACATCAAAGAATATTCCCAAGTAAGCAAAACTCCAAAATAGAAATTCCAAGACACCAAAAGCGAAAACGAGGGTCCCTACTTTCAGTGGGGCATGTGCAAAAACTTCACAACAGTGGTACCAAGAATCTCACCTATAGCAAGGTCTAGAGATGAGGTTGTCTTAATATTCCCATCTACCAGTTCTTGTGATTCGAGTGTCAATGATCTTGTAAAGGTAGTTGAAAAAGCCAAAACATCCTCCAGAGTGTCAAACATACACTTCTCTGAAAGAATTGTGGTGACTCAACTATAGGTTGTAGAAGAATAGAAGCCTCAGTGCCAACCTTTGGAAGAGGATCAGTGACAAACTCCAATGAAGAAGAAAATTCCTCAATGAAAAGAACATAAGAAGAAAGAGGAGTTGAAGGAGAAAACTTCTTAAGGAAAAATTTGGGGATGGGCCCTACTCAATTTTTTGCTTAGATGGAAGGATAGAGTGTTGAGAAGCAAGAGGATCAAATAGGGCCAAACTAGAAATGACCTTCATATGAGGCATATCTATGGGTTGCACAAATGGAGAAATATCAAGAAAAGAAGTGATAAGAAGTAGTTCCAAAGAGGGGGAAATGAATACCTACACCCTTTAGCGAGGAAATTCATCCACATCTCTTGAAGGAGCCAGAATTAAGATAGTAATAGGAGAAAAAATAGAACAAGATTCAAGAGTTGAAACAGAATACTCATCCTTGGTCTTCTATGGGACATTATGTCCCCTTACCATTGCACATTGATGATGCTTCCACTCACATGCAAGTTGGTTTTGATAAAGATAGGGACCATGAATAGAAGCTTGAGAAGACTCTAAATAATATTGTTCAATTTTTGAAGTTGCCTTTGCATCCATTATCTATAGAAGGATAGGCTCCATCGACGAGACAAGAGATGTCAAGGGTGTAGAAATATTATCCTCAACCACAAAGGCCTTTTCTCTTTGTACCTTTTGGGTGGGAGGAGGAACAAGAGGAACCCTTGAGGGTCAATATATAAGAGCTACACATGGAGAACCAATCAAAGAAGACTGCTTACCCTCACCATACATAGTAGGAAAAGGGATATCAAATAGAATTAGAAGCTCAAAGACATGGGAATTTGACTTTGACAAAGAAATTGCCTTTCCTTTTTTTATGATAAGAACACTTAAAGGAATATAAGGAATCATTGGAGGTTGAAAGGTCTTAGAAGAATGGGAAGGTCTACTCGAGGGAGTGTTCTCGTCCTTAGTTCTTGAAGAAGAAAGCTTAGAGGACATAGTACACTACTATGTAGGAGTAGAATAGAAATGAATTTCTAAAAAAGGATGTGGAACTAAATCAGATGCTAAGCCCCTGATCTTATACTTATAATATTCTCTATATAAAAAAATCACCATAGGGTAGTATGGATCCCACCAAAACAAGCCAAAAATGATCAAGATAAAATTCATCGTGTGCCACTAGTGGTTTATATCCAGTGTCATGGATAGTCTAAACAATTCCCTCATGAGGAAACTTCAAACACTTGTGGACAATAAAAGAAATAGTGTTCAAAGAAACTAGCCAAGGAATTCCTAGTTTCACTTTGAATAAGTCTGCTTTTGGTATCACAACAAATGTCGTAGAGACAGTCTTAGGTCCCACAAGGACTGATAGATGAATAGATCCCAAGGGGGAAGAGAAAGACCATTGTGTGTACAAATGGTAACCTTACACTCTCCATACCTTTCCTTATGTAGGCCATTGATGAAGAGTGTCTCTTTTGTTATAATATTGACCCTACTAGCAAGGTTAACCATAATGCCAGTGATGACAATACCATTGACCTTAGCAGGAATGTAAAGAGGAGAGTATTCTTTGTGATAAGGTAAGTCATTAGGTGTGAAAGACATGTCAAGATTAGTAACCTTCTGACTTGGAAGGGAGATTAGAGTAATGGATACCATGTTCACATATGCAAAAAGTTGAGTAGAATAAGTAGTGATAAAATTAGAAGAATAAGGTTAAAAAGGATATGTGTATATATACAACCAATTGTTTCCTTAGCAACAGATTTGTTTGAGTTATGCTTCTTACTATCAAGTCAAATGTTACCACTATCTATGTGATCTTTAATTACATGTCTCAAGCACACACATTTTTTGGTGTCATGCCCAGGCACTCAATGATATTGGAAAAACTTAGAAGAATCATACCAACTATGGTATGACTTGTTGTCGAGGAGTGGCCTAATCTTCTAGAGGGTGATTAAATTATCTAATTACACTTAGATAAGAATCAAATAATTTTTTGAAAAATTAATTACATTGTGATCTGAGTCAACTATTCTTAGTTATATGAGGGATTGTCACCGCATTAGCTATCGCCTTATTTTTCTTTGACTCTTCAGGAGAATATGTAGCTCTAAAATTATCAAGACATGATGATGAGGCAGAAGCCCCATATCAGGCATATTTCTACTAATAATCTTGTAGCATAGTACACAAATGAGCAAAAGAACGATACCTCATTAAGAAGACTTGTTCCCTTAATGTTGGTTGGAGGCTTCCCATGAACATTATTTGAATGTCATGACCAGGTAGGGCATAGGAAATTTATGAAGAGAGAGTAATAATGAAAAATAAAATTAGGTAACTTCTTGCTAGGTTGTTGCTTACAATGGACAAGATCAGCAATAGTGACCTTGGATCCAATGTTCACCTAAAACCGCTACAAGAACTGATTCATAAGTTAATTGAAATAAAATATAGAATTATTCGGAAATGAGAAAAAACATTCCATCATGGTCTCCTTAAGGGGTCATGGGAACAATTTTTCTAATAAATGGTCTTGATGCAAGAAATCACTACACAGAGTGGTAAAATAATTAACGTGTATTTATGGGTCTCCCTTACCACTATACTTGTTGAATTTAGGTATCTCAATCCCTTGAAGCATAAGAGAATTTGGGATGTTCAAAGCAAGAGGGTTGTGATGATAGTAAGGATTAAGCATGGATTGCATAGTAGCATTAGTTATATTAGAAATTTGAGACTACATTTGACCCATGTTTTGCAATAGGGTGTTCAGAATGGGATTAGATGGCAGGGGAGGTAGATTATCCATTGCAGTGGAAGCTTGCATTGTGGGAGTTTGAAGTGTAGAAATAGGTAGAGGAGAGATGTTATACCCCAAAGGATTATGAGATAAATTAACTTTGATAATAATAGGAGGCACATAAATGGTGTTTTAATTATTAGCAGAAGACATAGGAGTTACAATGGGATTAGTATCTACCATGTACATAGACACCTCAAACATATAAATATTCAACTAGCTGCCAATGACATCCAATTGAGCATCATGAGGTCAACTCAAGACCAACGTGTATGAATTTAAATGAGTCTCAACTATGTTTATTAATGTACAAAGTAACTCAAGGCCCTTACGATCTGAGATGAGCAAGTCTCTTCAAATATTACCAAAAATAGGGGTGGCTTGAGTAAATAGGTTGTCGTGATTAAGGAAATATTCAAAGTGATTCAAATTCTCCTCTAAAGACTAAACCTTCTCAAAGGGGACCCTAATATTAGCCTCATAATATATACAAGGAGGATACCCAGGAGGAGAATTTGGTTGAGAGTTCAAAGTAGAGGAATTCCCAAATACTTGCTAAGAGCCAAAAGGATCGAGATTCTAGAGAAAATCAGGCCAAGTCGGGTAGGCTATATCTATTTGGAGGTATGGTAGCTCTCAAGATTCTTCTAACTACATATCCAAAAGTTGTATACTATGTCATAAATCTCATAGAAGATTATTCACAATGTACAACCTTGCAAACCCTAGAAAATGAGAAGAGAATGCAAGAGAAGATGAAAAAAATTGAAGATTTTAAATATTTACAAAAGGCAAGTTCATTTTGGGTTCACCAAAATATAGAGTATGAAAATTGAACCACCACAAAGGATAATCAAATCCTTCAAGGATCCAAGTTTCAACCCTCCACTCACATAAGCCTTCGGGTAGCTACGACCTTCAAGTTTACCTATTAATTAATTGAATATGTGTTTTAATAGATCATATAAATTATCCAGACTCTTTAGACCTTGGAAATTGAAATTACAAAGCACAAAGGTTTCTTGGACAACCTAGCAAGCTCTTTGTTTAGGACTAATGTGCATCTATCGAATGACAATGCGTCACACTAGTGTCTCATACAAACATAAAACAAAAAAAATCAAAGAGAAAATCAAAATACTTTGTATAATGTTTTGGACGTGAAAGGATATGAAATATGGTTGTACAAAAAATATAGAGTAGATAAAATGAAAATACTAAATTAATTCAAATGAGAATGACAAGGGAGAGTTTAGAATATCACTGAAGACATCTAGCAATATCGAAGACTCTCTCCAAAAAGATCCTTCATTTATGCCTACACACATAAGACCAAAGAGAGGGGTTGGGTGGCACTCTCAAGCACAGAAGTGAAATATCTTATTGGTGAAATGGAGAAGAAACAATAATCATCAAGATGAAAAAAACTTTCTCAAATGATAACCACAGATCTTTGTAAGATATCACTATGATTGTGGTAATGATGGAATAATGGAGTTGTAGAAAGTTGTGAATGTGAGAAGAAGAGATAAAGAGTGTTGTAGAATGCTCAAGAATTATGTCTCCTTCAAAAGATCCATATTCTAGCCCTAGAAGGAAGGTTTTTTTGTCCCAAATAGCATGCTCGAATGATTATTGACAAAAGTGTAGGTTGGCAGAGGTGTTACATTGCCAATATACGGCAAGTGTAATGTCCCAATAGTTAATGCAACTATAGATTTTCATGGGATGTTAGCATGACACATAGACATATACATCATGTGTAGCTAACTCAAAAAAAAATAGACTTAACCATTAAGGAAATTGACATGCACAATGTTAAAGAGTGTAGTTATATTAATTGTAACTAAAGAGGAAGGTCTATTTAATGTGAAATTATATAGGATACAATTTACAACATTACAATACTATACATGATTATTAGAATATACTTTTTGAGGAATTATAAAGGACTCAAATGAGGTTAGATAATGATTTTATAAGATAAAGAAACCTCAAATTATATTTAAAGGAAGCAAAGGTGAAAAATATAATTCCTACACTAATCTATGAGAGGATGTATATGCAAAATTAAAAAATGGTAATACAATTACAAGGATATAATCACAAAAGAAATGTTCCATTACAAAATGATTTATATGGGGAAAACTCTTTTGGGATTAAAAAAACCCACACTCTAAAGAAACTCAATGTATTATTTAATAATTCATGGTTACAATACACTTGTAGAGTCTAAGCCTTTACATTAATGTCACCTACAAGAGATCTAGAACAATCCTAGTAACATAATAGTGCTTACAAAGCTCATTATGAAACCTTCATCTCAAGCACCCAATAAAAAGAGAAGTAATAAATTTTTAGTGTTGAAATTTGTATACCTTAACAATTTTTGCATTATGTTTTGGCCCCCTTAATTTATTGGACTTAATAAAGCTCCTAATTTTCCAAATTATGCATTCTAAAGCCTATTTTTTACCATTCTCCAAAGGAAGACAAGAATTGAATAAATACATCCAATCATTAATTTTCCCCTAACTTTGAGTGTCCTAGAAATTTGGGCCAAGAAACATTCACCCATGGGCGAATGGATCCCCCTCCTTAGCCAGGACCTAAATTTAAATATGTTGGCAGAATTTTAGCATCCAAAATTCAAATATGAAGTGTCGGCTTTTGGAATCTATTTTTTGGGAAATAAGATAAACACCTATTAATACCTAGTCTTTTATCATTTGAAATCTATCTAGCACTAAGACACAAGAAATAATATTTTCAAGATGGTTCAAGAGCAACATTTCAGAGCTTTATTGCAACGATTCAAGATCCTAACATTATTGTTGAGAAAATGTGTCTCAACTTCCAGCTTGAAGTTCTCGTTATCATGCCTTGGCGAAATTTTGTGTTGTTCCTTTATTCTATCGAAGGTGGAACCGGGATGGAACCTAGCATTGGACTTTTGCTAAGTTCCATTTTTATGTTCCCGTTTCGACTCTGACTCTGACTACGGCCTTAGTGTTCTTGTCTTCCTTGTTGTTTTACTTGTCTTCGGGTTGGCTTCCTCTGCTTGTTTTTCATTTTGTCTTAACTCTACCTTTTTTTTATCAGAGGCGGAACCGAGTTGGAACCTTTCATTAAACCTTTGACAAGTTCTTGTTTTTGTTCCCATTTCGACTTCGGCTCTGGCTTCGGTCTCCGTGGTGTGAGTGTTCTTGTTCTGGCTCTGGCTCCAATCTCCACAGTGTGAGTGTTCTTGTTCTGGCTCCGGCTCCAATCTTCGTGGTGTGAGTGTTCTTGTTCTCACTCTAGCTTCGGCTCTGGTCTCATTGTTCCTCTCATGGCAGTTACTGCTCTACCGCAGGTAGTGGGTCCTCTCACAGCGGTAGCATAGTGAGACCGCCTACGGTTGGGTCTGGTGGTTACTGCGGTACTGTGGATAGTCAAGTGACTGACCGCGATGGTCGTGGTAAGTCTGCCAGAGGATCTAGCTGGTAGTTATCATGGTACCACAGATAGTCAAGAGACTGACTGCGGTGGCCGCAGTAAGACCGCCAACGATCAGCCAAGACGGCTATCACCATACCATGGTGAGTCTTGAAGCCAGCTACGGTAGCGCGGTGGGAAGGTTTGTCTAGGCTCAGTGAAATCGAGGTGACTTTGGTCGAGCTCACCGCCATACCGCATGTCAAACTTGGCAGGGCTGCGGTAGCATAGTAAGGACTTTGGAGAGCTCGGATGAGCTCGTTGACAGGGTTGACCAAGTTGGACTCAGTGGCAAAAGCGATAAACGAATGGGATGCGAACACATGGCTCAGTGTCTGGTGATGATTAGACATAAACCAAAATAGTTAGTGTAGCAAGTGCAAGTTGACTCAGGGTGGCAAACTGAACCCGATTTGAGTAATGGCATTAATGCCTGGGTGGCTCGATGCAGAGAGATCGGTATGGGTAGATCATTGGTGCGATTTGATCAGATTTGGATGTACCTTGTGATCAGTGGTTGATTGAGAAAAATTAATTGCATCATTTGACTTAAGTAAGTCAAGCACGTTATTGCAAGGGAGAGTTTGTTCGAACTGTATGTTGAAAAACATTGTAACAATGAGATAATTCTAGAAGTGCTATTATGAGTTGAACAAAAGAAAGACTGTGATTTGTATGTAATATTATTATTATTGTAATACAAAATATTCTTTGCTTGGTGTGGTGGGTTTTTTACCTGAAAAGGGTTTCCCACATTAAATACCTGTGTCATCTGTGAATGCTCAATTGGTGCAATCTCTTTTAGCTGCATTTATTTTATCTAAAGTATTTTAGATGCTATTGAAACCTATTTATGCTCTTCTCATCTATTGTATGAGTGTTAAGGGAATGTATTCCACACTATTGTGTCTCTAGATCCTATCATTTTTTTCCTTCAAGTGGTATCAGATCCTAGCCAGTTGTGTTATCCTTGGTGGAAAGATCAGTTTTTTGTGCTAATATTGTTTCAGTGGGAGTCTTGCATTGTTGAAACTTGTTTCTGTTTGAGATGGTGAGTATATCTAGTAGAGTAGAGATTGAGAAGTGTAATGGTAGTAACTTTGAGTTATGGAAACTCAAGATAGAAGACTTTCTTGTGGATAGAGACCTCTGGATTGCAGTGTTTGGAACTAAGCCACAAATTACGACGCAAGAAGCTTGGGATCTTGCTGATAGAAAAGAAAGAGGTTTGATAAGAGTGATTCTAGCTGATTATGAACTCCTGAACGTCCATGAGGAGTAGTCTGCAGCTTCATTATGGAAGAAGCTTGGTGATATTTATCAGGGAAAGTCTTTGGTAAATAAGTTATTCCTGAGGAAGTTGTACTCCTTGAAGATGGATGAAGATGCATTTGTTGCAGACCATCTGAACTCATTTAACATGATTGTTACTCCGCTGGCATCTGTAGGTGTAAATATAGAGGAGGAGGATCATTGCATGCTCTTGTTGTGTTCGTTACCTGACAGTTGGGATCATCTTGTGATGGCCATTGGAAGCACTACCACTGCTTTCAAGATGGAAGATATTGTTGCCTCATTGCTATCTGAAGAGATGTGGAGGAAGTCTTCAGAGATGGCCAAAGAGGCTCTTGTTGTTCGAGGTAGACCAAAGGAGAAAGGCAAGAAGAAGGACAAGAAGTCGAAATCCAAATCTGCAGGGAGATCAAAATCTCCTGGTAAAAAGTTCAAGGTGAGATGCTAGAACTGTGGGCAACTTGGACATATCTGGAAGGACTGTAAGGAGAAGAAGAAGAAGAATGCTTCTAACAATGAATCTTCTCAAATTGATGCAAATGTCTTCATTGTAGCAGCCTTGACAACTTAGGCATCAGATGATGTCTGGCTGGTTGACTCAGGTGCATCATTTCACATGACATCCAATAGAGAATGGTTCTCTAAATATGAGAAGTATGATAGTGGAAAGGTATACTTGGCAAGTGATTCAACATTGGAGATAGTTGGCACAGGGAGATTCAGAATCCAGTTTCCTGATGGGAGAGTCAAAGGTATTGGTGGCATACTTTACATACCAGGTCTAGCTCAAAATCTTCTTTCTGTTAGTAAGTTAAATGATGCTCGTGTAGAATTTTATTTCTCAAGTAGGGGATGTAAAATGGCTAGAGGTGCAATGATGTTGGCTAAGGGTGTTCGTACTAGCACTCTGTACAAGCTGGATGCACATCCTGTTCTTTGTAATAGTGCCTCTATAAATTCATGCAACGTTGCACCTATAGAGAAAGATGAAGCCACTTCTCTGGATGAAATGCTATGGAGGTAAAACTCTCAGCTGAGAAGACTATGCTATGGCATCATAGACTTGGTCACATTGGTGAGAAAGGATTAAAAATCTTGAAGAATAAAAATCTTGTAGAAGGGCTTGATGATTGTAACCTTGAGTTCGATTTCTACGAACATTGTATCTATGGAAAACAGCACCGTGTTTCTTTTTATTCTAGTTCTCACAAATCTTATGGTATACTGGATTATGTTCATTCTGATGTGTTTGGTCCAGTTAATGTTCCTTCATTATCAAAGTCTAGATATTATGTTTCTTTTATTGATGACTGTTCGAGAAGGGCATGTGTATAATTTATTAAAAGTAAATCAGAAGTGTTCAGTCGGTTTAAAGAATTTAAATCTTTGGTAGAGAATCAGACTAGAAGGAAAATCAAATGTTTGAGGATAGACAATGGTGGTGATTTTTTTTTTGCAAATTTTGAAAGGTATTGCACTGATCATGGAATTAAAAGGCATAAGACAACGCCTTACACTCCACAGCAAAATGGATTTGCTAAAAGGTTGAACAGGACGCTAATGGAAAAGGCAAGGAGTATGTTGAGCGGTACTGGTCTAGAGCAGAAGTTCTAGGTTGAGGCTATGGCTACAGCATGTTATCTAATAAATAGATCTCCTTGTTCAGCTCTTGTTAACAAGACGCCTTTGGAAGCATGGTTTGGTAAGAAGCCCTCTTTGAGGCATGTTCGTGTGTTTGGCTATGAGGCATATGTTTATGTGCCAAATAAAAAGAGATCTAAATTGGATAACAAGGCTATCAAATGTATTATCATCGTCTATGGAGTTGGTGTGAAAGGATACAAGCTTTGGAACCCTGTTACTGAGAAGGTTTTGTACAACAGAAGCGTGATATTTTGTGAGCTAAAACCTTCAATAAGTGATCAATAGCTTGTGACATATCAGAGTGAAAAGAAGAAGGATGCAGTTGAGATTCCTCAAACTCCAAAAAGGGAAGAGTTGCATGGTGTACTTGAGACTGAGGAGAGCTCAAGCAGCTCTGGAAGTTCTGATGATGAAGAACAACCTCAACCTGTAAGAAGGTCTACATGAGAAAAAAGGCAACCTGATAGGTATGGTTTCTCTATGTTAGATTCAAACTGTGTCTATGCTTTAATTACTAGCATTGATGAGCCTAGGACTGTGAAAGAAGCAATAAGCATGGCTGATTCAAAGTCTTGGCTAGAAGCCATGAATGAAGAAATGGATTCTTTGAAAAAGAATGAAACCTGAAATTTGGTACCACTGCCTAAAGGGTGAAATCCTATTGGTCGTAAGTGGATATTCAAAAAGAAGATAGGTCTTGATGGCAATGTTGAGAAGTACAAGGCACGACTGGTTGCAAAGGGGTTTTCTCAAATTGAGGGAATTGATTAAGGAGAGATTTTTTCCCCTGTAGAAAAGCTGACATCCATTAGATTTTTGTTATCATTGGTAGTTGTGTATGATTTTGAAATTGAACAGATGGATGTGAAGATAGTGTTTTTTCATGGTGAGCTAGAAGAATAAATCTGCATGTCCCAACCTGGGCATTTTATTGAAAAAGGTAAACAAAATATGGTCTGTAAGTTGAATAAATCAATTTATGGTTTAAAACAATCTCCTAGAATGTGGTACCAGAAATTTGACATATTTGTGTTTTCAATTGGATTTGTGAGATCAAAATCTGATCATTACATTTATTATAAATCTGAGAATGATCGTGTGCTTGTTATTACCCTGTATGTGGATGATATGTTATTCATTGGAAATAGCAAGACTATGATTTTTGATCTTAAATCTCAGTTGTCTGTAAAATTCAAAATGAAAGATCTTGGTGCAGCTAGGTACATTCTTGGAATGGAGATAACCAGGGAAAGAACAAGAATAAATTTTTGGGTCAGTCAAAGTAAGTATGTGAAGACAGTTCTGGAGAGGTTTAGTATGGATGATTGCAAGCAGCTAGTTGTTCCAATCATGGAGGGAATGAATCTTTCTGCTAAAGACTATCCTAAATCTGCTACTGAGATGGATGACATGACCAGTGTGCCTTATGCAAGTGTTGTTAGCAGTTTGATGTATGCTATGGTTTGTACAAGACCATACATTGCCCAAGCAGTGGGATTTTTAAGCCGATTTATGGAAAATTCGGGAAGATCACATTAGGATGGTGTGAAGAGAGTACTTAGGTATTTGAAGCGAACTTCAAATTATGCATTGTGTTACCATGGCAATTTGGTTGCATCACAGAGGACTCTCGGCATTCATGGGTATGTTGATTTAGATTGGGTAGGGGACATTGATAGTAGGCGATCCACCAGTGGATACACTTTCATGCTTAATGGTGGAGAAATCAGTTGGATGAGTAAGCAATAGGTTGTAGTTTCGTTATCCACGACAAAGGCAGAGTACATGGTTGCAACTCATGCCTGTAAGGAATTTGTTTGGCTAAGGTGTTTATGTTCAAACATTGGTTTTAATGTTGGGAAAATTTCAATTTGTTGTGATAGTCAAAGTGCCATTTGTTTGGAAAATAATCCAACCTTTCATGTTAGGACCAAGCACATTGATGTGATACTTCATAAGGGATATGGTTGAAGATGGCAAGGTCAGTTTGGAAAATGTTGACACCTTAAAGAATATTGCAGACGCTTTGACAAAGCCAGTTAGCACAGACAAGTTCAGATGGTGCATAGAATCGATGGGACTTGGGTCCCATGACCGTTAGTAAGTTTTGAAGACTTGAGGAAGCTAGAAGTGTTCGCCAAGTTGGAGCTTGTTGAGAAAATGTGTCTCAACTTCCAGCTTGAAGTTCTCGTTATCATGCCTTGGCAAAATTTTGTGTTGTTCCTTTGTTCTATTGGAGGCGGAATCGGGATGCAACCTGGCATTGGACTTTTGCTAAGTTCCATTTTTCTATTCACGTTCTGACTCTGACCCCAACTCTGGCCTCAGTTTTCTTGTCTTCCCTATTGTTTTTCTTGTCTTTGGGTTGGCTTTCTCCACTTTTTTTTCATTTTGTCTTAACTCTACCTTGTGTTCGTCGGAGGCAGAAGTGGGTTGGAACCTTTCACTGAACCTTTGACAAGTTCCTATTTTTGTTCCCGTTCCGGCTCTGGCTCCGGCTTCGGTCTCCGTGGTGTGAGTGTGAGTGTTCTAGCTTTGGCTCTAGTCTCCATAGTGTGAGTGTTCTTGTTCTGGCTCTGGCTTTGGTCTCCATGGTGTGAGTTTTCCTTTTCTCGCTCCGGCTTTGGCTCTAGTCTCATCGTTCCTATCCTGGCGATTACCGCTCTACTGCAGGTAGTGGGTCCTCTCGCCACCGTAGCGTGGTGAGACCACCTATGGTTGGGTCTGGTGGTTACCATGGTACCATGGATAGTCAAGCGACTGACTGCGGTGGCCATAGTAAGACCTCCAAAGGGTCTGGCTAGCGGTTACCATGATACCGTAGATAATCAAGAGATTGACCGTAGTGGCCACGATAAGACTGCCAATGGTCAGCGAAGATGGCTACCACCATACTGTGGTGAGTCTCAAAGTCAGCTATGGTAGTGCAGTGAGAAGGTTTGTTTGGGCTTGGTGAATTCGGGTTGAGCTCAGTCGAGCTCACCGCCATACTGCATGTCGAACTTAGTAGGGTTGCGGTAGCACGGTAAGGATTTTGGAGAGCTCGGATGAGCTCGTTGATAGGATTGACCGAGTTGGACTTAGTGGTAGAAGCGATAGACGAATGGGATGCGGACACATGGCTCAGTGTCTAGTGATGATTGGACAAAAACCAAAATATTTATTGCAGTAGGTGTAAGTCGACTCAGGGTGGCGAACTGAACCTAATTTGAGTAATGGTATTAATGCCTGGGTGGCTCGATGCAGAGAGATCGGTATGGGAAGATCATTGGTGCGATTTGATCAGATTTGGATGTACCTTGTGATTGATAGTTGATTGAGCAGAATTAATTGCATCATTTGACTTACGTAAGTCAAGCATGCTCTTGCAAGGGAGAGGTTGTTCGAACTGTATGTTGAAAAATATTATAACAGTAAGATAATTTTGGAAGTGTTGTTGTGAGCTAAACAAAAGCAAGACTGTGATTTGTATGTAATATTTTTATTACTGTAATACAAAATATTCTTTGCTTGGTGTGGTGGGTTTTTTACCTGAAAAGGTTTTCCCACATTAAATACTTATGTCATATGTGAATGCTCAATTGGTGCAAGCTCTTTTAGCTGCATGTATTTTATCTAAAGTATTTTAGATGCTATTGAAACCTATTTATGCTCTACTCCTTTGTTGTATTAGTGTTAAGGGAATGTATTCCACACTATTGGGTCTCTAGATCCTATCAGTTTTTCCCTTCAATTATGTCAAATTCTATGTGAGTTTATGTGTGTTCATTTTCATGTTTTGTGAAGGCTAACTCTTGTTGTAGGTCTCCAAAGCATTCAAACAAAGCAAGATTCAAATCCTTAAGGTGATGTGCATGACTTCAATCCTTCAAGGAATCCATTGAAGGGTGGTGAGTTGCAACATTTTATTCATGCATCATTCCTTCCTTTCAATTATCACTCCTATCATTGGCATTACCATTGTGGAAGTGAAAACACTTACATGGAGATTGACTAAGGCAAGCCCCTAAAATTTCCCATCACTTTCTCCTCCTTTGAATCTCTAGGTTATAGGTTTGAAGATGATCAAGGAAAGCTAAAGGAAAAATATGCATTGTTGTATTTTTTGTCCTCAAATTTTTCAAGCCACGAAAACTCAATTACAAAATTTACTCATGGAATTTTGACACTTCTGCGACCTGGAATGAGGAGCACAGATCTTGCATCAAAGGATTGTAAAAGCAGTTTCAGGTCCCCTCATCAAAGACCCATTCACCCCTAGGTGACTGAGTCCCTCTTGGCATGTTAAATCCCACTTTTGGTGATAGGTACATATCATCTAACACTTATGAGATCCACCTATAATCTTCAATTTCAGTATGTGCATTTCTAGAATATTACATTTTTCATACTATGTCATATAGTGCAATTAGGTCAATCATTCCAAATCATTTTCAATTCATTTATCAGACTCAAAAGGATTAGATCTAGATCTGATTGGATCACCTTTACGGTTGAAATACAACCTATGTACCTTGTGGATTTTCTTCCTAATGAAACACCCTTAGAAAAGTGGAATTTATGTTAGGTTCTTTGTATTTACAACTTCATCATCATCATTATCCCCATTTTTCTATGTTTCATTTTGGTGAACTCGACATGAAATCATAGATTTATGATTTGGTAGTCTTTCAAACCCTAGATCTAGGTTTTGCATCATTTTTTTTTGCATCTTTCATTTAGGGATTCATATTTGCATCGTAAAAATTCATAAAAATCAGAAAATATTGCATCCATATTGCATCATAACTTGCATTAGGGTGTGTTTTAGTCATAGATTTTAAATTTTCATTTCAAAATCACATAAAAATGGTGCCATTTTGTTTCAAAAATTTCATACATTTGCATTTGCATTACATTATAAAATTTTGGAAAAATAGTCACTATCAAACCTGTTTGCAAACATGAACAATAACCTTAAAAAATAGCTTAGACATTCAAATTTTTAGTTTTTGAAACCTTGAACAAGGACCCATTCACCCCTAGGTGACCCTATCCTTGTAGGAGAGCATCAACAAATTTTTTTATAGTTGTCTATCTTTGTCTGCTCAGTCTTCCTGAAATTGCATATCTCTATTTGAATTTAATAATTGCATATCTTAAAGCATTTTACATTTAGTTCATTCGATGAAAGAAAGTGCATTGTTTAGGGTTAAAATTTACATTCAAAATTCATCAATTATAGGTCTTTTGCATATTAGAATCAGTCAATTATTATATTTTAGATCTGAATTTTACATTAAAATTTGTTCAAAAAATCTTCAACGTCATTACATACTTGCATCTTGCATCAAATTGGGATACATTAGGCAAATTCTGGAAAATTGTTTACTATTTTAACTATTTGCAAGAAGAATTGGAGTACTTAAATAGTGCAGTACAAAGTTAGATTTTAAACTTTTAGAACCCCTAATCAGGACTTAGACACCCTTGGGTGACCCTTTTCTGCTTGTCTTGGCCAAAAAAAAAAATCTCTCAAATCTTTGTTAGTGTGTTCCTTGTTTGCTCCTATTGTCTGTTGTTTATTTTTGAAGGTTTTTTGTGCTTATTTAGTATTTTGGTGTTCATCTTGGGTGCACCTTTAGTGCTGTGAAACTTGCACAAGTTTCACAACCTGATGTCCTATTGTCAATACTTTACTAAAACATATTTCTATACTTATGACATCCCACACTAGCGTTACACCCGTTGTGGATCATGAATCTTCCAACTCTTTAATGACTAGTGTTGTCAATACTCGAACCATATTGGACTCTATTGCTTATGTTATCATTTCAATGAAAACCTCACAAGAACCTACCTTCATAGATGTTGAGACTATGGTTTCCCATGTCCTTGAAGACAAACTAAGAAAATTAGACAAGGACTTAGAAAAACTTCAAGACTATGTGAGTATTGAATACTTTGTTGGTATAGCAATCCCTATAATTAACAACATAAGGAAGTTGATTAATGATGACCATGGATTAGAGGTTGTGTGTATCCTAGCCCATATAGTGGATGATATTGTGCCTGCAATGGCTAGTTGCGCCCATCTTTGGGATACACTCAAAGTCAAGGAGGAAGTCAAGTCTCCCTCCCTACAACCATAGCCTCTATTCCTACATATACATATCCAATTGTTGCTTCAACAATTCAACCAAGCATTGGCATAACTTCAATAATAATTATTTCCATTGGCAATCCTTATGGTTTTGGACCTTCACATGTCACACCTCAAGTTCCATCCCCACTCATAAATTTACAACATAGTAGCCCACCAAATACATACACACTTCCATCATATTCACCTCATTCCCAAAACATGTCAAGAAACGATTCTATCATAAATCAACTCTTGCAAAATGTGACATCACTTCAACAACAAATCTCAAAAATGAACCAAAACCAAAGTGGATAGCCATCATAATATATCAAAAGGATCCCATTTTCACTAAAGATATTGAAAACACAAATGCCAAAAAACATAGAGGTTCCCCTATTTGACAAGTACAATGGTAAAGGGGACCCTAGTAACCACATATCAGCATATACAATTATGTGTAGTGACTTTATTTTTGAGGATAAGCTCCTAGATAAACTTTTCCCTAGGTAGTTGAAAGACATGGCCTTGGAATGGTTTTTTTCATTATCCAATAACTCAATTCACTCATTTAATGAGCTTGTTGAGGCTTTCCCCAATCATTTCCAAGTCAACATTGGTCCTAAGATCAACATAACCGATCTAATGAGATACAACCAAAAATACGGTGAAAAGGTCATAGAATTCATAAGTTGTTATCAGTTGATATTATAACAAGTTAATCTAACTCTTCCTAATATGAATATCCAAATAATTTTCATCGATAACTTCCAAAAGGACATAAGAGAGAGTCTTATTGATGAATTTTCCATCCTTTATACATTTATGTATAGCTCTTCATGACTATCAGAATTTGATTAGTAAATATGAAGAATTTTCATCAACTCATACTGAGAAATATGAACCTGTACATCAAAAAAATTACCAACCATTCAAGAATCCAAACAAAAAAATTATAAAGATAAACACACATTAAACAACTAACCATGTTGAGCATCAAGTCGTTTCCATAAATTCAACTCCATACTAGTTTCGAGAAAAGGATAGATAGTTCACCCTGCTACCTAATTCCCTCAATTTCATCATGTTGCAACTTTTGAGTAAGAACCTAATCCACTTGCCTCCGATTAGACCTTTAGATACAACCAAACCTTTACTTCCAAATTTTAATCCAAGTGCATTTTATCAATATCACCACACAAATGGACATGATAAAGAATGATGTATGCATCTTAAACATCAAGTTCAAGACCTCATTGATTCCAATCACATTCAATTGGTTGGTTTTAAGGATAAAGGGAATAAGTTTGTTGTCCCACCTAACCAAAATTTGCAAATCTTTACCAATCCAACACCTAATCTTTCAACCAACTTTGTGCAAGCTTGTGATATTAAGAATGATGAGATGAATATCAATATAACTAATGACAAAAATAATGATTACAATAATAGTTAGGATGGTCTACAAAAAATGGTTGGTTTTGAAGATGTGCAACCTCGTAAGGGCCAAATCACTAAGTTACCTGATATTATTTTCACCAATAGTGATGCACTTAGACATGCACCTGATGGTCCTCTCTAAATTCTTGTCCGTATTAATGAAAGAATGTAAAAGGAATACTCATTGATCCTATATGTGTAGATAATTTGATCATGAAGGAGTTCTTTTTTTTGAAAGAGCTTTATCAAGATTCATATGAACAATCAAAAGCATGGATAAAAACTCATAATGGTTTTTCTTGCCCTACAATATTTTTTCTCACCCTTCCTCTTAAAATTGGACCAAGTAAATTAGATGTCTCATTCTCCATCATCCTATCATTGGAAAATTTTGTGTGAAGCTAGGCTACCCATGATTATGCTCCATGAATTTTGTCTTGTCGATTATTCACAGGTGCATAAAGTTCCCCTTTAAAAATGAGCTATTTATAGTGCATCATAGTGGGTTTAACCCTCTATCTTCTCATGGGAATTTTTCATTGGATTTATTTTGGCCTCAATCTATGGAACCTATAAAACTTTGTGAATATTTCTTTTTCAATTCATATCAAATTTCAAGGAAAATCACATAGCAGAGTTATCTCTTAGCAATATTCTTGAGAATGATAGGTCTATAATTGTTTATTCTCCCCATCCCACCATGGATGAACCCATGCTTGAACCAAAGGATATTCCAAGTAACCAAAAAAAATATTTAGTTGTTCCTCCACCCATATCTTATAAGATACCAAGAGACAATAAAATAATTCCTTTTATTCCACCAAAGATAAAACAAGTGTATAGACCTAAAGAGACAATGGTTTCCCAACTCTCAGTGGTTCCTTCAATTCCTCCCTTATGAGAAGAAAATAAACCTATGGTTGATAAACCCACTCATATCCCATCATAACTTGAAAATCATTCTAGAAGAAATATAAATGCTAAAGAGCGTAGGTATAGACATCATGTTATTGCTTTTCAATTGGAAGAAAAGAACAAAACAATGCATTATAATACAACACCCATGGAAACAAATCAAGAACAAATCCAACGCTCACCCAAACAAGACATGGAACACAAAAAAAGAAATGAAACAAGAAAAATACAAATTCAATTATCATAAAACCTCCCATTGTGATCAATTTGGATGATGATTATGAAATTTTTAAAATTGATGAAGAGGTGCATAATGAGCTTAATGATATATTTTAAAATCAAATAAATTTAGATGGGGGAAACCATGATTATCCTCCTAATGAGAGTGACCCACCACATGTTTCACCTAGAGAAACTCCTAGTACGACAATTTTTGTAGTCCCTTTAGCTAGTTGTTTGCCTTCCATTTATGATGAGCAAGATTGGGATGCGGACAACCTACTATAGGTCAGCTTGCATGTGTAGTACTCCTTTATGTTTGGTTCATGTGCTCTTTGTGTTTTCTTTTATATGATGTGATCTCTTGTGTTGTGTTAATTAGTGTTTCTTTGTGTTTGTGATTTTTCTTTGGATGACCCTTTTTGCTCCATTGGTGAAAGGATAAAAAGGAAACAAATTTGTTGTGACATTCTTCTATTTGTATCTTCATTCCTCTATATTTCATAAACTTTTTCTTTTTCTTTTGTGTTTTCCTTTTGGGGACGATGCAAAGCATTAAGAGATTTAGGTCTCTTCCATGTTGACCCAAAAGTTTCTTTGTCTTCTCTCTCTATGTGTCATTCCCCTTTTATGTTCATTACTCCATGACTATTTAGGGAATGTTATTTCTAGCTCTATTATATCACTATAGCAAAGATGTATACTGACCCTAGAGCTATGGATCCCTCAGCGTACCTTTCTATGTTATTTTTGGGGAAACCCCTTATTAGTATGTAGCTTTATTTGGAAGTATATCATTGTCATAGGGATTTCCAAATAAGCTTGTGATATTTTGTTGTATGGAATTTATCATTTTCTACTTTAAAGTAATTGCTCACAGCATGGTGTTTCACAATTTCTTTAAAATGGGGGGAATACATTGGCATTATTTCTCTTCACTTTTTCCATAGGGGATAGACTTAGTGGTGCGTTGACATTTAACATTGACATTGACATTTTCTTTGCTTCACTTTGTTCATGAGAGTTGAACTTAGTGTAGCATTAGCATAGCATCCTAATCATTTTGTGACACCTTATCAAGGTTATCAGGGAGTATCACTCTTGGTATGGTTGTTATGGACACACCTTGTAGACCTAGTGTATTTTTTCCATTTTTTCCACCTTATTATGGGTACACCTAGTAGACCTAGTGTTTTTCTCATCCTTGTCTTGGTACCTAGTGAAAAATGATCCTCACTAGCCCATGTGCCTTCCAATTTATGATTCACCTAGAAAATATCAGACTTTTCTATTGTGTGAGTCATGAGCACCTTTTGTATGGGTCCTATAATAACACAACTTGTTAGTTCATACCCTCCTTTTTTATTTCATGTTAACATCGCATGTTAGTGTGCGTTGTTTGTTGTATTTCATACGCATGTGTGTTCCTCTATGCTCATGTTGGTTTGTCATGGGATATTTGATCCTAGGGGCTTGATCCTTAGTCATCCTATCTCTTCAACATTTTATACATTTGAACCCCTCTTGACACATATTTCTCTACTTTAGTGTGATTTGAGCATAATTTTATACCCTCACTAAATTGGGGGCGTTAGAAATTGTATACCTTAATGATTTCACATTATTTTTTGGACTCCCTAATTTATTGGATTTAATTAAGCTCCTAATTTTCCAAATTATGCATTCCAAAGCCTAATTTTTACCATTTTCTGAAGGTAGACAAGCATTGAACAAATGCATCCAGTCATTAATTTTCCCTTGACTTCGAGTGTCCTAGAAATTTGGGCCAAGACCCATTCACCCATGGGAGAATGGGTCCCCCTCCTTAGCCAGGACCCAAATTTAAATATGTTTTTGGTGGCATTTTAACATCCAAAATTCAAATATGAAGTGTCAACTTTTGGAATCCATTTTTTTAGGATATTGGATAAGCACCTATGAATACCTAGTCTTTTTATCATTTGAAATCCATATATCACTTAAGACACACAATTGAGAAAATACTATTATCAAGAGTAGGTCAAGAGTAGCATTTCAAAGCTTTATTGCACCAATTCAATATCCTAACATCATGTCAAATTCCATGTGAGTTTATGTGTGTTCATGTTCATGTTTTGTGAAGGCTAACCCTTGTTGTAGGTCTCCAAATCATTCAAGCATTCAAGAAAATAAAGATCCAAATCCTTGAGGTGATGTGTTTGACTTCAGTCCTTCAAGGAAGCCATTGAAGGGTGGTGAGTTATAGCATTTTTTTCATTCATCATTCCTTCCTTTTAATTATCATTCCTATCATTGGCATTTCCATCGTGGAAGTGGAAACACTTGCATGGGGTTTGACTGAGGCAAGCCCCTAAAATGGCCCAACACTTTCTCCTCCTTTGAATGTGCAAGTTATAGGTTTGAAGAGGATCAAGGAAAGTTGAAGGAAAAATATCCATTGTTGTATTTGTTATCATCAAAGTTGTCAAGCCATAAAAACTCAATTACAAAATTTACTGATGGCATTTTAACACTTCTGCAACCTAGAATCAAGAGCTTAGATCTTGCATTAGAGGATTTTAAAATCATATTTAGGACCCCTCATCAAATATGCATTCACCCCTAGGTGACTAAGTTCCTTTTGGCATGTTTAATCCCACTTTTGGTGACAAATACATATCATCTAACACTTCCTAGATCTACCTGCAATTGTATTTATAGAATATTATATTTTTCATACCAGGTCATATAGTGAAATTAGGTAAATCATTCCAAATAATTTCCACTTCATTTATAAGACTCAAAAGGATCATATCTAGGTCTAATTGGCTCACCTTTGAGGTTGAAATTTTATCTATGCACCTTGTAGATTTTATTCCTAATGAAACACCCTTAGAAAAATGGAATTGATGTTAGGTTCTTTACATTTAGAACTTCATAATCATCATCATTATCCCCATTTTTCTATGTTTCAAAATGAAACCATTAAATGGTAATTAGGAAATCATAAGATAAAACCAACTAGAATTTCATCCTCAATTCCATTATCAAAATTTAATGTGCAAATCATAAGATAAGTCCATGGGCTAAAAATAAGATATTCCTTACACCTGTCATAAGTTTGAATCATAATCTACTCACTAAATTAGGTGCTATATTTTGGATCCATTGTGTCCAACCAAATATGCCTTATGATATGTCATAATAAATTTCATAAGTTGGTAAACAAGTTAAATCCCTCTTATAGCTCTCTTCTGGATCATATTTACTCTTATTTTAGATATGTGAGGTCTAACTTCTAGAGTCCATAACTTTTGATCCAAGAATCCAATTGAGGAAATTTGTCTAAATTAAATCTCTCAAAGAGTTCTAGCTCACCATGATTGGCCTACTGTAGTTAAATATTATTTTGATATTTTAGGGCCAAAATCAATTTCTATATCCCATAAAATATTTTTTGTTTTGTAACTAAAAAACCATATTTTTATGTTCTTAACATTAGGATGCAAGGTTGAAACACCTTTCTTAACACATAAAACTTATAACTTTTTATGAAAGGGTAAATATTTTTTACATGGATCATATTCTTTATGTTAAATGTTATTTGTTGAATTTGCCTTTGTTTGGGAAAGGATGATTTTAATGCATGTTATGTTGTTTTTATGAACTTGTTTTATTTTCCTACTTTGGATAAGCTTGCATGTTTCATGAAAGAATCTATTATTGATGAAACACCTTAATTTGGATATACATATATACTATATATATTAGATTTTGAGTGGTTACTTTTTTATTAGGAACTATACTAAGTTAAGACTATATGAATTATTTCTTAAGTTGTGAAGTATGAGATATGTTGTTGCATTGAAATACTTTGGTAGGAATGTCAGTTTGAATATGGGTTGATAGCTTGGTTATTCTTGGGGTTAGGATAATCCATGGGAAAGGGTGTAACCTAGTTAGTAAATATTCCATGTCATCATCTTTCTATAGGAATGTATGTTAGAGTATGAATGGTCAATTACCAAATAGAGCTAAGGGTAGGTGAACATATGACCTACACTCAAAGTACTAGGTGTTGAATTATTTTTCCAAAGTAGTGTAAGTAGCCATTGTTTACATTGTCAATTCACTATGATCCAGGGATGCAAACTAGGTAGGGAATGTCATACATGTAGGTTGTATCTAATGTATGGTAGCTCTAGATTTGTAGGACACAACACCATGCTTAGGAAGGCTAGTATTATGAGGTTACCAAACCAATCTCTTCGTCGAAGGGTAGGGCCATCTTACCAATTAAGTAGATGTGCAAGTGTAGACACTTAAAATCATCTTGATTGATATTTCACTTCTAAATTTGATTATTAACACCATTTTCATCCTAATTCACCTCTTTTCGACTGTTTAATTAAATAATCTTCATTTTTTAATTAAATTTATCATTTTTTCCTATTAATCAAATAATCAATGTTATTTGGATAATCCATCCCCTTTCATCCTATTTAATTAGGTAATGCGAATTATTTAATTAAATTTCTTATGTATTCTCGTTTACTTAAATCATCTAAATTATTTAGTTGAATGTCATTAATTTCCCCTTTTTGATTAAATGAGTTAATTGTTTAGTTAAATCTTCAATTTCATCCATTATGCAAAATTAAATAATGCTTTAATTATTTAATTAACTAATTATTCTCACCCTCCCACTTGCAATGGAATATTCCTCCATTTATACTTCTCCAAAATGGAAATATTTTGTAACAACTTCCTAATTTTTAGGAAATGTGCTTCTTCAAATCAATGAGATCCATTGATTAAAATCATTGATCCTTGTCAACTTGCATTATCATCCATTGATGGGAATCCTTGATCCATGCCATCTCCTCTTATTGGTTTTCATCCATTGATTGATCAAATCCATCCCAACCATTGATTCAACTATTTTTCCTATAAATAGTCCTCATTTCTATAAGAAAAGGATTCAAATTCATTTAGAGTAACTGCGCTATAGTAAATTTTAGAGCATTACTCACAAGAATTTTATCATTTAGCATCCATTTTAGTTAAGCTTTGCATCCATTTTAGCTTATCTTTCATCCATTTTCATCAATCTTCATCAATGACATCCATTTGAAAGCTTATTTCAACCAAGGGATTGGGAAAGGGTTAACATTTCACATCAATGCAGCATCAATCCCCCAATGGGATGAGGTTTGAAGCATTAGATTAGTTTCCATTATGCATTTCTAGTTTGTTTCATGTTTAATGGCTTCTTTGTTTAATATTTTCAAGAATATCATTAGGAGCTTGACTTAACTAGCTAGATATTGGTTAATTTATTGTTGATCAACTATTTTTATCTTAGGTTATGATCATGCTCACATTTTGGTGCTAGAACTTGAGGGCTTTACTAACCAGATTTGATGAATTTTCTTTGATTTTTTTGTGTTTTGTAGGTTTCAAGGCACAGTGGCACAATTGTTTGAGGTAGGGTGATGTAATTACATTATTGTGATGCAATTTCAGTATTGTGATGCATTGTAGTATTGTGATGCAATTGTAGGATTATGACACAATTATAGGATTGTAACACAATTGTAATATTACGACACAATTGCAGTATTGTGATGCAATTGCAGTATTGTGACGTAATTATAGGATTATGATGTAATTGTCTAGTATTGTGATGCATTTATAGTATTGTGATGCAATTAGAGGGTTTTGACGTAATTGTGTACATTGCAATGCAATTGTTTAATTGTTATAATGATGCATCAATATTTCTCTATTTTTATGTTTTAGGTTCACCAGAGTGATGCAATTGCTTAATTGCAACACAATTGTCTTGAACTAGAGTGATGCAATTACTAAACTTTGATGTAGTTGTTTGAACGAGAATGATGCATTTTTTAGTTAGCGACGTAGTTGTCTTGAAACAAAGTGACACAATTGTCTGAACAGAGATGTAATTGTCAGGTAAAACATAGAGAGTTAAATCTTCATGTTCACTTTAATTTTCAATTTTATCTACTCTTTGATCACTTACTGACTTCTGGTTTGTTTTTGTAAGGCTAACTATGTTGTAGATTTGAAGTAGAGGAGCAAAGTATTCATTAACACTTTTCATGGCATCATTAAATCTTTCAATTTAGGCTTTAAAAGTCACAATGCTATGAATCTTTCAATTTGGGCTTTAGAACTCACAATGCTATGAATCTTTCAATTTGGGATTTAAGACTTACAATGCTATGATTCTTTCAAAGTTGGCTTAAAAATGAACCCAAACATCCTCACATTGTGATTTAGCTTAAAATTGAACAACAAAAACTCACATTCAATTTTGGTGCTATTAAAATGAACATAACATCTACTTTTGGTGCATTAAAATGAATCATTGTCCTCTTTGTTTGCCTTGATTGTGTAAATTTTTAGTGTGTATCCTCTCCCCTTGCACTTCGTGAGATCTTGGGTGAAGAGAAACACTCTAAGTTTACAAAGTTTTTGAGTCACCCAAAGGCTTGCTATGTATCCTCTCCCCTTGTGCTTTGTGTGATCTTGGGTGAAGAGAAATAGCATTCATTTTATTTTATTATAGAGGGCCTACCATTGAGATACATCTTGCAATGGAGAAATCATGGTGACCTTCAAGCATGTTTACCGACAGGCTATATAAAGTGTGAAAACCAAAGTAAGTAGCACAAATTTGTGGATGTTATACCTTGTGGGCCTACTCTCATGCAAATGAATGGGTCATTTAGGGTAAGCTAGAGACTTTAGTGTCTCTCATCTAAAGTATACCTATGGTAGTCATAGTTTCACTAAAAACTTTTTTATCTAGAGGAAACCAAGTTTTTTGAAAATTCCTTTGAAGTAGTGCATGGGAGGCACACCACTCCCAAAAGTTACTTACCACGTCTGATTTATAGTTGAGGCATAAATCTTAAGAGTTTATTCTCTTGTAAAAAGCTAGGTTTATCAAGACGGGTACATTTCCTTGATATGGCCTATTTGACCCCTCTATAATTTTGAATTTAAAATCATTCCTTCGGGGGTGAGGTAAGCCTACTAAGAAGTGGTGTACCTTTATTCCTCTAGATTGTTATTGACTTATTTTTTTGAGCCAAACTAGTGAGTCTTATGGAAGAATACTTGTGAAATATTTTTGATACCCATTGAGTCAGTTAAACGCATTGCTTGGCATTCAAACAAACTCAAAAAAACATCAACATGGTCAAAAAATTCAAACCCTTTGATTATATGTGAGTGCACTTGAAGGGCAATATATTACTGCATACCCCTAAATATATCTTTTTTTATCAAAACAATATATTAGTGGTTTCCCAATATATTTGACCATATCTCTACTCACTTATATCAAAGTTAACCTAAAGAACTATGGCTTAGCTCTTTGATTTCCACAATGTCAAGATTTTGTGGAAAGAATTTTTCCTTGTCATAGACATTCTTAGTTTAAACTTAATCAAGACATTTTATGTAGTAAAATAAATCTCATTAAGAAAATTTTAAATCAATTGAACCCACAAAGAAGGTATTCATTGGTCCTATGTTCCAAAAAATCTTGATTTCCAAACCAACACAAAGAGCAAACAAGGAAATGTATACCAAAACATTGTATCAAAGTTCTACCATCAAACAAACATTGATTTCTTAGGTTTAAACACTCCAAGGGAAAAGCATGTCTTTCAACACCTTGATCTTGTAAACAAGTCCCTCTTAGGTTCAAAACATTAGGATCAATCCTCACATTCACCTCCAAAAACTTGGCATCTCATCTCACCAACAAATTTAAATTTTGTACATCACAACCTCCTAGACTTAGGTTCTCATCAACCATCACCCAGTTTAGCTATATGTTGGAAATGAATCATTTTTCATACATTTAGTTAAATTAGCAAACAATCCTTTTGAACAGGTTTATCCTAAAGTAAAAAGTATACTCTTAGGATTCACAAGTTCATTAGCATCCATATCAAAACAACAAACATCAAACATAAATTCTAGTGTTGTCCAAAATTGATAGTTCTTTATCATCCACATCACTCACCCCCCTTCATCATCCATTCACATCATTGGTCCTAAACACCTTAGAGGTTCACTTCTACCAAAATTTGAATCAACTCAAGATTTTCAACAATACAAATCCCATCATACCACTCCCAAAGTTGATCCAATTTTTATGGTAACAACAAGATCAAAACATAAGAGAGGCATGGAGAAAAAACAAAATTTATCTACCGTGAGTGACACAAACCAGAAAATATTTGGAATGAATTAGTTTAATTATAGAGGTTTCAAAATTCCATACTACAATCCATACATGGGGTCATCATATCCTAAAAATTACAATGACACAACAAATGTGGGTATGCCAAATCAAAATTGTGGAGCATCTTGTCACATGATAAATTTAAATCAATGTCAAAACTTACCAATCTATCAACCAAATGATCAAAGCATGAGTCTTCATCAAAACAACATTAGCTCACCAAGTCAATACATGTAAAAAAATGAACATACCAAATGTAAACATATCAAATATGAACATGTCAAATCCGCACTTGGTGAACTATGGGATAGATACATTCACACCTCAAAACATCATTCAATATCCACAACATCAACCACATCCTCAAAATCCATACCAAAATTCACTATATCAAGGGTTTCAAAATCAATATCAAGATCAATATTTACAACATCAAATTTCCCTAAATTCACTTACCAAAATAGTTGATACGCTTCTCCAACAAACGTCTCCACGTCCAAATCAGTACACTCTTCATCTAAATCATCAAAACATTGATTTGTATCCACAACTATAGTTTAGGAAAAATTATCACTTTTAACACTTAGTTTGGAAATAATTAATAATAAAATGAGCTTAATGATGCTTTAATTTAGTGTTGCAATATGTTTTTCATATCCACATTAATTTTAGGGCCCTTTTAAATTAAATGGACTTCATTGTGCCTTGTTTTTAGTGTTCTAAGGTGTAAATTTACACTTTCACACTAATCTAGGGCTTTATTAATTGATTGAGGTTAATTTTCCTTAATTGGCCCCTTTGCTTCAAATTCAATCCTAATTAAATATAATTTATAAGGGATAAAACCCAACATTCATAAATTCCATTACACAACACTTAACTTTGGAAGATGCATGTCCTAATTAAGTTGCCTAGGACACATTCACCATAGGGCAAATGGGTCCTCACTTAGATCTAGGACCATAATTTAACATAATGTTCAACCTTGAGTGATGTGTGTCCTAGGTAAGTGGCGTAGGACCCATTCACCCAATGGAGAATGGGTCTTCACTTAGATGTAGGACCCACATTTTAAAATATGTTTTGGGAAGAATTTTAAGGTTTCAAATTCAAATTTCACATGTCAGCTTTCGAAATCTGATAATTGGAAAATTAGAGAAGGAATCCTATAAATCTAAGTTTCACATTCATTTTTCACTAGCAAGAAAATATTTTCACATGAGAACACAATAATTTGCATTAAATAGCAAGAAGAAAGTAAACTTGAAGTCTTGGAGTAGCATTCTATTGTTTTTTCAGGTCTTCAAGCTCATTTTGTTATCAAAGATCAAGCATTGTTGAAGAAGTGATGATAGATGCCTATGGAGAATCATGATGGATTATAGGTTTTGGAAAATGCACAAGATATTCAACCAAGCCTAATGACTTGTTTAATAAGTGATTTCATCTTCTATGATCATTTTATTTTTAGCCTAAAGAGAGGTATATTCAGATTTATGACTTATTAAGAGGATTTGAGGTCTCCCAAAGTAGGTCTTTGTCATTATTCATGTTTCATTTTAGGATCCTATTCTAATATATTTTAGTAGGATTTCTTTGTATTATTAGAAATATTAATCTTATACACACTTAAGGTTAATATCACACACATATTTCATGTTTCAAATTTATGTTCATCATCAAGTTTTAATTACCAAACTTGGGGTTTGACCAAGGCAAACCCCTATCCACCAACAAACATCAAAATTATTTTGTATATTTTTGACAAATCCAGATCCGAGAGTGGGGATTTCAAGTTACACAAAGGAATTGTAGGTCTTAAACTTCAAATTCAGATTTTGATTTTTTTTAAAATGCCTACTAGGACCCATTCGCCATAGAGCGAATGAGTCGCTGCTAGGGTTCCAAAAACAACAAGTTTTGGCAAGTGCACAACATTTATTATCTTCAAATTCTCCATAAATTTTATTGTTTCCTTTTTTTTATGTTAAATATCCTAAATGCACTTTCTCCCCAAATTTTTATTTGACCTAAACCCCCATCTTAGCAAAAATGGAAATTTGCATATTCACACCTTGATTTGATTCACCTAAGGGTTGATTATCATATCATTATGTGGATCTCATTTCTTAATTATTTGAGAGAATTAGGACCCCCTTTTTCCCTCTTTGGATCCACTTTTCCATTTTGGGAAAATCCTGTACCCTATTATTTCCTTTCATTTCATTTTGGTGAACCCGATTTTGTACAACAAAATTCTAAAAATTGGAGTCCCTTTAACCCTAGATCTTAGTTTTTCAATAGTTTTTATTAGGTTTGCATTAGTTGTATAACATTTAGGGTTCTTTAATTTTGCATTAGTGAACATTGCATTTAGGATTAAATTTACGTGTTTGCATTGCTTAAAATCACTAAAAAAAAAATTGCATTAGCTCTGAGTTTATTTTACATAGTATTAGCATTGAAATCATCATTCAATCACTTAGATTCATATTGCACATTAGAATTAGTCACATTTTTCATGATTCAACCTTACTCAAACTTGCATTTAGAAGCATAAATCTGGAAAATCAATTATAAAACTATCTGTTATAGATCAAAAACAACAAACACATAGGATCAACTCAAATACAAAACTCAGATTCAAAAAACCCTAATCTAGGACCCATTCGCCCTAGGGAGAATGAGTCCCTATACAAACATTTTTAGAAAAAAATTTGAGTGATTTTTAGTCTTTGATTTGCATTTATGATTTTGTTATCAAACCTAAGAATTAATTTCCTAAAACTATTTTTTTGCATTCAATTTATTATTTATTTAGTTAGATTTTGCAACATTGGGAAAAGCATTTCTTGCATATTTCAGTTAAAATTAGTATTAGATTTCTGCATTTTTCTTTCATTTCCAGCATTACTACACCATTAGATGTACATTAGTTTACATTTTGCAATCATTAAAAATTAAAAACAAAAATATCAAAACAAACAATCAAGACCCTTGGAGAAAGCATAGTTATTTGATTATGTCAAATCTCTGTTTTAAAGTTAACCTATCCCTCAAGCCCTTCAGTAGTGATGACTTTGATATGTTAGATGAAGCCCTTGAGGATTTCATCTCGCAAGGTCTATCCACTAAGGATTTTCATGACAAACTAAAACATAGGAACATTAATGCAAGCACACCTCAACTTATTATATATCCTCCCTCAAAAAATCCTCAAGTTACAAATGAATTTGTGCTTATCCTAGAACCGCCTAAAAACAAGCCTTCACTCGACAATAACAATGGCTCACAAAAAATGGGATAAAACACCATTTCTCACACATACAATACAATGAAAAATAGGCAACAACAAACCACTCATGTTTCATTACCTTTTCCTCAACCTATATTTCCTAGTGCTCCTCATTTACCCTCTAATACTAGAAAGGACTATGATCTTGTTGAACAACTTAAGAATACACCCACTAAGATATCCCTATGGGATCTTATTCAAGCTTCACAAAATTACCATAGTATGCTTCAAACAGCCTTGCAACAAGCTATGCTTCCTCCTAATATAAATTCAAATGATGTGGTAGAACTAGTTCAAGGAATGAATGCAATTAATTTAGATATTGTTTTTCACCAAAGAGAGTAACCCTCCTTGTAATTTCAAAAATGACATGAAGCATTCATGATAATAGCCCTTGTTAATAAAATTGGGATAAAGAGAACCCTTGTTGACAATGGTTTTTCCCTTAATGTGTGTAGTGTGAGACTTTTCAAGAAGATTGATATGGATAAGAGTGACATTGTCCTTGATTCTTTGTCTATTTTTGGGTTTGACAACATAGGAAAACAACCGCTTGGAGTCATCACATTTCCTATTAAGGTCAAGAAGGTAACCTTGCAGAATCTGGTCCGTGTTATGCCTCATAATCTTTCTTACAATCTCCTCTTGGGGAGACCATGGATTCATGAAATGAATTCCATGTCTTCAACCCTTCATCATTTCATGAAATATGTCTATAACAACAAAGTTTACATAGTCAAGGCCGACCCTGAAACTGAAAGTTGAATGCATGCCAAGAAAGATAAATAAAGTTCTATGGAAACATTGATACCAACCACAAAAGTGGAAATCACGAAGGATGAAGAAAAAGGGAAGAGCATTGAGGAAGTCACTAAATTATTAGAAGATGATTAAGGTTCCTTTGATTTCACACCAACATTCATGGGAGAATACAAAATTACAATGAAAGAAATCGAAAATAAAAAAGAGCCAATGGTAATGTCAACACAAAACTCAAAATAGAACTCACAAGCATCTACTTCATCTACTCTAGAAGAGGACATAAGTTATATAATGAACTTTGATGAAATATAATACTAACAACCACCAAATTTGAAATAGATGGAGAAACTTTATGAAAGAGGTTATGAGCTTCTGAAAAAACTTGGTTACATTGGAAAAGGATGTGGAAGAAAAGAACAAGGCATTCGTGTTCCTATAGATCCTAACACACAAGAAAAAAAAAGTGGTCTTGGATATTGTCCTTCTAAGATAACGCAAGTAATAAATAGACCCTCACTCTACATCAACATAGTCATATATAACTCCCCTAAGAAAACTCTCACCTTGAATCATCTTGAATTAATTTATACAACATGCGAAGAATCATTGGAATAATTTGAAGATGATGAAGCTTTGAAAGAAATTTTAGGAGCTTATGACAAGTCATTTACTCCCCCTAAGAAAAAATGGGCCACTTGTGCTATGGTTAGTGCTAAACAAGTGGATGAAGAGAAGGAAATTAATGAGATTGACAATGAAAAAGATGAGCATAATTCTAAAATTTCAAGACAAATTGCACTTCCTTTGGGAGATACAATCAACATACCGATGGATACAACTAATGAAGAAATTGATTCAAATACGAAAATGTCTTAATGAGTGTGGACATAAATTCCTAGAGCTCCCTCTAGGTGGTTTTTATTTTTGCTAAGTACTGGCTCGCACCCCATCTATTTGAATATCATCGGGCTCCTTTTTGCAAAATATTTATCTAACTATTGTCACATGTCTGCCAAGCGCTCTTCACAAGGATTTCTCCCTTCACTTTTCTAACGGCTCTCGCCATGCTTCCACACGTTAGCAATTCGCATATTTGAAAGACTCTTCCCTTTGCTTTGCTATCGGGCCCCGACCGCTTTCCCCATATCATCCGTTCACGTTCATTTTCGGCAGACCCCACAATCAGCGTTGTTAGTAAAGGATACCTCCACATGTCTTCACCGTGCAATTTTTCATCACAAAGAGGGAAGAATGAACCACAGACTTTCGACATGTCATCACGTGTCTCTTCTGGGACTTCATCGAGAAGAAATAAGGAGCAAGCAATGAGCCTCACCAAGGTTGCCACATGTTCTAACGACCTTCATGGGTGAGTGAAACATGTCTACTGGAGATTTGTTTCTTCCACATTGGGAACACTACCATCATTTGTAGGGGATCCATCTGGGTCAAAGGCGACCACATTCGTGGCTCGAATATTTTTATGTTGTAACGGCCAAGGGAAATCATTACTCTGGGCATCATTGTACATGATGAAGGAATATTTTATGTTATTGGCCTACCAGACAATGGGATCTTTACTTATAAATACTGCTTCTTCTTTGGAAGAAAGAGTTCGAAACTTATAGAAAAATTTGTGGAAAGACACCAGGCCTTTTGTACTATTTTAGATTATTGTATAAGATTCGCAAACTATGCCATTGTTTGTCCTTTTTGTTTCTTGACTATTTGATAAAGCTTTATACTATGTCATTATTGTATTGAGTAATTTTTTCACAGACTTATATAATTTCAATATAAGCTTGTTGATTTAGACCATGTCTTTGACTCTTCTTTTCAGTAAATGTATGGAAGTTATTTTATGTCATTGAGTAAATTATTCAAATTTCTATTTTGATTTATGTTATTCTGGGACATAGAAAAATTTTGAACGACCCTTAAATCATATCTCATAGATATTTTATCGTGCCCATATCTACTTCTTGGCGCATTGCCTTAGATTAGATTTCATTATACATTTGTTTCCTTCTACCCTTTTTCAACCCCCCAAATTATAGAAGTTAGCTTCTTTAAAAACCCGAAGGTCACTCAGTTTAGCACAATAGGTCCCTCCTTTAACTGATTTTCCCATAAAGGTTGTTACCCTATCAATTTTTGGCATCAACAATTTATTTTTATTGGCACGCTCACTGGGATAGCTCTAATGTACCTAAATATAAAGTGGGTGTGTGAGACATTGGCCTGTTACTAGGTAACAAACAATGAATAACCCTGGTTTGTTAGTGCATTTAGGGAATCTCACACACATCACTCTAAGCCCCTAACTCCCCATTTGAATGAGCCATAAAATGAAAAGGTGTAAAAGAAAGACCTCTTTCCTCTTAGGTGCAAAACCCTAGAAGTGTAAGAGTACATCTCTTTCCCCTCTTTCATTTTTGGTGGTTCATTTTGGTGAACCTGACTTTCCTACACCCTCTTGTCTAATTTAGAGTCCTTCATTGTCCTAGGATTAACTTGTGTTGCATGTTGCATTAGTGAAGTTGCATTGTAGGGTTTCAAAAAATTTCATTAGTGAAAGTGCATAATAGGTTCCATTTTTACATCTTAGAACATTACACATCTCTGAAGTTTTGCATTTTCATGATAGATCTACCTCAACCCATACAAAAACCACCTGTATCAATCCAAAACATCTGAAAATCTCAAAAAAATCACCAGGACTAAGTCACCACCCTGGGCGACCTAGTCCCTTCAGGCTTCTGAAACTGCCTTTTATAGAGCTAAAAACCCTATTTTTAAGCTCTTCTTTTGTGCCAGTATATATCTATATTGACTGGTTGTGTTTCTATTACATGTATTTTATTGGAACTAGCTTAAATTGGCTCATTTCATGCATTGTACATTTTCAAAATTTGCATTCACAACATTTTATTTTTAGATCATTGATAGTGTAATCAACAAATTGCCTTCTTTATAATCTAAAAATTGTATTTACTTTTTCTTTACATTGCATTGTACATTATTCAAACATGTTAGTTTCAATTATTTCTAAAATTTCAATGAAAAATTTAGTAAATAAACAGGTTAATCATTCATTCAATGCATTCCCTAGTTATGAGCATCTAGCGAATGAAAACATTTATAATTGTCTTGAACATACATTACCTTCTATCTCTCCCGCTTGTGAGGATGATGTGTTACAAGAAAATAAAAACATAGGCAATCATGATGATCATAATTGTCCCTCTCTTGATATCTTGTTACAAGAAGGTACAATTGTTGAGCATCATGAAGGTCTTGTGTGTTCTTCTCCTCATCCCTTTTGGGAAGATATTTTAACACAAGAGCATGACATTATAAACACATTTTTAAACATTACCTTACCTAATCTCCCTAACTATGATAATCAACCTTTCCCTTCTTCCAATATCCCTCCTCGATGCAAAGAGGATAGATTGGTGTTAGAACATACACATATTTTGAGTCATGCGACTCTCAACCCTCTCTACCTATTTGAAAATCATAGTGATCCTTCTCTTGATGCCTCCTCTTCTTCTAGTGAAGCATGTGATGAACCTTTTACAAGATCTTCTACTAGGATCAATAGCATTGAACAAGAGAATGTGCCCTTTGATGATCAAATATAATCCTATCCTAATCCTTCCTCTCCTCATAATCTCATCTTAATCATTTCCTTAATAATAATATACCCTTACAAGAAGATGTAGATCCTATCTTAGACTCTCCTTCCCTAGGGGATGTTAATATTATTCAACCTCAACTCATCCTTTACCCTCCTTCAACCAAACCTAAACCTAAATTTACCCTCTACCCGCCTACCCATAATGTGTTGTAGCAACTGAGTCATAATATTGTTGCTCATACACATTACACTTGCAACAACCCTCATTCCCAATCATCAACCTCAACACCCTTACCTTCATCTCCTCCCATCTTACTTGTTGCCATTTTCTTAAATTCCCTTCTTAGGGAGTATGACCTTGTTAATCAACTAAGGAATACTCTCGCTAAAATCTCCTTATGGGATCTTATTTAATTTTCCCCTCACTATCACAACATGATGCAAACAACCTTACAACAAGTTCCTATCCCTTCTAATGAGCAATCAAATGACATGGGAGCTACTATTCATGGAATAAATGTTGCTTTTTTTTTTACCAAAGTGAGCTTCCTCCTTTGGATGTGCAAAAATAAAATGAATCTTTTGTAATAATATCTCAATACAAAACAAAAGGGATAAAGAGAACTCTTGTAGATGCAAGCTTTGCCCTTAATGTGTGTAGTGTGCACCTCTTGGATAGACTTGGCATTGACAGATCCCACAACAAACCTGATTCTCTATCTATCAGAGGATTTGACAACATAACTAAGCAACCGCTCAATGTGATCACTATCCCTCATACAGTTGGAATGGCCACATTGGACACAAAAATCCATGTTATGCCTCATGAACTATCATACAATCTTCTCTTAGGCAGGTTGTGGATTCATGTTATGAATGGAGTGCCTTCCACTCTTCATCAAAAGATGAAGTACATCTATAATAAAAAAGTGTCCACACTCGATGTTGATCCCAAACCTAATAGTTGCTTACACATTGACCAATCCAAAGAGAATCACTTACACGCCTTAATGCCAACCACCCAAGTGGAACTCGCACAACAAACCAATCATGAACAACATCTTGAGCCAATCACCAAGCTCTTAGATGATGATTGGGGTTCCTTCTAGACTTCACCCCTCTTTTACTAAGAGAATCCAAGATCATAGACAACGACTCTGAAAAGGAAAACATAGTCTTATCCACACAAGTCTCAGTTGATTCCTTGCAAACATCCACCTGGACTACTTTAGACATAGAAGCCAACAATGAACAAACACCCGATCTAAAAAAATGAAAAATATTTACGGAAAAGGTTATGAGCTTATGAAACAACTTGGCTATAGTGGAAAAGGTTGTGGTGCTAATGAACAAGGTATTTGCACCCCTATAGAGCCTATCAAGCAAACATCAGATCATGGTCTTGTTTATTTTCCTTTAATCAAAATCACCGAGCCTTCCCCTCCCATCAACATTATCCCAAATCTCTCCTCTACCCCAACCTTCGAAAGTAATCCTTTGCAACCAACAAATGATTCTTTGCTTAATGGAAATGTCATCCCACAACTCACTATTGATTCAAATTTTACACACTCCTCTAAAGGATTATACAAAATCTCACAATCCATAGTGCCTTATGTAAGTATGACATCCTATCCTAATCATGACCCTTCTTTGTTGCACACCAAAGGATCACCTTCTACCCTCAATCAAGAGGATATCTTGTTAAGCCTCCTCCAAGATCACTTGATCTCCCTTCCTCCTTGAACTTGAAAGAAATGTTCCACCAAACATTCCTTTTGTGCTTACCACTGATTTCACAGCCACTCCACTAATAAGTGTAAGGCCTTGAGTAGAATAATTCAACATCTTAAGGATTTTGGTGTTCTTCCTTATTTGGGGGCACCTCACTTCTCTAATTGATACTTATTTTCACTCAACCATGCATTTCATCACTTCTTTCGGCTCACTCCTGTCCTACACTAAGTGGGAGCAAGGGGTTAGTTAGCCTCTTTCCTTGTATTTACTTGTCATTGTCTCTTTCGACTAGTCATTAACCTTTCATGAACATATAAGAGAAATCTTGATATGTGGATGACTTGTCTTAAGATTGAATCGCATGTGACATACACCCCTTTTTGTGGTGCAGCTTAATTTGGAAACATATGACTCGACATAGGGCTTTCTGAACAAGCTCTCATGTCCTCCTCTTCTACTTTAAATAAATTTCTCACAGAATGGTGTGTAGCAATTCTTTTAAAGTGGGGGCATAAATCACCACTCACATTTCATTTTGTGATCTTCTTTTTTTCTTGCAATTCCTTCTCTTAGAAGCATTACACACAATGTTACTCAGGTTGAGACAGCTACATTTTTCCTCTTTTGCATACAAGATGATCCCTTGCCTCTCTTGCATGCAAGAGGAGTACATTTGCACTTTTTCTCTCTTGGAAACATTACGCATAATGTTACTTAGGATGAGACATTGCATGAACAAGGAAAAATCCCTTTGAACAAAATCATTTTTAAACATCATTTCCTTTTGTGGCACCTTATCTAAGTTATCACAAGGTATAACTTTGGTATGGTTAAGCGGGAAGCCCAACCAACTACATGAATTTCCCCATAGCCACCCTTTGGGACAACTCACCCTGCAACAACCTAATGTTTTGTGGCCCTAGAGTGAGCACATCTTCTTTTTGGAAAAAAAACCTGGATCTGATCCACAACTAGCTGGATAAATAGTCAAATTTTGATCCAACCTTTTACTTTCTTCCTTCTAGTTCTTGTCATCATATGATCATGCATCTTGTTTTATTGTAATTCATTCACACTTGAATGTGTCTTTTTCATTGATGTTGATTTGACTTAGAATCTCAAATCCTTGGGGGCTAGACCACCTCCTTCTTCTTTGTCATTCTTCACCATCTGCATTGGGCTCTTTAGTGTGAGTTTGAAGCAAGTTCATCCTCTCACTAAAGTGGGGGCTAAATGTGTTACCAAAAAGTGTATCCTTTAACACTTTTCACTCATTTGGACCCTTTCCTATGGATTTTGGACCTCTTTCAACCCCTTTTCCAAGCCTTGTGCCAAAGTGTTGTAAAAAAATTTCACCTTTCCTAGGCTTTTCATCACTTAATCAACCCTTTCTTATGCTACAATGACCCCTTAATACACATACATTCCTTATTTAGTGTGTTTTGTGAGATAATCTTGACAAACATTAATAACCACATTTTAATCTTTGAAAACCAATGTAAAATTCCCAGGTGGACTTGGTCACCACCTTGGGTGACGTAGTCCCATGTGGCATAAAAATTGAAATAAACTTAATTTTCTTTCGAGATTTTGTCTCTAAAACCTTAAGGTCGGCAATACATATGGTGTTATTTCAAGGAAATTATGGCACAAATTGTATAAATAATCCTATTAACCCTAAATTCATAATATTATGCATCACTCAACTCACACTCTTATCATCTCTCATCTCTCCCTCTTCTCAAGCAAGCTATGGTTTGAGCATTCCAAGTCAACAAGATATTTTTTCTCAAGAATTCAAGGGTTGATTGCTGCAACAACACAAGATATCTCATTGTGGCAAGGTAACTTACTCCATTATTCCATTGTTTTATATTCATGCTTTAAATTTTCTATTCATTTTGGTTTAGTTATCTCAAAGGGGTTTGACCAAGGCAAACCCCTAATCCCTAACAATCAAAAAACTTCCATTTCTCTCCTTGTGTGTTTGTAGATTTTGGTGCTTTGAAGATAATTGAAGGATTTGAAGACTTGTTGAAGACCTCTCCTTGCATTTAAATTCCCAACATCCACCAAAAGTCACTTTCAGGCCTGAATATCAAAGTTTCAGAAGTGGATAACTATGAAGAACCAAGGTGCAAACCGGGAGCTTTTGTTTCCCCTTCAAAAATTCCAAAAATCTTGAAGAGGACTAAGTCGCCAACAATGGTGAACTAGTCGCACTAGATAGGCCTTTCTGTGATTTTCACATTTCCAGACACCCATTTGGCAGAAACAGGCTCCGGACCAATTTTCTCAAATTTGGGACTAGGTCACCCAGATTGGCACAAGTGTCCCTTTCATCTTCTGCAACATTTTCATCAACATTCCAGACCTCTAACAGATCCTTCTTCAAATTCCAGGTGCACATCTTCAATCTCATTCATTTTTGTTTGGTTTAATGTGCATTCTTAGGTCATTTTGTATATGTTTGCATACAACATTGTGTTTTCCAGCACTTTGCATTTCAATAGTTTAGCATTCGATACATCATTTGCATTTCCAGTTTTCTAGAATTTAGGGCATCTCACACACATCACTCTAAGCCCCTAACTCCCCCTTTGAATGAACCCTAAAATGAAAAGGTGTGAAAGAAAGACCTCTTTCCTCTTAGGTGTAAAACCCTAGAAGTGTAAGAGTACATCTATTTCCCCTCTATTTTTGGTGGTTCATAGTCTAAGATTGTGTTTCCAATCAAGCACAATACATGGGTGTCTAACCTAGTTCTGGTCCAAAAAAATAATAGATACATTCATCTCTATGTTGATTTTTGTGACCTAAATAGGGCATCGATAAAGGATCACTACACACTACCTTCCATGGAATCAAGGGAAAAATCAGATTGTTAGATGGTTAAATCAAATAACACTAAAATCCATTGAAATAACGAAGTACAAAGGAAAATGATGAAAAGAAAAGGAATGATATTACCAAGAATCTCCATCTTCCATGATTGACCTTCGTTACACCTCCTTTGCTTGCAGTAAATGAAGATGCCCTCAAATTTGTATGAGCAACTATGACGAATGACAAGACTAAAGCAAGTTTTGAAGGATTTACTCAAAATCTAAATGCCTATGTCTAAAAGCCTATGATTGAAAATGCCTATGCCTTGATTAAATGACTATAATAATAAATAATGAAATTGCCTATGGAGATTTAAGTGTGAAAGCAAATGCCTATAATAACTATGCAAAATGTCAAAATGTGTGTGTATCTCAAAAATGAGAAGAAGATGGCATTTTATAAAAAAGGCCATTTCAAATGGACGGACGAGATAAATTGATGAAATGAACGATCCAGATTAAATCTAAGAATCCCTAATTAGGGTTAGGGCAAAATCCTTAATCGAACGGTCAGAATAAAATCAGATTAACGGTGGAAAATAAATGAGACAATTAATTAGAAAATAAAGATTTTTGAAAAATCAAGAAGATAAGATTGCCTGATTTGCAAGATTTTGAAAAATCAAGAAGATAAGATTTGGACTAAAGATCAGATTTGGAAAATTAAGAATCTACCCGATTACTTGATTTTTGGAAGATTATTTACTATTTTGAATTAAATTAATTCAAAATAATGATTTTATGAGATAATAAATAATATTTTTCAGATTATTTATCAAAATGGACTCACAATTAGGATTGACATGACATTTTAAATAATTTAATTTATTTAAAATGAGAAGAATATGAAATTGGCAATTAAATAATTAAATTTTAATTATTTAATTTAGGAGATAAGACCAATTAATTAAATTAATCAATTTATTTAATTAAGACAATCAGTGACGTATTAAATAAATAAATGAAATTCATTTATTTAATAATCAATAAGAATTAAATGCAGAAGAGGGAATTAAATAAATTAAAGAAAGACCTAGACAGTTAATGACGTATTTAATAAATAAATAAAATTTATTTATTTAATAATCATGAAGAATAACTGACATGAATTAATTAAATAATTATGAATTATTTAATCAATAGTCAAATGTGGACGAAGGACATAATTAAATGTCTTAATTAGGCTAGGACGAAAGTGGTAAAAATGAAGCTTGCAGGCCTAGGTCATTTTTAGGTGTCTATAGTTTGCATACAACATTGTGTTTTCCAGCACTTTGCATTTCAATAGTTTAGCATTCGATACATCATTTGCATTTCCAGTTTTCTAGAATTTAGGGCATCTCACACACATCACTCTAAGCCCCTAACTCCCCCTTTGAATGAACCCTAAAATGAAAAGGTGTGAAAGAAAGACCTCTTTCCTCTTAGGTGCAAAACCCTAGAAGTGTAAGAGTACATCTATTTCCCCTCTATTTTTGGTGGTTCATAGTCTAAGATTGTGTTTCCAATCAAGCACAATACATGGGTGTCTAACCTAGTTCTGGTCCAAAAAAATAATAGATACATTCATCTCTATGTTGATTTTTGTGACCTAAATAGGGCATCGATAAAGGATCACTACACACTACCTTCCATGGAATCAATCTTGCAGACTGTGGTTGGTTCGAAGATGTTTTCTCTCTTAGATGGATTTTTGGGTTACAATCAGATCTAAGTCAAAGAGGAGGACCAACATAAGACAACGTTCACTACCAAGTGGGGGACGTTTGCATATTCAAAGATGCCTTTTGGCCTTTCAAATGTTGGAGCCACATTCCAACGAGCAATGGATATTGCTTTCAGAGAACTAATCAACAAGATTGTCCTAATCTACTTGGATGATCTGACAGTGTTCTTTAAATCAAAATGTGATCATTTTGATCATCTGGAGATGGTTTTTAAAAAGTTCCAGGAGTTTGAGGTGTCCCTGAACCTGAAAAAATATGTTTTTGGAGTGTCTCAAGGCAAATTATTGGGGCATGTAGTGTCCAAAGAAGGAAACGTAATTGATCCAGATCGGGTAAAAGTGATCAAGGAGCTACCCCTACCGGTCAATAAGAAAGAAGTCTAATATTTCTTGAGAAAGGTGAATTTCATGAGCAATTTCATTTCGAACTTCGCAAGCTTGATAAGGTTGATTACCCTTATGCTTAAAAAAGATCAGCCATTCAAATGGACAAAGGAAGCCAGAGAAGCCTTTGAGAAGGTTAAAGAAGCCATTATTTCAGCCCCTGTGCTAATAAATCCTGACATATCAAAGGATTTTATCATGTATGTGTTCAGTAGCCAATCTAGCATAGGTACTATCCTAGCCCAGAAGGATGATGAAGGAAAAGGGGAAAATCCAATAGCCTTCCACTCCCACACTTTGAAGGACTATGAGTCAAGGTATAAATTTGTTGAAAGAAGAGAATTTTCTATTATCAAAGGTCTAAAGAAATTATGACACCTTATCTCTTATAGTAAGGTGGTTGTATTTTTAGCGCATTCCAGTGTGTGTGAATGCATAATTGAAGGAGAAATCACTGAGAAAAGGGCTAACTAGATAAGGAAGATCTTAGAGTATGAAATTGATGTTAGACCTACAAAACCATGCAAGGTAGAGGGTTGTCTGAATATTTGGCATCGAACAGCAAAGCACCAATGGAGGAAGAGCAGCCCAAAGTAATCTTGCTCAATGAACTTGAGCCCGAAAATTGCTGGCTGGCAGACAAAATGAGATTTATGCAAACTGATAAATATCTGGTAAATCTTCAATCTCAGAAGAGAAGATTTTATAGACTACAGAACAACGTGTACGTGTTAATTGAGGGAGTTCTCATCAAGAGGAATTTCAATGGTGTACTCCTATGGTGTGTAAATTAATAACAATCATAGAAGATCCTAAAAGAATTTCATAGCAGCCCAATAGGTGGGCACTTCTCTACAAAGACAACCACCATTAAAATTATGAGTGTGAGGAATTTTTGGCCCACGCTATTCAATGACTCATATGCTTTGGTCAAAAGGTGCAAGGAATTTCAATTCTTTATAGGGAAAAGGAAAAATTCAGCCATGCTACTCAACCTGATAGTAGTGGATGAGCCTTTTGTGTAGTGGAGGTTGTATTTCATCGGGATGATCAATCTCACCTCCACCGTGAGACACAAGTGGATTCTAATGCCCATGGACTACTTCACAAGATGGACCGAGGCCATACCCCTAAAAAATGTGACTAAGGCAGAGATTGTGGACTTCCTTGAGGGACTAGTGATGATATTTTTCCCACCAAAGGCCATCATTTCAGACAACGCCAAGGATTTCCTAGGCCCTAAGGTATGTCAATTCACACTCGTGCACAACATATTCTTGAAGACATCATCAAATTACTACCTGCAGGGGAATGGCCTAGTCGAGCCGACTAAAAAAAAATTAGTCTAACTTATCAAAAAGATCAGGTTAGAACATCAGAAGGAATGGAATCAGAATCTTCGAGCAACGCTCTGGGTAGACCGCATAACCCCTAAGCAAGTTTTGAAGACTTCACCATATGAATTAGTGTATGGGAAGGAGGCATTGTTGCCCATCTCTATGGACTTTCCAACATTATAGTTACTCAAATCTTTAGAGATAGAGAAAAATGAACATGTGGAGGTTCGGTTGGCTGAGTTGTTGGAAGTGCAAGAAAAAAGGGAAAAGTCCCTTATAGCCATGTCTAACCACCAACAGGTGGTTAAGAGATGGTTCAACAAGAAATCCTCGGACCAAGGTCTGAAGTGTGGGGACCTAGCATTAAAGTTCAATGAAAAGGTCATGAAGTCTGGCCAGCATGGAAAATTTGACAATCTATGGGAGGGCCCTTTCAAAATAATTCAATGCAAACAACACAATGCATTTGAATTAGAAAACATGGAACAAGAAGCATTGGGTATTTTGGTTAACGGAATTCACCTAAAATTGTTTAATTAAGCTTCAGTATTTTTCCACCAGTGTAAATATGTAAGGATTATAATTATTTTCCTTCATGTTTTTATTAGTCGGTCTTTCAATAAATTCCATAGTGCAAGAAGTAGGGAAATAGATGGAACCCATTATTGCAAAGAGCAGAGAAAAGTAAATATAACCCATATTGTAGAACCACATGAAAAAGAGACAGGGAGTTTAGTAAACAGTATATTCATTATATATATATATATATATATATATATATATATATATGTTTCAATCAATACATTTTCAAAATGGCTTTGAGGCCATATGTTTAAAAGTGTATCTATATATATATATTATGCAACTTCTTCATATGTATGTACGGTAAAGCCTATTCCAAGCATATATATAAAAAAGAAGTAAAAAATCATTTGAAGCATTAGTTGGCTAAAGGAGTAGGAGTGGGATTATTGTCAGCAGCAGGATTGTTGTCATCGGTATGGTGGTTATCATCAGCAGTAGTGAGGTCAGGAGTAGTGGCATTTTTCATAGCACCAACAACAAGTGGCAGAGGGAACACAAGGATCCTGAAGTTTGTGTACTAATCAATGTCATAGAATAACGCCACATTATAGCAGTGCAACAGGAAGTGACACACATAGGTGGCCCTCTGACGATGCTCAAATTGTGAAATGATCTGGAAACCACTTAGAAATGGAACCCATGGCACCATGGAATCCTCTTTGATATGCTTGTGCAGGTTGCTTGCTACAGGGAGGCCCAAACCATAAACAACATTTTTCACCACCTCTTCGAGGCCACCGAGATATTTCTTTGGAAAAATTTGAAGTGTCGGGTGCAGGATCATACCCTTGGGAACTTGTATGTCAAGAAGAGACACAATGAAGTGGGAGAAAATATTCGTGTTCACTCTATACTTATCTTTGTATTCAATGCAATCCCTTCCTAGAACCCACTTCATGGCTATGATATCCAGTGAGTGCTTATTCTTCATCATGCACTTGCGACACCAGTTAAAAATCTCACCTAAGAACATTGTTTGGGACTTATTGAAAACTAGCCTAATAGGAGTATTCATGGTACTAACCTCTGCACAATTGCCTAATTCTAGCACTATGCAAATTTAAACACTACTTAGCTACCTAACGCTAATCCTAGCCAATTGCCTACTACTAATTCTTGCTAATCGCTAAGTGTGATTTTGCTACTGTCATAGAGCTTATTTATAGAAATATTTGAGCTAGTTGTGTGCCATAAGCATAAAGCTAATCAAGTGTTAACTCGAAAACACCACCAAGCGCCAGATTGAAGTTCTCACCCAATTGCGTTTACAGGTATGAATTGCCACGTGCAAGATTAAGGAGTGATAATTAATTAGTGCAAGTTGGTGGTCATTCCAATAAATCGCTCATACAGACAGGTGTTGATGTTTCACGCTACATGCATTTTCAAACTCCAAGGCATAATGCAAATCTTTTCAAAGTACTCATTACATCTTTGGCTTAATTATTCCTTTTTGGATATTAATTTCCAAAGCATGTGAAAGGTTCATAGGCTTTCGATCATAAGGTCAATTTCCCAGGAAAATAGCGCCGAAGGACATGATCACTAATGTCAATATGAATTCTTGTCTTTTCAAAAAGGAAAGTAATTCATTTCGCATGGGAAATAAAGTTGGTAGTGCATGCTAAATTTAATGCAGAAAAGGCAACCATTGTCTACCGCTTTAAAGCAAAAAATCAAAGAAAAAGATAAGTGTTGCATAAAAGACCTAAACAGAGCATAAAGTTTCCTGAGAACACAAAAGAATTTTGAATGCAAAATTGTTGAGAAAACCTAAGCATGGTGCAAAATAACAGCAAAAATGTTAGGTGTAGAGGAATAGCTATAGGAGATTCACTACTCTGGTGTGGATTGAACCCAAAACAAAAGGCAGGAATTCATCTGGGTTTGTGTTTAGAGCCTTGCATAGTGTTTTAGGTTTCATTCATACCGCACTAGTGTGCTTTCTAAGGAAAAAATTGCAAAGAATGGAAGCAACCCAAAGTTCTCAAACAAAAATACAAGGTGAAGAAACGCAAAGTTTGTTTGACACCATGTGTGCAACACTAGCTACCTATATCTTTCAAAACATCTCTTATGCTTCACTTGGGATACTAGAGAAGTCGGTGTGGGTAAATACCAAGGCCGCAGAAAAGAAAAAAACCCACAAAGACTAGAGCTGAATAAAGGAGATATGGGATAACATTCATGATCCCATCCTCGAAAAGAACCCTAAGACTCTTAAGAAGGCGGCTTGTGAAAGGATGAAGAAAAGTAGTGACCCAAATTCTTTGGCACAGAAGTGTTGGTTCAGTGGGCTTCCACAGTATATGGTCCCATTTGTGTATTACTGCCCAGAGCTAATCAACGAGGCCATTAAGCATTTCAACCTGGATACCAACTCCATTGAGGGTTGGGAGCTAAGAGTTAATATTTGCAAGGAGGCTATCTAGGACATGCTATGCATCCCTGAGAAAATCTCCAAAGTGAACAAGATGGATTCATTCACTCCAAAAAGGGGAGAGAAAATACAGAAAACGAGAGATCTTGCTCTAAATTTTTATAACAAAGAAACCCAAAGGTCCAAGGATGACCAGAAAAATCCACCACAAATTATGACGACACACAGAGCTTTCTCCACAGACCTATAGGATGCCTTCTCAATTATGGCATTTGTCTGTGGCCTGGACACCGATAGATATGTTCAAGAATTTCAATTGGGCTTGGGGTTCTAGTTACGCAAGAAACATTCTCTTTTCTGGTACGAATTCGTAGAATTCATCATAGAGGAGATGCTAAGATAGATAGGGGAATATAGAACATTACAGAGGTTCGGGTTTCCTTCTTTCCTCACTCATATGTTTTTCCCTTAGAACCTTGATTTCTTCAAAAAACATGCGAGGTTGCTATTTTTGATGAAAATCAATGGAGAAGGCTAGTTTCAGTATGGACTCCTCTCCTCTCTGCAACTTATGATTATTATGCATTTTTGGATTATTATTTTACTCCAATTCTGCAAGATTTGAGTGAGGATGGCGGTATTTACCGGCTCAACTCAGATGACACGGAGTATATGCAGAATTTCACTCTGAAATGTGACTGGTTTCTCGAAGAAGATTTTTCATTCATCTGGATGAGCGGATTTATTGGGGAACCATTCCAGCTTCTGCCATGTCTCACAAATTGGGTGCTAGCTCTCAAAATTTTCTAAAAAGTATCAATTATCGACTTCACTTTTTGTGGAGGAAAGGCCAAGAAGAGAGGATTTTTCACCTGCCCGTTGAGCTTTAAAATAGTGATTATGGCTAAGAAGTAGACGCATGAACTGTTCAAGGAAAATTTGTCTCATCTGGGGCTGGTAGGTATTTGCGACAAATGAAATTACAACCCCAACAATGACTTACTGAATGAATATTTCAAGGTAACGCACAGCCCCGGGCCTTACTGGGAGAAGCGGCAAAATCCACTAGAAGATGTGAATGACCTATTAGTGGACTAACCCATATTCCAACTAAGGGTAGTTAGCCTTCATGGCACAGGTTCTACTTCCAGTCAAGGAAATATGATAAAACAAAACAGATCAGGGCTACTCTTTGCAATAATTTGATAAGAATTTTCAACTAGAGCGAAGAAAAGATTAAGGATTTCTAGATTTTTCGACAAGAAATCCGACAACCTAATGCCCCTTATGAGAGCATAGAGTTGGATGAAAGGTTCGATAAATTATGCAATGATGAGCATCCCAATTTTGATGTGAGTGATGATGAAGATACCGACTTGGAGGAGGTCGAAACACATACTGAGGAAGGAAGGGAGAAGGAAATGGAAGTTCAATCAGTCCCAGTGTAGCCGAAGGAGAAGGTAATGAAGCAACCTATTAAGGTTTTTTCAAATGTGCAGGTGAACATATATTGTGTGATGGCTTCACTGACTCACACCTGGACTGTGAAAAGAACCAAAACAACCTCACAACAACAATCAAAGGCTATAGACATGGAAGACTCACCACCCGTCAAACAATAGCGCATAGAGGAGGATTCTGGAGAGTGTTTGCAGGAGCCTGAGGCAAGCCAAGAGCCCACAACAAGTCAAGGATCACAATCATCTACACCATAGGTATCTTTCATTCCCTCTTCTCTTACTGACAATATTTAGTGACTCCTGTTGTGTACGCGGTGCCCCTCACTTTGAGTTTTGGCCCTTCCTTCTTTGCTTCTGCTACAATGGTCGCAGGAGGTTTCGCACAGTTATCCCAGGCAACACCATTTTCCTTTACCCCTTTTTGGACCTTTCCACCTTTCACCTCGGCCTAGTCTGCGTCTGCTAGTGCTTCACATTTAACCTTTGTGGCCGCCATTGATACCCCTCTTGCTACTACTATATCGGCCCCAACCCAATTTGCCTAGCTGATGGAATCTGATATGACTCTGCTTCAGCCACCACTTCCCTTAATTCCTCTCGTTGGTTCACAAATTGGGCTTTGGAATATCCATCCTTTCACCCCACAAACTATCAATCTTTTGAGAAATAAATCACCCAGAACCACCACCCTCTCGTTCCCTTTTGCCCTTCCTCCTAGTGCACCTTTCGCAGGTGGACTCATCCATTCCTCGACAAATTTTTTGTTGGAGGGTGATAAGACAAAATAGGCACGAGCTATTAGGATCCAAAAGAAAAAGGCCAAGGATGCTAAAAGGCCAGGGGAGCCAAAGTTACAAACTATTTTCAATGAGGCTCAATAATCGCTACATTTTGCGACCATGTACCTGATCGTCATCAAACCTCAAGGAGAGATGTGGTCAGATGATTACAACATGTATTTCATGGGACTCAATCTGAGCATAGCCTAGCCATAGGACAAATTTGAGCTCATGGAGGAGACACAATGGGTAGTGACCACTGACTTCCTCAAGTTTGATCGCCAGCTAAAGAAGAGAGAAGAAGAGCTGAGAATTATCAAGGAACGAGTTGATGTCCTGCTGATGAAGGACAAAGAGAGGGATGCAGAATTTGAGTGCTTGTCACAGCAAGCGGAGATAGAGAAGGATAAACTCTAGGAGGAACTTGTAAAGTTCCAATATTTTGATCTGAACCTGGTCGTCGAGCTGCAGGGGAAAAACCAAGGACCAATTGGCACGGGTGGAGCAGGAAATACAAGGAAGAAATGAGGAATTTCACCACCAATGCACTCAATTAGAGCAGCAGATGTAGTAGAAGGACATGGAATTTAAGACCCGATGGACTCAACTAGAGAATGAGGTCCAAGAAATGAAGTCTTCCCTTGAGAGAGAAGTTTCAAACTAGCTCGCAGAGTCAAAAGCCCTATAGGGCCAACTTTCAGCCACAAACAAAAGGATTGTGGAGCTCACATAGGAGGTTGATTCAAAGGATGTGTAGATCGGCACTATGAAGAATCTTCCCCAACCCCCTACTATCCAGTCAGACCTCCTTCAAGTAGCCTAGCGGCTATATGTTTCATACTAGGAAAGGGTTAAGGCCTTCTACCTAACTCTCCAGTCGACACTCCAATTCATGGCAGAGGCGACAAGCTTAGGTAGGGAGGTTTGTGAAATGATCGAGCATTTCCTACAATCCATTTTAGAGAGGGTCCCTAAGGTCAAAAGGTTGTTGGATAAGCTATACGTGCTCCCTGATGAAGACTTGGAAAATGCAGGGATCGAAGACCGAAAAGCTACTGCAAAATAGCAAATAGGTTTATCCACTTCCACATAGCCATCCTCAATGCTAGCGAGTGTGCCACTACACTGGACCGAACCATGAATAGCATGTGGCTGAAGTTCTCCTAGCTAAATCAAATGGGCTTACCTTCCCCGTTTCTTTCAGATGAGTCAGTGGCCATGACGAAACATATTGCGGTGAAGATTGAAGAGAAGAAATAGGACGCATCCACTTTTGAGAGCTTCAATCAACCCCTTACTGTAGAGGATATTGAGGGTGTCACCCATCCAATAGTGCGACTACTTTTCCAACTTGACTCTTGGGTTGGTATATCCACGACGTTGCCATACAAAGAAATGATTGATCTACACAGAGCACAAGAGAATATGCACAACATATCGACGCCATCTCAGGCTGACCAGTTTCCTCTGCAAATCGCTCTCTCCAAAATTTGATTGCATCACCCCATGAATAGGACTCTGGTCTACAAGCCATAAATTTTTTTGGGTTCGTCGTTCCACAGGCGAAACGCCCCTGGTAGTCCCCAGAAGTTGTGGACATAAATTCCTCTAGCTCCCTCAATGTGGTATTTATTTTTGCTAAGTACCAACCTACACCCCATCCGTTTGAACATCATCGGGCTCCTTTTTGCAAAAGATTTGTCCAACTTCTGTGACATGTCTGCCAGACACTCTTCACAAGGATTTCTCCCTTCGCTTTTCTAATGGCTCCCACTATGCTTCCACGCATCAGAAATTCACATATTTGAAAGACACTTCCAATCGCTTTGCTATCGGACCCTAATCGCTTGCCACGTAGCATTGATCTGTGTTCACTTTTTGGCAATCCCCACAGTCAGCACCGTTAGTAAAGGATACCTCCACGTGTCTTCACCACATAGGTTTTCATCATAAAGAGGGAAGAATGAACCACAAGCTCCGACCTGTCGCCACGTGTCTCTTCTAGGACTTCATCAAGAAGAAATAAGGAGCAAGCAATGAGCCTCACCAAGGTTTCCATGTGTTCTAACGGCCTTCATGTGTAAGTGACACATGTCTGCTAGAAAGTTGTTGCTTCTACATTGGGGTCACTGCCATCATTTGCAAGGGATGCATCTAGGTCAAAGGCGATCACGTTCATCGCTCGAATCTTTTTCCATTGTAATAGACAAGGGAAATCATTGCTCTAGGCATCATTGTACATGATGAAGGAATATTTTATGTTATTGGTCTGCCAAGCAGTGGGATCTTTACTTATAAATACTACTTCTTCTTTGGAAGAAAGGGTTTGAAAATTACAGAAAAATTTGTGGAAAGACACCAAGCCTTTTGTACTATTTTAGATTATTGTATAAGATTCACAGACTGTGCCATTGTTCAGCCCTTATGTTTCTTGACTATTTGATAACGCTTTATACTATGTCATTATTGCATTGAGTAATTTGTTCACGAAATTCTATAATTTCAATATAAGCTTGTTGATTTAGACCATGTCTTTGACTCTTCTTTTCAGTAAATGTATGGAAATTATTTTATGTCATTGAGTAAATTATTCAAATTTCTATTTTGATTTTTGTTATTTTGGGACATAGCAGATTGTTGAACAACCCTTAAATCATATCTCACAGATAGATTTATCGTGCTCATATCTACTTCTTGGCGCATCACCTTAGATTAGATTTCATTTTACATTTGTTTCCTTCTACCCTTTTTCAACCCCCAAATTACAGAAGAAGTCAGTTTCTTTAAAAACCCAGAGGTCACTCAGTTTAGCGCAATAGGTCCCCCCTTTAACTGAGGTTCCCATAAAGGCTGTTACCTTGTCAATTTTTGGCATCAACAATGAGGATGAACAAGAAGATCACAAAAAATTACTACACAAATTTCATGAATTTTTTTCTTGGACTTATTCAAACATGTCGGATATTCATGCCAAGATAGTGACACACAACATAGTTCTTGAAGGAGATGCTAAACCTATAAGACAAAAGATACAAAAAATGAATCCTAAGATAGCTTTATTACTTAAGGTTGAGATTGAGAAACTTCTCGAAGCTAGTTTTATAAGACCTATCGATTATTCTCCTTAGATCTCAAACATTGTGGCAATCACAAAACCTGATAATCATATTAGGATGTGTACAAATTTTCATGATTTTGAATAAAGCATCTTTAAAAGATGATTTCCCCCTTCCTAATATTGACATGATAGTAGATTCAATTGTGGGACATGCTTTGGTGTCGTTCATGGATGGATTTTTTGGATATAATCAAATCTTTATCAATCCTCAAGATCAATACAAGATAGCATTTACTATAGCTTTGGGGACATTTTCCTGGGTGGTTATGCCTTTTGGATTAAAGAACACAAGCACAACCTATCAAAGAGCTATCACATTGGTATTTCATGATTACATACACAAGATTTTGGAAGATTATGTTGATGATATTCTAGCCAAATCTTTAACTCGACAAGACAATGTTAACATTCTTTGAAAAATATTTGAGAGAATGCAAAAATATAACATGAGATTGAATCTAATAAAAAGTTTATTTGGAGTGGATAGTGGAAAAAATTTAGGTTTTCTAGTATCTCACATAGGCATTAAAGTGGACATGAAGAAAATTGATATTATTGTTAATATGCTACCTCCTAAAAATATTTCTCAATTGTGTACTTTACAAGGAATAATTCAAGCCATCTGTCATTTTGTAGCATCCTTAGCAGACCAAACATTACCCTTTACTCAACTCCTTAAGAAAGAGATTCATTTTAAATGGAATGGGGATTTTAAATAGGCCTTTGAGAGTTTGAAAGACTATCTTGCTGCTCCACCCGTTTTACAACCCACTATGCAATACAAACCATTTATCCTCTATGCAAAAGCATCAGCCCATGCTCTCATAGCATTGTTGGCTCAACAAGACGACAGTGGTAGAGAACATCTAGTTTATTACATTAGTTGAACCCTGATTGATTATGAGACATATATACAATGATAGAAAAAAATATTTGGCTCTTATATTTTCTACTAGTAAATTGAGACACTACTTATTAAACGTAGAAATTCATGTGATGACGAAGTTTGATCCTTTAAAACAGCTTTTTGCTAAAACAGATTTGTTTAGATGCTTAGCTAAGTGGGTTATGTTGTTAACTGAGTTTGATCTTAAATTTGTCTCTCAAAAGGAAATCAAAGGATAAGCCTTGGTTGACCAGTTAGTTGATGCTCCCTCTCCCTTAGTAGTACCTAATATAAACTTATTCCCTGATGAGAATGTGTTGACTATTCAAAAAAAAAAAAGAATCATGGGAATTGTACTTTGACGGTTCTAAGTGTTGAACTGGCTCTAGGACAGGGGTTATACTAATTCCTCCTTCAAGTAAGCCCATTCCCTTATCTTTCCATTTAATCTTCTTATGTACAAATAACACTACAAAGTATGAAGCTTTAATCACTGGTATATGTGCAACGTTAGCATTAGATGTCAAACACATATCTATATTTGGTGATTCTCAATTAGTCATTCAACAAATAAATGGTTCATATCAAGAAAAACATGATAATCTCATTCTATATAAAGACCTCACGATGACATTATTAGATAAATTTGACTCATATACGATTGACAATATACCATGAAAGCATGTAGATGCAATGGCAAGTGTCACTTCCCTTGTGTCTCTTGAAGATCATTTTGTTGATTTCATATTTACAGTCCAAATGATCCCTAAACCATTGATAGATGAAAAAAGAAAAGAAGTTTTATTTACCAATACTAAAAAATCTAATGAATGGTACACAATTATCAACTATTTAAAAGAAGGTACTTTTATTGAGTCTACAACTAAGAATACTTGAGCTATTCCTCAAAAACTTGCATCTAAGTATATAATCCTCACAGATGTGTTATACAGAAGATCATTTAATGGTCTTTTACTTATATGTCTTAAATAATTTGAAATTTGTATAGCACTTGATGAAGCTCATGCAGGTTCTTGTGGAGGACATTTTGGAGGGAGATCATTAGTTCAAAATTTAATTTGTATAGGACATTACTGGAGACATATGGAACAAGATTATTTTGCCTATGTTGAGAAATATCATAAATGTTAAGAGCACAATAATTGTATTAATTCTCTCACTTCCAAGCTTCGTTCCTATTTGGCCATTCTCGGTTTTGGGTTTGGATCTTATTGGAAAAATATCACCACCTTCTTTTGTTGGACATACACTTATCATTATTGCAATTGATTATTTTACGAAATGGATAGAAGATATTCCTCTTCATTCCACGATAGCTGATGCAATATGTTGATTCTTATTGGAACACATTATTGCTCACTTTTTTCTCCCTTCAGCATTGACTTTGGATAATGGAACTCTATTTAAGAACAATGATGTGAAGAAATTCTTAGAAACCTTTCATATTTAATTTCGCTTTTTGACACCATATTACCCACAATCAAATGGACAAGAGGAATCAACTAACAAGACTCTTGAGAAAATTATATGAAAAATAGTAAGTAAACATAACAAAGATTGGTATACTCAACTAACTTATGTGTTGTGGACCTATCGTACAAGTATTAGAACATCTACCAGAAATACTCCCTATAACATTGTTTATGGTGTTGAAGCAATAATGCCCTTGGAGTTAGAGATTCCTTCATTGTGAATTACTCTTAGAGGGCTTATTGACGATACTACTTATAAAGAGCAACGATTGCATCAGCTTGAAATACTTGATGAATAATGTATCAACACTCTCGAGCATCTCCAATATTATTCCAAAATAATGCAATGTATTTATAACGATAATGGCATCTCTCATGTATTTAATAAAGGTGACTTGGTGTTATACAAAAAATCAATGTAATGTCAATGCTCTTCAGAAGAAAAAAGGAAATTTCAACCCTAATTGGTTAGGACCTTATGTAATCAAAGAAAACTATGGGTCTGGAGCCTACACATTAACGGAAATGGATGGTACACCTCTAAAAGAACCTATCAATGTTGCACATTTGCATTGGTATTACACATAACATCCCCTCTTTTGAATAGTGTGTTAAAGAAATATTGTTAGATTAGGTAGATGGTGTTCTATGTTATCTTGCATTGCTTCATTATTTGACAAACGTAATTATGTGTCTTAGGGTCTAAAATGATTGTTCAATTGGTTGGAATTATTGTTTTAGTTTCCATACTATTCAAAAGATAATCATGTGTGTTATGTTAATTTAGACCCTTATATGCATTTATTGTTATTAGATCATAGGTGTATTTAATTTAACATAACATACTTCATCTCAATGTAGTATCTAATATAAACTACTAATGTTTTAATTAGATCACATAAACATTAAATCATGGAGATATTTATTAAACATTCTTAAAAAGGATATTTAATAAATCACATTGACATTTAATTCAACATAAGATCATAAAAACATAAGTTCCAATGCTCATATATCATATATCAAAAATTTAAGTAAATATATCAATGAGTACAATTCTAGTAGGTTATGTGACTAATAGACCCCTCGGGGTCTAGTGCTACTCGTGGTCATCACGATACAATAGGATGTGATCACAACCTGCTCATGGGTTCTCATAGGCCCTCTACTAGTCCAACTGCTCTCATGCTCCCGTATGAGTGCCTCAATGCATTCTTTATCTATCCACTCTCTATCTACCTATGCCCTAGAAAGCTCCCCCTGTATCCTCGAGACCTTTTCTCATGGGGCATCCTTTGTCCTACTGTCAATCAGACCTCAAAATGCTCAGAGTGCTGAAATCTCTACTAAAATTCGGTCGGCACGACTGGTGGCACTCTCGTATATCACACCTAATCTCGCCACTAACTCAAATATGTTTTCATGTTGCATCATAGAATGTGGGGGCATGTACTTTGAGATTGTATCATCCTCTGCATGCAATGGAGGCACTATCTCAGTGGTCACTTGATGGTAGAGCTCTCGCCACTCTCATGTAGACCCTGCAGGATAAAAATCATGTAATAAGTATCAGTACACATCATCATATATGAAGCATATACATAAAGATAAAAATGTAATGAAAGAACATAAAATATCACATCATCACTTGGATATCCAGTCCACCAGTTGAGGTATAACCGTACAACACCAGTCCCCCTATGTAGGAAGTGTGGATGACCCGCTACCACTGGCCTCCCCATGCTTATGAGTGCAGATCTCCAATGTGGTTGCCACATGTGCTCTAGTGACCCTATTAGGAGGTGCATCTCTCCTCTTGGGGGAAACTAGATCCTCGTTTGTCTCATCAGTATCCTCACTCATAGACTGGGACTCATCCTCGTCATCCTTATCTGAACCCAAAAACATGTCAAGCACAGTTTCCTCATCATTTGTATCTCCATCAACCTACTCATCATCCCTATCCTCTCTGCAACCTAGAAGAGGTCTAGCGCAGCCTACAGGGTAGTGCATGAGAAATACATGGATTGGTTGTGCTCCAACCCACCACTGGTCATAGGCTCAAGTGGTGCCTACATCATAAGCATCAAAGACTAGGGGCGCTAATGTACACATACTTAATCCTAAGATGATGAGTGTCCCCAGGTCTAGGAGCACTCTGTGTTGATCGTAGATATCTGGGTCGATCTCATGATGGTACTTGAATATCTTTGAACTAGTGCATGACATGATCATATTAGAATAGTCAACCTATGTAATCATGTCTCCCTAGAAAATAAATCGATCTTGTTGTTGCCTGACTAGCTCATGTTTTGCATCTGTCCACTGTGGAATCTGAATATATCATCCTCATCTAACCAATCAAATCTAATCTTCCAATGCAGTAAATCTCCCTCCTGCCATGCTCACCTCAGTGCATAGCTATAGGCCCATGGGTAACCCATGGCTGCTATGGTAGGAAATCTAATGGTTCTAGTACATGTGATGTGCTTGAAGCACCATACTTGTAAGAGCATGCAATGTACTATGCTTTCTAGCTCTTAGTGTACAAACCATCCTAGATCATATAATAAATGAGCCAGCATTCTATGACCCCAAGAATAAATGGTCCTATGCTCCTCCATGTATTGAATGATGTGAACAAGTCTACCATCTAATTGGATACCTCGTCTGTTTGGTTTTGCTGCAAGTGTTGTAGTAATGATCATAATCCACCAAAGTAGTGGTGTTTGTGCATGTCGTAGCCATCTAAGCTCAATGTGAGGATCGATGGAGGACCATTGGATGGGCCACTGTAAACAGTATAGAATGCCATTGCACATGCCTATATGACCACTTGTCTGTCAAGTGTACAACCTCACCCCTAATAGGTAATCGCAAGATGTGGTGGATGTCCTCAAGGGTGATGGTCATCTCACCCATAGGAAGGTGAAAGGTACATGAATCTATGTCCCACCTTTCTACTAGGGCCATCAGCATAGCAACATGATACCTCATAGGTGGCATGAGGTATACCCAGAATAATCTTGTGTCCTGTAAAATGTTGACCTCCTCCTCTGAAAGTTATGTGAAGGACTCTCAAAGGACACAAAATTGTCTCCCTTCGAGATGTCGATGAGCTCGAGGAGGAACCTAAAATAACAAAATACATAAAAAAATAAAAATAATTATCAATTAAATAACAATAAAGTTTCTCTAAGATTCTTTATGGCCAATGTGGACACTTATGCCATTTTTGGATGAGGGGTCTTAGACACTTTAAACAATCCTAGACACTTTGTACCAAAATGGGACACACTTTGCACCAAGGTGGGACACTTTGTGCCAATGATGGACGCTTTGCGACAAAGATGGACGCTTTGCGCCAATATTTTCTAGGGTCCTAAAAATACATTAAAAAGGTACAATAAATGCATAAAAATGAAGAAAATGTATGACAAAATCCACTCACCATGTGTCGAAGTGTGCCTCATGCCACCTCTTCATGAACGACATCCAATCTTAGAGGCCTGAAAAACTCGTTTGCTCAGTATCCTAGATCACTCTACACCAAGGTAATTTGTAGAAAGGTAAATTTCAAATGATATTAAAAAGTGTCATTTTCATTTGCATATACTAAACCATAGTAAATAAAGTTTATTTCATTTTAAGGACGTTTTATTCAATTTAGTGCATATTGTGGGCTAGAGGACTCTACTTTTGATGCCATTTGTTGCGTTGGATTTTTTATTTTTCTCTGGGTCTCATCAAGTGTTTATCATTATGCGGTATGGTACATGGAAATACCTATGATATGACTTTTGTAATTTGATGTGGTTTCGTATCCACTCTGATTCCACCTCCATAAAGCAAGTGGAATTAGGGGGCATACAAATCTACCCTCGAATTCAATTCTCTATAGAATTTTGACAAGAGGATTTTTCAACAACTAATGAACCTATGTTGCAGGATGCAGTCCTTAACATTGTGGTTTTGCAGATAATTATTGTGGGGGCTTCATTCTCCCTAACGAATCCATATGAGTATCATTTTTATAAAGTTTATTAAAATTCCTTTAGCTTGCATATGCACATAGTATCATATGGCCACTAAAGTGGGGGATAAATGTAGTGTAGGAAAAATTATGTCATTTTCACACTTAATTTGGAAATAATAAATAATAAAATGAGCTTAATAATGCCTTAATTTAGTTTTGTAATATTTTTTTTATATTCACATTAAGTTTAGGGCCCTTTTAAATTAAATGGACTTAATTGTGCCTTATTTTTGGTGTTGTAAGGTGTACCTTTACACTTTCACACTAATCGAGGAATTTATTAATTGATTGAGGTTAATTTTCCTTAATTGGCCCCTTTAGTTCAAATTCAAGCCTAATTAAATATAATTTTTGAGGGATAAAACCCGACATTCATAAATTCCATTGCACAACATTTAACTTTGGAAGATGTGTGTCTTGGGTAAGTGGCCTAGGACCCATTCGCCATAGGATGAATGAGTCCTCACTTAGATCTAGGACCCTAATTTAACATGATGTTCGACCTTGAGTGATGTGTGTCCTAGGTATGTGGCCTAGGACCCATTCACCCTATGGCAAATGGGTATTCACTTAGACCTAGGACCCACCTTTTAAAATATGTTTTGGGTAGAATTTTAAGGTTTAAAATTTTAATCTCACATGTTAGCTCTCGAGATCTAATAATTAGAAAACTAGAGAAGGAAGCCTATAAATCTAAGTTTCACATTAATTTTTCACTAGCAAGAAAATATTTTCATGTGAGAACATAAGAATTTGCATTTGTGTCGCCAAAAATGTATACCTTTGAACAAAAGGACAATTTTATGCCTAATTTGATCCTATTTTTGGCATCGTAGCCCCTAAATAACCCCTTTCCAAGCCTCATTTCAAATTTTTATAAAGATTTGTAGCAAACTCTCACACTTTCCTAGGCTTGTCATCAATAAATTGACCCTTTCTTATGTTAAAATGACCCCTTAATGCACTTATAGGTCCTACTTAAGTGTGTTTTGGAAGACAACCCCGTTAAACAACATTAATCACATTTTAATTCTTGACATCCACTCAAATTTTCCCTTGGGTGACTTAGTCCCATTTGGCATAAAAGTTAAAATTAACTCAAAATTCTAGTGGGATATTGTCTCCTAAACCCTAAGGTCGGCCTATGATGTGTTATTTTCAAGAAATTAGGGAACAACATGTATAAATAAATGGTTTTCCCTCATTTTCACCTCTAACAATTCCATTTTATTCATTCTTCAATCTTCTCAATCACACATCTCTCATTCTTCTTAAGCAAGCTAGGGTTTGAGCATTCTAATTCATCAAGAAATCTATCCAAAGCATTCAAGGAAAAAATATTCTTCCATTGCTGCAAAAACTCAAGATCATTCATCATAGCAAGGTACTAACTCCATCATTTCATGTTTCATTACATTATCTCTTCATTTGATTTGATTATCTAAAAGGGGTTTGACCAAGGCAAACCCCCATGCCCTAACATTCAACAAGTTTTCCCTCTTAGTGTGATTTGCAGGTCTTGTGTGTAGATTGGAAAATAACGAAGGTGGAGAAGTATTCAAAAAAATTTCAAAGCCCTTCAAGATATTCAAAACCCTAAAAGAGGCTTGGAGAACACTTGTAGACCAGATTCTTTAGTTTTGGAACTAGAAACTTGTCAGGAGCAGAAGTGTAGACCAAGGACTATAAAGTACACCTTCAGATTTTTTAAAACTTGAAAGTGGAATAAGTCACCATTAGTGGTGACTTAGTCCCATTTCCAGGGCTAAAAATGGTTTTTTGTATATTTGAGTACCCTTCTGTCTAAAACCTGTCCCGATAGATTTTCCCAAAAACTGGACTAAGTCGCCCAGATTAGCACAAGTGTCCCAATTGACTTCTACATCATCTTTTTCAAGATTCCAGACCTTCATGCCATCCCTTTTCAGCCTCCAGGTGTACACTTCCAGTTTTACAATTTTTTGTTTTGTTTCATAAGCTTTCTTAGGTCATTTAGTTTAATGTTTGCATATCTCAATGTGTTTTCAAACATAGTTGCATTTTCTAGGTTTTACATTAATAGTTAGTTTATATTTTTAGTTTATTGCATATAGGGAATTTAATCTAGACACATTACACATATCAAACCCCTAATCTTGAATGAACCCTCCAAGTTTTGGGTGTGAAAGAAAGACCTCTTTCCTTTTAGGTGCAAAACCCTAGAAGTGTAATAGAGTATTCTTTCCCTTAAATTTTTGGTTCATTTTGGTGAACCTGAATTTCCAACACCCTCTTCCCTAATTTGGAGTCCATAATAATCATAGGTTTTCATTGCATTGTGTAAATTGCATTCTAGGGTTTTGCATTTTGTATTAGTGAAAGTGCATATAGGTTGCATTTTTGCATCTTAAAACATTAAACATTTTTGAAATTTTGTTTTGTATTTTAGGTCCACCCCATACAACACAAAAACCACCCACATCCATCAAAATATTATGTAAATTCTCAAAACAAAAATCACCAGGTGAACTAAGTTGCCACCCTGGGTGACTTAGTCCCTTTAGGCCCTTGAAATTGCCTTTTACAAAGTTGAAAACCCTATTTTTAAGCTATTGTTTTGTGTCATTAACTATCTGTATCAATTGGTTGTGTTTTTGTTACATGCATTCTAATAAATTTAGATTAAATGAGATCATTTCATGCATTGCTTAATTTCAATTTTGCATCTACTACATTTCCTTTTCAAATTGTTACATAGTGTAGTCAGAAAATTACCTTGTTTCCCATCTAAAAATTGCATTTCAACTTTTCACTTTAAGTCATTGCATTGCACTTTATTTCCTTTTTCCTCTTAGCATGTTTTCTTTCAAAAGATGTGGCTTTGATTTGGTTTCAAATGGATTGCATAAATATAACATCCCTTCTTGTGAGTTCAATTTAGATGACAATAATGAATTCATTAAGAAACATGTTACTAACCAAACCATTAACATAGTTCTTAATATTGCATTACCCCTTGATGAGGATATTGGTGTTGGAAATCATAAAAATCATACTTGTGCTTCTCCCAATACCTCTCCTATTAGTGATGAAGGTATCATGGTGAAAGAAGATACAAGCATTGAGGGTCTTGATTGTCCCTCTCCTCATCCCCCTTTTGAATACATTAAACAACAAGATGATGTTAACATTTAAACATTTCTTGACATCACCTTACCTAGTCTCTATAACCATGACCCTCAAACTTGTCCTTCTCCTAATATCCCTCCTCGATGCAAAGAGGATAGGTTGGTGTTAGAAGATATACCTATTACAAGTCACGCCACTCTTGACCCTCCCTTCCTAAATGCTCCCACCATTTGGGACAATCTATTTGATAATCATAGTGGTCCTTCTCTTGATGCCTCCCCTACCTATGAAGAAGCTATCAGTGAACATATTACAAGCTCTCCTACTAGGGTAGATAGTATGGAACAAGATAATGAGACCTTTGCAACACAAGATAATCAAATAGACCCCTCTCCACATCATCCCACCAGTGATAATCCCATCATTGATCATTCCCCTACTTGTGATGAAGTAATTTTAGAAGAACCAACCCCCGAATTTCAAGAACATGTGGTTTGTAGTTCTCCTAAAAACTCTCCTCGTAGGGAAACTATCATGATACAAGACAAGGATAACATTGACAATAATAATATTATTCCCTTAGGAGAAAATGCAGAGCCTATGTTAGACTCTCCTTCCCTAGGGGGCGTTAATATTATTCAACCTCAACTCATTCCTAATCCACCTTCTAACAAAACTCAACCTAAATTTATCCTTTACCCACCTATGAATATTGTGTCATAGCAATCGATTCATAATATTGTTTCTCATACACATTACACTAGAAACAACCCATGATCACAATAACCGACCTCAACATCCTTATCTGTATCCACTCTCATATTGCATGTTTCCCCTCACTTAAATTCACTCATTCGGGAGTATGATCTTATCGACCAACTTTAGAATACTCCTAATAAGATCTCATTATGGGACCTTATTCAAGCCTCCCCTCAGTATCACAACATGATGCAAAATACCTTACAACAAGTTCCTATCCTTTCCAATGTGCAACCAAATGACATAGCAACTATGGTTCAAGGCTTGAATGCTAACATTATTTTCCACCAAAGTGAGCTCCCTCCTTTGGAAGTACAAAAACAAGTTGAAGCTTTCGTAATCATATCTCAATACAAAAGAATAGGGATAAAGAAAACCCTTGTTGACAATGGCTTCATTGTTAATGTGTGTAGTATAAATCTTTTGGATAGCTTGCATGTCAATATAGTAAACATTCAACCTACCTCCTTATCTATCAGTGGATTTGAAAGAGTAGGACAAAAGCCGCTTGGTGTGATCACTTTGCCTCTTACAGTTGGAATGGCCACATTATGTTTCATATAACCTCATTTTAGGCAGGCCATGGATTCATGCAATGAATGGGGTGCTTTCCACTCTCCATCATAAGATGAAATACATCTACAACAACAAATTTTACACACTTGATGTCTATCTTGAACCTTATAGTGTCTTATAACTTGAGCAAAAAAAATCCAAACCCTTCAACACTTCATCACCAACCAAACAAGTGGAACTCGTATAACAAATGCCCTTAGCTAATGATTGGGGTTCCTTAGACTTCACACCTCCTTTACTAGGAGAATCCAAGATCACACACAAAGACTCTAATAAGGTAACCGCGGTCTTTTCAACACAAGACTTGATAGATCCTTCGAAAACATCCACCTCAACCACTTTCGATAAAGAAGCCAACAACGAACAATCACCTGATCCAAAAGCACTGAAAAATATTTATTAAAAATGTTATGATCTTATGAAATGACATGGCTACAATGGAAAAGGATGTGGTGCTAGAGAACAAGTTATTTGTGTCCCTATTGATCCTAACACGCAAACAATGACTCATGGTCTTGGTTATTATCCTTTAATCAAAATCACCAAGCCTTCAATCGACATCCACATCATCAACCACGATTCTTCTAAACCAACCTTAACACTAGTGCATCCTAAACTAATGGACACTAGTCATCTCAAAATTTATCCTTTACAACAATTGAAACCAACAAAGAAGTCCTCACCTAATGTCAATTTCATCTCACAAAACACTAATGATTTAGATTTTACACACTCCTCTAAAGGAGAGTACAAAATCTCACAATCTATAGTGCCTTGCATAGGTATAAAATATTATACTAAGCAAGACACATCTTTTTTACAAGCTAAAGGAACACCTTCTACCTTCAATCAAGATGGTATCTTGTCAAGACTCCTCCAGGATCACTTGATCTCCCTTCCTCCGCGAACTCGAAAGAAATTCTATTACAAGAATTCATTTTGTGCCAATCATAGAGTTCATGGTCATTCTACTAATGAATGTAAGGCATTGAGTGGTAAAATCCAACATCTTAAGGATTTTTATACTCTCCCTTATGTGGGGGCACCTAATTCCTCTAATTGATACTGATTTTCACTCTACCTCACATTTCATCGATCATTTTAGCTCACTCTTGTCCTGTACTAAGTTGGGGCAAGGGGTTAGTCAACCTTATCCTCATATGTCACTTGTAGTTGTCTCTTTTGACTATTTGTTAACCTTTCATGAACATATAAGAGCAAGCTTGGGATTTGGATGACATGTCTTAAGTTGACTTGCATGTGACATACTACCCTTTTCATGATGTAGCTTAATTTAGAAACATATGACTTAACATAGGTCTTTCTAAACAAGCTCACATGTCCTCTTCTTCTAATTTAAAGCAATTTCTCACAATAATGGTGTTAGCAACCGCTTTAAAGTGGGGGCATACATTGACACTCACATTTCATTATGCGATTTTCTTTTTCTTGTGATTCCCTCTCTTGGAAACATTAGATACAATCTTGCTCAGGATGAGACATTGCACTTGTCCTCTCTTACAAACAAGATGAGACCATTTTCACTTTTCCTCTCTTGGACACATTATGCATGATGTTCCTGAAGATGAGACCTTGCACAAACAAAATCAAAATCCCTTTGAACATTTCTTACAGCATTTCAAAAAGCATTTTTCTTTTGTGGCATCTTATTAAAGTTATTAGGAGGTATAACTTTAGTATGATTTGAGCGAGAAGCCCAACCAGCAACATGAATTTCCCCATAGCCACCTATGTGTGTGTGAGTGCATAGCAACCATGAGTGTATGTTACTCACCTTTTGGGCCTTCTCACCTGGTGGACAACCAAAATTTTCATCGCCCTAGAGTGAGTACACATCTTTTTGGAAAAACAACCTAAATTTGATCCACAACTAGTTGGACAAATAGTTGAAGCTTGATCCAGTTTTTTACTTTCCTTCTTCTCTTCCTTCTATTTCTTGTCAATACATGATTATGTATCTTGTTTTGCTGCAAATCATTCACCCTTGAATGTTTCCTTTTGCACTTATGTCAATTTGACTTTGGATCTTGAATCTTGGGGGCTTGACCACCTCCTTCATCTTTGTCATTCTTCACCATCTGCATTGGCACCATTTGGCTACTTTAGTGTGATTTTGAAGCAACTTCATCCTCTCACTAAAGTGGGGGCTAAATGTGTCACCAAAAACTGTATACCTTGGAAGAAAAGGACAATTTTATGCTTAATTTGATCCTATTTTTGGCATATTATCCCCTAAATAACCCCTTTCCGAGCCTCATTTCAAAGTTTTATAAATATTTGTAACAAACTCTCACACTTTCCTAGGCTTGTCATCAATAAATTGACCCTTTCTTATGTTAAAATGACCCCTTAATGCACTTATAGGTCCTACTTAAGTGTATTTTAGAAGACAATCCCGTTAAACAACATTAATCACTTTTAATTCCTGACATCCACTCAAATTTTCCTAGGTGGACTAAGTCGCCACCTTGGGCGACTTAGTCCCATTTGGCATAAAAATCAAAATTAACTCAAAATTTTGGTGGGATATTGCCTCCTAAACCCTAAGGTCAGCCTGTGATGTGTTATTTTTGAGAAATTAGGGCACAACATGTATACATAAAGGGTTTTCCCCTCATTTTCACCTCTAACAATTCCATTCTATTCATTCCTCAATCTTCGCAATCACACATCTCTCATTCTTCTCAAGCAAGCTAGGGTTTGAGCATTCTAAGTCATCAAGACATTTATCCAAAGCATTCAAGGGCAAAATATTCCTCCATTGCTGCAAAAACTCAAGATCATTCATCATGGAAAGGTACTAGCTCCACCATTTCATGTTTCATTACATTATCTCTTCATTTGATTTGATTATCTAAAAGGGGTTTGACCAAGGCAAACCCCCATGCCCTAGCATTCAACAAGTTTTCCCTCTTAGTGTGATTTGCAGGTCCTATGTGTAGATTTGGAAAAGAAAAAGGTGGAGAAGTCTTCAAAAAAAATTCAAATCCATTCAAGATAGTCAAAACCCTAAAAGAGGCTTGGAGAACACTTGTAGACTAGATTCTTCAGTTTCGGATCCGAAAACGTGTTAGGAGCAGAAGTGCAGACCAAGGACTACATAGTGCACCTTAAAATTTACTGAAACCTGAAAGTGGACTAAGTCACCATTAGTGGTGACTTAGTCCCACTGCCAGGGCTAAAAAGGGTTTTATGTAGATTTGAGTACCCTTCTGTCTGAAACCTGCCTCGACAGATTTTCCCAGAAACTGGACTAAGTCGCCCAAATTGGCACAAGTGTCCTAGTTGACTTCTACATCAAATTTTTTAGTATTCAAGACCTTAATTCCATCCCTTTTTAGCCTCCAGGTGCACACTTCCATTTTTACAATTTTTTGTTTTGTTTCATAAGCTTTCTTAGGTCATTTAGTTTAATGTTTGCATATCTCAATGTGTTTTCAAACATAGTTTCATTTTCTAGGTTTTACATCAATAGTTAGTTTCTATTTTCAGTTTATTGCATATAGGGCATTTAATTTAGACACATTACACATATCAAACCCCTAATCTTGAATGAACTTGTGAAAGAAAGACCTCTTTCTTTTTAGGTGCAAAACCCTAGAAGTGTAAGAGAGTATTCTTTCCCTTAAATTTGTGGTTCGACATTCAAGAGCAAGGAGCAAGAAAAAGTGAAGCCTTGTAGAAACATTATATTATTTTTGTAGGTCTTCAAGCTTATTTTTTTATCAAATATCAAGCATTGTTGAAGAAGTGATGATAGATGCTATGGAGAATCATGATGGATTCTAGGTTTTGGGAGATGCACAAGACATTCAACCAAGCCTAATGAATTTTTTCCTAAGTGATTCCATCTTCTATGATCATTATATTTTCAACCTAAAGAGAGGTATATTCAGATTTATGACTTATTAAGCAGAATTGAGGTCTCCCAAAGTAGGTCTTCATCATTGTTCATCTTTCATTTTAGGATTATATTCTAGTACATTTGAGTAGGGTTTCTTTGCATTATTAGAAATATTAATCTTAAACACACTTAAGGTTAGGATCATACACATATTTCATGTTTTAGATTTCTATTCATCGTCAAGGTTTAATTACCAAACTTGGGGTTTGACCAAGGCAAACCCCTATCCACCAACAAACATCAAAATTATTTTGTAGATTTTTGATAGATTTGGATCCGGGAGTGGGGATTTCGAGTTATAGGAAGGAATTGTAAGTCTTAAGCTTCAAATTCAGATTTAGAGTTTTTCAAAAAATCCTACCAAGACCCATTCACCATAGGGTGAATGAGTCCCTATTAGGGTTCCAAAAATAACAAGTTTTGACAGGTGCACAACATTTATTACCTTTAGATTCTCCAAAAAAATTATTGTTTCCTTTTTTTTATGTTAAGTCTCCTAAATTCACTTTGTAGATCTAAATTTAGAGTTGTTTTTCTATTTTTAATCTTTCTCCCCAAAGTGCTATTTCACCTAGACCCCCATCTTAGCAAAAAGGGAAATTTGCATATTCACACCTTGATTTGATTCACCTAAGGGTTGATTATCATATCATTGTGTGGATCTCATTTCCTAATGAGTTGAGAGAAGTAGGACCCCCTTTTTCCCTCTTTGGATGCCATTTTCCATTTTGGGAAAATACCCTACCCTATTATTTTCATTCATTTCAACAACATCAACAACCACATCTCCAACATCAAGATATTTGATATCAACAACCACATCTCCAACATCAAGAAATTGGATATCAAGAAGGACAACACCAAAAACATGATCAGTCACCACATCTCTAAGATCAATCACAACAAGATCAATCACTACAACAATCATGTAAGCTTCACAGGATAACAACACCATCACCAAACATGAATACACTCCTTTAGGGGAGCCAATCAAATCAAAATAAAAAATGATAGTCCATGATAAATTTATCACACTTCCAAAATCATTTGGTAATTACGAACCTATCTTCAAAGTCTCATATTACGATGACTAGGCTTATTGTGAATATCATAGAGAAAAAGGTCATGACACATCAAATTGTATTAAACTAAAAAATCTCATCCAAGACCTTATTGATTAAAGAGAAATAACTGTTGAAGACAATGATCAAGATTTAACCATCAATGAATACATTAAAGATGTTTCTACCTCATCTAACGATCCAGTCAACATACATCAAGAGTCACTTCATAATCAAAATCCCTCACCAATATCTAACAATGATACATTTCAAGAAATCTTAACATCATTTGATCTCATGGTTGAAGACATTGACAAGGTTTCTACCACAATTGTTGAGGATAAAATTCAAGATTCATCTGCTAATGATCATGTTGACAATGTCTCTACATCACCCAAGGAGTTAGATGGCATACCTCAAGAATTTATTCCAAAGTAGGATCAACATCTTTCACCAAAGTCTATCAATGTTATTTTCCAAGACATATTGACATCATTTGACCTCACGGTTATCGATATTGAATAAATCCTTAATTCAACACTTGATCTGAATTCACTTGAAGATCAAGAAAATATTTTTCCAATACCCATGAATAATGAATAAATTCAAGAACCCTTTGCAAACAATCCATCCTTTGAAATTGATCCATGTTAAGAACATGAACCAAAACATATTGAAGATAACACCACACATAGTCATGATCAAGGATCCATATCTCCAAGATACTACCATGATCTAATGGGTATTCTCCAATCCATACAATATGATGCATATAATGATCATATCCATATATCACATACTCCTCCATTGACCCATGAGATTATTACTCCTAATGGACATGTAGATGATCTCCATCCAAAATAAGAGCCGCATACTCTTGATATCATTACCAAGGAACAAGATTCCCCTACTCTTAATATCTTTACACATGATCAAGACATAGAAAAATGTATATACATCAAAAATTAATCATGAAGAAGACCTCTACATGGATGGTGAATCAGAAACATCCTTTAAATAACAAGCATAAATGGATCATGAGGAAGACTCCAATATGGATTATAAAGCATCAACACCTTTTGAAGAAGCATCAAAATCAAACATATCCTCCATATAGATTGAAGAAAGTGAGTATGAGGATATCAAGCATTATCGAAAATCAACAAAGCTAAACAATCTTGAACATAAAGGAAATGGTTTGTCAATAGTAGAATCAAAGAATATCAGTAATACTCTCATAATACTAGGGGCAACTTTATCTAGCGCAAACACCAACGTGGGGAGCACAAAGAGTCCTTATGATGAAATAACTACCAACACTCCAACCATTCATATCATGAATCATCATCCATGCATCTTTCCACCCACTGATTGGGACCAATTGCAAGAAAGAGGTCTATATCAAAGAAAAGATCAAATTATTGAAGCAAAATAATTGGCAAAGAAAAATGGACAAGAAAAATTCAAATGGATACCAAAGAAAAATAAATAAAATAATCCCTATCACACTCCATTAGTTAAATAAACTATGGGAAGAAATCAAAAAGGGAAGTTCATCTATCAAAATTGTCCATCGATACAAAAGAAAGATTCAATAGTGACCAAAAAGGTATATCAAGAAGTTGATCCCAATTGAATCTCCATATCCACTCATCGTTGCTCATCATCCCAAGTTTGGAGAATCAATAATTCCAAACTGTCGACCAATCCATCTGCATATCATATCCCTCAATGCATTCCACCATCCATGGTATCCAACTCCCGTAGTGATCGTGTATTGGAAACAACTCTTTATCATAAGGACTCTAAGGGAACTCTATTGCGATGTGTGCATCTAGGTAAGGTTAACTCCAGTATTGATAAAGAAGACAAAAAAATCTAGGGGTTACATTCAAGCGCCTATATCCTAGCAAAAAAAATCCTCCAAGCAGGATATCGTTGGCACATCATGATAGAAACAACATCTATATCAGCACCAACAGTGTCTACATCAACACCACCAGCTGGTTCAACATGAGTATAAACTTTCAAAAAATTAAAAATAAAATAAAAATCAAGAAAATATTCAAGAGAAAAATCATCCTCTAGTGAAAACCACTTTGGTGGCACTTTGGACAAGGACCATGATGAAAACCTAGCAAATAGGCATCATGAGTAGAATTGAGAATCTATGTGCACCATTTTAGGTGGAAGCATCTCATCCCATCTATAATAAATCTCGCATTCCATCCATCTTATCCATAATAAATCCATGATTCATTATCCAATCCATTTTCATCCAACCTAACTTATCTTAATCTTGGTAAAGGTTCGGTATGTACTTCACACTTGCTTATGGTAGACATTTTGGCATGGGTCACTATCATTGATCCTATCCTAACCAACATTATCTGAGCCATGAGGCATTTTCCAAAGAGGCATACTCTATCCAACCATGTTATCCTATCACAAGATAATCCTTGGCATCCTTCGCTACCCATCCATCAATCCATTCATTTATCCATGCATCCACCCATATCATTCAAGACATTGCTAGACACTGGGGGTAGATACTTATATCTTGCTTCAAGAATAAATCTTGAGCTATATCCTATAACTTATGTGGTGATCTAAACATTTTCAAAATGAAAAATCAAATTGGTCAAATCATTGATAAGCAAAAATCTAAATCACTAGCCCATGGCACATTTTTATGAGAAGATGTTCCTTATCAAGTTTTATATTTTATCAAACATCAATCCAAACACTCAATATCAATTGCATATACCTTGCACTTCAACATCACATCAAATCATTCCAAAAGATTTTGTTCCAAGAATAGCTTCAAAATCTTGATCTATCTTATCTAATCAATCCATAATCATCTCGGGATATATCATTTCCCAATCCTTGTATTGTTCAACACTATTGATGAGTCTTGATTTTGGCCTAGTTAGGGGGGTAGAATCTCTTGTTATTTGCTAAAATTACTACAAACTTTTATATTCTATGTTGGCACTTTCATACAGTTTCTCTCAATCATAAGACATTTGAACTAATTTCATTTTTATTGGTTTTAATGATATTTACCCATTATGTGGACCATCTATATTTATCTTGCATGTGATTGATGAATTTTCTTTAAGGTGGTTATGATTATGCAATTATTATTTATACTGACGTTACTCTTCAGACATGATTGAAATGCTAAGTTGAGAAATGCAGTCGCTAGCCGATCAGATTGAGGAGTCACACGAAGGTCAACTAAAGACGATGGCAGAAGATTCCTATGTCAACCACATGTAACCGCCTTGCACCGATATTTAATGGAATTGAGCATTACAGTCGTTACTGCAGTGGTCGATTCCACGTTTGGGCATGCATATCCGAACGAATTCCCCTGCATGTGTAACTGCCCCTTCCGCTTTCTTCTCGTTTTCCCTAAATGGCATCCTCTTAGTTAGTGGGATTTGATGGCCCTATGTAGTTGATAAATAAGGCTTGAATCCTCCTTCCTCAGGGGAGTGATAGTGAGTTAGTGAGTTGATCGCCAAGTTCTTGTACAAGCTGATTATCAACCATATTTTTGTAATTGCATTTTCTGATGAAAGAAATAAGATTCTGAGTTGAGTATCCAAGTTTTATATTAGTTTAGAGGATACTTATCCAAGGGGGCCCACTTGGTGAGTAATCCGTTCCTTTAGTTTAGTTAGATTAGTGTTAGTTTATGTTCAGTACTTAGTTAAGATTTTGGCATTGACTATTCCTGCAGCCACTAGAACTCTATTATGTGATTGTTCCTATAGCCAAGGCGGGCAGAGTAGTTTTATGTTGGATGCTTAGATTTTCCTTCCTATTATGCACAAATAATTTAGATTTGATTGAGTGATGTTCAACATTTTCTTTGTTTCCTTTCCTACAATTTACTTTCAGCATTAAGCCTTTCTTAGTTATAGAACAAAGATGACTACTCTAGAATTCCTAGTGCACATATTGTGCTGACCCATTTCAAGTTCACATCCCTGGGTTGATAATTTAAATGTACCTTCATGGTGGTTAAGATAGCTATTGAGGTCAGATATCCAATCTCTAAATCATGGTTGTAAGGGCCTAGTTATTGAAATCATTATTGTGGGCCAACAATTATCCTTGCATTGTTGTGCGTCCTCGACAATGTTATCACTATCGGTAATCTATCAATAAAATTAATCAATCCTGGCTTGGTTTTCAATAAAATCCAAAAATAGATCATTGAAATCATCACATATCCATACACTCATCAACATTGTGCAAAAAATCATAAACATTAAAAATATCCCAAAAACATCCAAATCACACCAAAATTCCTAAACAAGTCTAAAACATCAAAAATGTAATAAAAACCTTGTTAAACTACATTGTCTTTGAGCTTGAACGTAGGCAAGGCCATCATCAATGAGCCCTCGAGGCATTAGGTCAGTCTTTAAGAGTCTGTTATAATAAACTAACAATCCATCAATGTCCATATGTTCATCAATAAACAATTACTGGTCAGATTCAGTCGAACTATGTCGTCTCTACGTGTATAACATAGGCAAGGCCATCACTAATGAGCCCCCGAGGCACTAGGTTAGTTTCCCCATAGGTCTTGGTCTAAACTTGGAAAACACAAAAACATTTGGAAAAACTTGAAAACTCAAAACATTTGAAAACGTTCAAAAAATCCTTAAAAACCTCAAATAGCTTGAAAAACCTAAACATTCGCATAACCCAAAAAGATTAAAAAAACAACCTCAAAACATTGTAAAATGTTAAAAACATCAAAATATTCCAAAAGTTAAAAAAATTACCTATCCCATTTTTCTTTCACCCGCAATAAACTTCCATTCATAATAAATAGATCGTCACTTTCAACCTTTGGCAAAACAAGTGGAAACAAGTGTGGCGATTCATGAAGTGAAAACCTAAATGTAAAAAATCTGAAGTCTAGATCATGAGTAAACAAGTCAGTAAAGTTTGTATCAATGGCCTATCAAGCAAATAATCTTAGTCAAAACATCTGATAAATATTTCCTAGGATGCATCCTTCCTACAATGTACATCATCATCAGAAATCATCTTAGTTATGTTACTTTGGCAAGAGATACGAATAACATTGATTGTTTGTTCATTTTGACATTTTCCTATGATTTATCTTGTTGACTTATTCCAAGGACCTCTCAATGATGTCTATATGTCGAGTGTGAGAAAGGATACTCCTATTTGTTTGCAGAGTCAAAGTCCATCACATTAGATACAACACCATCCTAGTTATCAATACCTTGATGTATCATGTCTATGTGTTATATCAACGGTAATGAATGAAATTATGAAGTATCCCAATCCATGAAACAAGAAAGTCATCTTTCTCATCACCATATCTAATAGTCTCAAATAATCATAGGCTTGTTGGACTTTTGAATCAATCTCAAAAGTAATGGTTAATCAATGCTCATTTCATTCTTCTACTTCTATCCATCTTACTCTATCTTATTCTTCTATCTTTACTAACAGTTCTATCCAAGTGTCAGATATGTGTGGTATATCAAAATATACATGAGGCTATGGCTGATGATTTTCTATGCATCATCAAATCCGTCTACATCAGACATATGGGCTTTCTAGTCCTCTTTGAGCTAAATTGATCTTGCATCTTTCTCACGATCTTGACCTAAAAATTGAAAAATTTACTTGATCTCATGAGGGAGCATTGTACTAGCATAATTCATTCCATTGGGGCAATGGTGGGGCATCCAAAAAATTAAGAATTTTTATTTTTTTGATCTAAGCAGCAGTGTTGATTCAAAAAGTATTAGTCTTTGAACCAATGTAACAGGTACCTCGCTTCAAAGAGGGGAAAAATTTAGACACTTAAAATCATCTTGATCAATATTGCACATATGAATTTGATTATTAACACCATTTTCGTCCTAAATCACCTCTTTTCGACTGTTTAATTAAATAATCTTTATTGTTTAATTAAATTTATTATTTTCTCCTATTAAACAAATAATCAATGTTATTTGGTTAATTCATCCCCTTTTATACTAATTTTGATCTTATTTAATTAGCTAATGCAAATTATTTAATTAAATTTCTTATGTCTTCTCATTTAATTAAATAATCTTAATTATTTAGTTGAATGTCATTAATTTCCCCTTTTTGATTAAATGAGATAATTGTTTAATTAAATCTTCAATTTCATCCATCATGCACAATTAAATAATGCTTTAATTATTTAATTAACTAATTACTCTCACCCTCCCACTTGCAAAGGAATATTCTCATGAAATATTCCTCCATTTGTACTCCTCCAAAATGGAATTATCTTGTAACAACTTCCTAATTTTTAGGAAGTGTGCTTCTTCAAATCAATGAGAGCCATTGATTACAATTATTGATCCTTGTGAACTTGAATTCTCATCCATTGATGGGAATCCTTGATCAATGCCATCTCCTCTTATTGATTTTCATCCATTGATTGATCATGTCAATCTTGACCATTGATTCAACTATTTTTCCTATAAATAGTCCTCATTTATATGAGAAAAGGATCCACATTCATTTAGAGTAATTGCACTATAGTAAATTTTAGAGCATTCCTCACAAGCATTTTATCGTTTAGCATCCATTTTAGCTTATCTTTCATCCATTTTAATCAATCTTCATCAATGACATCCATTTGAAAGCTTATTTCAACCAAGGGATTGGGAAAGGGTTGACATTACACATCAATACAACACCAATCCCCCAATGGGATGAGGTTTGAGGCATTAGATTAGTTTCCATTATGCATTTCTATTTTGTTTCATGTCTAATGGCTTCGTTGTTTAATGTTTCAAGAATTTCAGTGGGAGCTTGATTTAACTAGTTAGATCTTGGTTAAATTATTGTGGATCAACCATGTTTAGCTTAGGTTATGATCATGTTCACATTAGGGGACCGTAGTTAGTCTGTGGTTGGCAAAAAATCACTTGAGTGATGCTCTCCCTCATGCAGTTGGTAGCCATGATTTGAGGATGTATGTCAGCAAGGACATTTGGACCATTTATATCTCTATTTTTTATTAAGCTCATGGAAAGCCATGTATGTAATCATGAATCTCTATTCTTATTGAGAAAATTGTAAATGAAAATGTTATTATAAAATTATTTAATATGGATTTGTTACTTGAAATTTAGTAATGTCTCTTTGTAGTGCAATGAGAAAGTTGAAATGAGTTTGTATCAAATGTGCATTTTGTTATTTGTTTAGAAAAGAAAAAATTTATTGACTAAGTGTTAGTATCATAAACTATTCTCATGTGAGTAAAACATTGTAAAAACAATGGGTAGAACAATGGGCATGTTACAAAGTTGACTCACCTCAAGGTTGAAAGTCAATTATATTATTGGGATCTCTTTTTCTAATGAAACTAGGAAAAGTAAGGGTGTCCTAGGTCATCATTTCAATTTTATGAACCCTTTTCACACCCCCTATCCCCCTTATATACTTATCGCCATCTTTTTCTATGTTTCATTGTGGTGAATTCAACATTCTTACACTATAAGATTTCTGATTTGGTAGTCTTTCAAAACAGTAGATCTAGGATTTTTCATTAGTTTGCATTGCATCTCATTTAGGGTTTTCAAAATTTCATTAGCTTGCATTTCCTTTAGGGTTTTAAAATTGCATTTTGCATCCTTTAAAATCTCAAAAATCCAAAAATTTGCATATATATTTCATTCCTTTTACATAGTAGTCTGCATATTAGTAATTTTCAATCATTAACATTAGGAAATTCAAACAAAATTACATCTAGAAAGTTGTCATTTTGTTTGTTGTTTGTCATCAGATTGTATTTGCATTTAAACATAAAATTCTAGAAATTTGTAACTGAAAGTGTCTTCTTGCAACCTTAAACATTAACTCAAAAACTCAAAACTTAATTTTTCAAACCCTATGCAAGGGCCCATTCGCCCTAGGGAAAATTTGTCCTTATACAGGTCATTTTTCAAAATTTTGGGCATTAATCTATCTTTTTTTTCTTTATTTATGACTATTGGTAGATCTCAGTTTTAGTTTTTGGAATTACAGTTTTATAAAATTATTTGCATTCAAGTTAATTGGTCAAAACAAGTGCATGGTTCAAACATAAAATTTGCATTCAAAAGACAATAATAACATGAGTATGGTCAACTTCATTGATGTTCAACCTCATAAGGGCCAAACAAAAATGTCTCCTAACATTGCTTCCTCACAAAATGACATAATCAAACATGCACCTGATGGTCCTCTTTACATAGCCAAAATAATCAATGACAAGCCTACTAATAGGATATTAATTGATCCTATGTGTGTAGAGAATGTGATCACTGGGGAATTCTTGTTTGTGCATGAACTATATTAGGACTCTTATGAACAATCAAAAGGATGGATCAAAATGCATAATGGTTTTGCTTGCCCTACGATAGGTTCGATCACTTTTCCCTTACAAGTTGGACCAAACTAATTAAATGGCTCATTCTCCATTATCCCATCATCAAACCAATTATGTATGAAGCCACGTTATCCATGGCTATGCTCCATGGATGTCATCTTGTTAGTAGTGTATAAATGTTAAAAATTTTCATTTGGCAATGAAATTTTCACTATGCATCATAGCAGTTTTAATCTGGTGTCTTCCTATAGAAATTTCTCATTGGATTTATTTTAACCCAAACCTATGGAAGCTATTAAGACTTGTGAGGACTTATTTTTCAAATCTTATCAAAAGTTCAAGAAAAAGAACATAGAAAAATTATCTCATAGAAATATCCCTAACCCATGCTTGAGTCTCCTATCATTGATGAAACCATGATTGAACCAAAAGCCCTTCCGAGTAACCAAGACAAATCCATGATAAATCTTCCACTTATTTCCTATAAGAGTCCAAGAGATAACCATACAATTCTTGTTGTGCCTCCTAAGATCAAACAAGTTTATAAACCTAAAGATAAAGTGGTTGATCAAACCTCAATGACTCCTTTTGTTCCTCCCTTATGAGAATAAAAGAAACATATATGGTTGATAAACCCACTACTACACCATTAAAAATTCAAAATAGTGCAAAAAGAAAACAAAAGGCTAAAGAACGTAGGAAGAATAAAATAAAGAAGCAAACCAAGATCAAAATTTAACTCAAACAAAGCATGATTATTCTCCACCTTCGCCACAACAACAACATGAAACCTATATGGACATTATCATTAGACCTCCTATTGTGATTAACTTGGATGATGATGATATTATTAAGATTGATGAGGAAGTGTATAATAAGTGTCCTTAGCATGAGTTAAGACACTCCTTGTCTACAACTATTTGTTTTTCACAGATGGATGACTTTGTACACTATGGTCTATCTCATATCATAGTGTGTACTATCCATTTGTGTCAAGTCCCGCCCAATGATGATAACAAGCAAGCATAGCATAAATATCACAATATCGAAGATTATATTTTTCTCAATCAATAACCATTCTTTTTTCAATACTAGCTTTTTGAATTATTCATGCTAACATTTCTTCTTTTCTGCATCTTTACCACCATTATCTATCCATTTCGAGAGCACACTCATGTTCTTCAAACCCGCCTATCCTCTCGAGGGGGCATACCACTACCTCCTCGTCATTATCCCTTTCAGTGGGGCATACCCTAAACTATTTCATGTTGGGGCATGATCGGGGCATATTTTCTTTGACACAACGCTAAAACAACGTTGTATCAAAGAGGGGCAAACTGTAGACACTAAAAATTGGTCTAGGCTTGTGAGTACACATTCGACATAATTTTCTATAGTCTGTTGTCGTGATTAAATAATGTTTATTATTTAATTACCCTTTCTAACACATATTTCCTCTATTAATTAAATACCCCTTTTTCACTAATTCATTAATAACCTTTATTCAACTTGATTAATTAAATAAATCATATTTGCTTAATTATGTCGCTAACTAATTAATTCTTCCTTCTTAATTAAATAATTTATTATTTAATTACCCCCTTTGTCATATTTCAACTATAATAAAATAGTTATTATTTAATTATTCATTTAACCCCCTTTATCTATAATTAAATATTTATTATTTAATTTATTCAATTCCACCTTTACAACAGTCAAATTAAATAAATGATCTTTATTTATTTAATTAAATCTCTCACTTTCGAATGTTGAATTAAATTAACATTTAATTCATATTTATTTATTTATGTCACATTCTTCTATCAATCAGTTATCTAATTGTTCACTCACCTTCTGACTCAAGATCTATTTTTAGTTCTCCAGTTATCTCTGGATTCAACATCTGGTTATCTCTGCGAGAAGACTCTCTATCACAACCAGTCAGTTAACTAGTTCTAACTCATATGCATGATGTGTCTATTAATTAAATATCTTTATTTAATTAATTAACTCATGTTTGCATTTGAATGCATTATTCTTCAACTTCTAACGTTGTCTTTGACATTCAAAGTCTGTTTCTTCTATTTTCGAAGACTCTTAACTGGAGATTAAGATCTCGAACTCGTGTTCTAACTCACGTTCTAACTTAGTCTCTATCCTACAGTCTTTTCTGACTCATGTTCTATCTGACACATAACCCACATCGCATGAAATTCATCAATCTTGTCCGTCGATCTCTCTTTCAATTTGAGTCGATCGTTCAAAAACCCAAAATCTATAAAATGGCTTGTCATTATCATTATTCCTCCTCCCGAAATCATACACTTTTGAGAAGAAACTTATCTTCAATATTTTTCTTAGACACTCGATGAAGTTATGCTTGCATTCAATCACATAAATCTGAGGGCAAGAATACTGAAAAGGCAAAATGGAGAAGAACAATCAAGATAATTCGAAGGAGTGAACGCATATTCGGTGAGATCATTCTGGTTTTATTAGTTTAGATTAATCATGATTTTTACTTTAATCATTCTTGGTTGTTTTATTTAGATTAGGATTGATATTTGTGATCTTGTGCAGCAGTAGCATTCATCCAATTTGAAAATCTGAGTTACATTTGGTGAACCTGACATATTCAACCATAACTTTCAAACGGATACATATATTTTCACTAAAAAAAATTTGTAAGTAGACGACATTATCAAGAGCTTCCACAAAAAAAAATCAGATTTTTTAGAGATGTTTTGAATTTTTTATAAATTTTTTTGTTATTTTTCATAAATAATCAATTTTGAGAGCACATTGTCGAATTTTTTGGATATGTTTACATTTCTGGAAAGAGACTTGAATTTAAATAGGGGTCTATTCTTTAGGTTTTAAATTTGGATAAAAATTTATTAGTCAAACAACAGATCTTTGAAAATTAAGGTTTCACAAATATTTGCTTGAATCTCTCAAATGGTTGCAGATCTATTCATGAATATTTTTTTGCAGATTTGGAATTATATCAGGCACCTTCAGTGAAAAACTCAGATTTTTTGGAATTATATCCCGTTATGTTGAGCTATTATGTGAGATTATTTGTTTGAAGTTAATGATTGTTTATAATTTTGTTGCAGAAATTGTAAACTCATTAAGGGATCACCCTCCCAAGTCCTGCAGAGCCCAAAGTGTAGGAGGTCTTTTAAAATCCTCGTCAGTTGGTCCAGGTCCTCCGAGCTGCCCTTGATTGGAATTGGCAATTCCATAGGTAGATTAGGAGACAAACCTTGTTTACATTAAAAAACACCAACAGATCCTACATATGCGTTCTTGGCTATTAAGGGATGCACCATCATTTTTCGATTTTCCCCACATTGGGAGCAACCTTTCCTCCTTGATGCTATCTCTAGCCCATATATGCTTATCATGTCTTATCTTCCTAAATGTTAAATATGCTTATCACATATATTATTTTGGTAGTGCTTTACATGATCCATATATTTACATATAACTTACATTTACTTTCATACACAATTATACTTATAGAGAGACTCCAATTTCAAAACATATACGAACCACCAAAATCATAACAAACTTGTCCACCATCAATCTTAAAACTAATTAAACTTATTCTTTTTTATATTTACTTTTCTTAAAATAATTATTACCATTGTAAAAATTATCAATACCAACTAAACATCATTTAATTTAAATTAATTATTTACTTAATTAATTAACTCTATATATTCTTGCAAAATAAATTAATATAATTGACCAAAAGACCGATTTTACTACATAACCATAATCATAAAGTCAAACGAAAAATGATCATCTTGAAATCTTCCACAATAAAAGTTCCTAAGGGCTTTCCACAACCTTAAAATCTTCTACGTGTATATAATTTACGCTGAAGGCGTATCCAATTTGAGAAGAGCCAACCTGATTTTGGCTATCAACGGCTGAAATTTCTCGAGAGACGCTAAAAATCATTTCACCCGTCCAAATTTTTTCGTGCATTTTTATCGTTTATTTTTTTTACGTCAGTTCTATTTTTGCTTTTTTGTTGGTATCGTTGCTTCGTAGTCATTGGATTGAACGCCTTCACCATATCGACGCAACTTGCATTTCATGGCGGCTATGGCAATGAATTGGTGTTTATTATGAAATGACTATTTGTTGGCGCGCCTTTAATAGTACGTGCCCGTGAGTAGATTGTCTGAGCGATTTTCACCGTACTGCAGTGAGATAAATGGTCTTCCATTTCATTTTCTAAAAATAATATGCCAGAAAGCATCTTCAAGAAGGCTGATATGCTAACACTTTCACTTACACCTCCTTCGTCCTTGGTCACTGCAGAAATGGCAACATGGATCAAACATTTAGGGTTTTTCACAAAATCCCTCCCAATTATGTCTCTTATCTTATAAATGGTCTCTTCACTGTGCGTAGAATACAAGAGGCTTTTCAAATGTTGGCTGAGATGGGGGAGAATGGATGCGAGCATACAGTTCATACCTACACTCTACACATCACAGTTCTTTGTGAAAGAGGGCAATTGCAGGAAGCGCATGATCTAGTGAAGCACATGGTTGAGCAAGCATACAACATTTTCCGCATTTAATAGTACATTGGTACTCGTAATTCAAAATGCCTAATCATCATTTTTGACTGCTGTGATGGGTGTCTGCCCTGTTGTCTTAGATTGTAGTTGGTTCTGCTTTCCGTTGGATTTCTTCTTCTATAATCATAAGGTCAAGAACAGTTCATAGGAATCATCTAGCCCATCAAAGCAAAAATAACCTCCACCAGTGTAAATGCGCACGACCTTAGCCGGGTAATGAAAGAGTAGGGTTTCATCGGTGAGTACACTGTGACCTGTAATTAGGAGGTGCTGCCTTCGGGGCCCGCGAGGGGGGGTGTTGAGTTCTCCGGCTAACCATCGAAGAACTAGATAGAGCTCGCCAAGGTCCTGCGGCTGATAGGGGATAACAACCTTATTGTTATTGAGTTCGAGAACATACCACCTAAGAAAATCTTGCAGTTTGGGGAGTAGGCAGCCAATCTGGAAAAAAAAATGGTTTATTTTTTTCTAACATTTATGCAGTAGACGAGGTCAATTGGTCTATGTAGAAAATTATGTTGTTTGTACAACAAAGGTTTCAATGGAGAAGTGACAACTTCAAATCAAGTAAGCATCCTCTTATAGGGATCCAAACACAACTGAAACAAAACCTTTGAATGAGTAAGATAATCACACTCCATTTACCAACAAGCTCATGTTATGTTTCCAATAGATAGAGGGAGAGAGAAGAAGAGATAGGGATAGAAAGAGGGAGAGATAGATGAGGAAGAAAGAGAGAGAGAGAGAATGAGCAAGGAGATAGAGGAAAAATAGAGTTCAAGACATAAAAAAACAAACAAAGAGGGCCTTGAGAAAGAGAGGGATGTACAAATAGGGAAGAGGTAGATAGACAGAGACACCCATATTAACAGAGAGATGGAGATAAAGATATATACAAGATGTAGATAGAGAGGAAGAGGTAAAGGGAGAGATAGATAAAATAAAATATATATTGAGATAAGAGAGATTAATAATTAAAATTGCATTTAAATAACATCTAACAAAATCCTCTTCTATTATGTTGTGATAGATGCCATACCCTATTATAGAGCTCTAATTTTGGTACAATTAGGGAGAAGGTAGGCAAAACTTTTTAAGATTGAATTTATCTTAATTACATTTTCTTAAAAGTTTTCAAGGACTTTTCAAAAAATCTAAATTTTTGTATGTAAATTTACAGGGAAATTCAATAGAGGAAGTTTCAATTGGATAAACACATACATGAATGACATTAAAGATATTTAATCCGCCACCTTCTCAATATACTATCAACTTGTTACTCATCATGCCACCTCACTCAATATTGTTATTTCATGATGCGTATCCCATATCTCAAGTTCTACTATGCCAAGATTATTTACCATATCAACCATTGTCAATGTTATACATGCCAAGATACATGTCTGTAACTGTCATTTTTTTTACATTGTGAAAGGCTCCAAAAAGAAAATGAGATATAAAAGTAATATCATGGTTTTCATGCACCAATTACAAACATAAAATTCCATTGGCATCCACTACTCTTCTCAATCTCTTATAGAGAGAGACAGTTGAAGGAAGTGTCGGTCCTCCTGCTTACTCCTCACAACCTTCTCCAAAGACTCCTCTAAATATCTTGCCCATCGTTCGATATTTCATCCACCTTTTCATGCCATCACCGCTTCTCACGTCGTTCGCTTTTCATGTTGTCCACTTTACTTTCTCACCGGTTTTAATGCGCCTTCATCATCTGGCACGCCATCCGTATCAATGCAAAACGATAAAAGCGATTCTCAGCCATTAATCATTTTCTTTTCGATATTTGAAGTAGTGCAAGCTAACTTCGTCGATCAATGGCTCAAATTACTCAAAAGAAGATGGGAGACGATTCAAATAATCTCAGCCGTTCGACTTTCATAGTTTTCAGTCAGCGGTTTTTTCCCCTATTCACTGTATGTCGGTTTTCCCCCCTGTTCACCATTGAATGACTTGCATCGGTTATTTTTTTAGCCCGTGAGATATTACAACACAAAATCACTTCCAATATTGATATCACATTCAATATTTGGTATGCCCTGCTGAGTAGGATATGAACAAAGAACAAAACAACAATGGCAATGTGCCCTACTTGCCTGCTATGATAATCCTGTTCCAATAACCCACCGTTTTTATAGACGACATTGTAGGAACCCGCCAAATTCTGTAGTTGCAACTGCCCTGGTAGACATGTATGCAAAATGTGGAAGCATCTAGACAAGGCAGTGAAGTGTTTGATAAGATGCTTCAAACAGATATGGTCTCGTGGACTGCAATGATTGTAGAATATGCACAAAATGGATTTATTGAAAAGACTTTATAAATTTCCAATCAAATGCAATTGTCAGGTTTAAAGCCAAATTCTGCATCCTTTGCTAGCATCCTCCCAGCCCATGCCAAAATGGGAGCTTTGGAACAACATGTACATCCATCGAACAATAAAGAATAGAGAAACTTTGTCAGATATCATGGTCGCGACTTCCCTAGTAGACATGCATGCAAAAAGTGGAAGCATTAAAAAGGCACGTGGACTATTTAACAGAATGCCTGAAAAAAAATCTCATCTCATGGACTGTAACGATTGCAGTATATGCACAAAATGGATTTATTGAAAAGGCTTTAGAAACTTTCAAGCAAATACAATTGGCAGGTGTAAAGCCAAATTCCACAACTTTCGCCAGTATGCTCCCTGCATGTGCCTAAATGGGAGCTTTCGCATCATGGAAGGAGGATTTTTTTGAGATATTATAGTTGGAAATGCTATGATAGACATGTATGCAAAATGTGGAAGCATAGAAAAGGCACATGAACCATTTGACAGAATGCCTCAAATAGAGGTTATCTCATGGAAATGATTGCAAAATATGCACAAAATGGAATTTTAAAAGAAGTTTTAGAAGCTTTCAAACAAATGCAATTGGCAGGTGTATAGGCAGACTCCACAACTTTTGCCAGCATTCTCCCTACCTGTGCCAAAATAGGAGCATTGGAACAAGGTATGGACATCCATCAAAGCATAAAGACCTTATCTCTCCCTCTCCTTCTCCATATCTCTTGTCTTCTCCATCTCCATCTCCATCTCTTGTTTTTCATGGGATCATATATATCATCTTTTTATTCTTTCATGGTCTGGGAGCTTCTGGTAGAATCCTACCCAACTAATACGGTGGATGTGAGGATTACCCAAAACTAACATAAATATATTATTTAGTAATTCAATTGTTCACCTTAAAAAAACATAAATGAAATGGATACTGATAAATTTAAAAAACATTATGAGGAGGCAATAAACAATTGTACAAGCTAAAAATCTTAATATACTTCAAATTCTAATGGAGATCTTTGTCATCTCAATGCTTCCTCGGGAGATCTTTTCCATATAAGACTTTTTACTTAGTTTTTATGGTTTGAAATTCACCTCTTTGGGTTTATTATCATGCTATGTTAGCATTTCTTTAGTTCGTAGTTGTTTGATCTTGTCACAACCTAGGATCTTTTAACTCTAATCTTTTGTATTATAGCTTAGTGTAGTTTTTGAGTCTTATTAATCTAAACTTGTTGATATATGAACATAAATATGATAAAATGTTATTCTATACAGACTTGTTTTTCAATATTTTGTTGGCTAAATAGAATAGAAGATTTTTAATGTCCACAAGGCCACAGATAGTCTATTAGACAACATACTTGCTATTTTTGCTTTGTGAAGTGTTCATTGTCTATCATTCAATTTAATAATGAACTTTCTCATTCTCTCAGCCATCTCCTGTTGATTTAAAACTCGGATCTACACCTATGTACTTACTAATTTGTCTCCTAGAGTTCCAAATACTTGCTCTAAAATATTTCTTCAGATAACAATATATGACTACATGGTTATCTTCCTCATTCAAAGGTTTTGTTTCAATCGTGTTTGGATGTCTACAAAAGGGTGAAAAATTGACTTGAAGTTGTCATTTCTCCATTGAGACCTTTGTTGCACAAACAACATCATTTGCTAAAAGACCAGCCAATTGATCTCATGTACTACAAAATGTATGCAAAAAATAGACCATTTTTTTTCCTAATAGACCTTAAACAAATGTAGCGGTGTTATTTCCAGCAACAGTTTTTCTCCATTCAGAGGGCATGTAAAGATTTTTCCTCCACCATTGTACGAATTCTGCCAAAAAACGCTCCAATTTCTACAAATTCAGCGGGTCTTTCTACCAAAAATGCCCTGGTTTCTCCAAATTTAGCAAGATTGTGCGACAAGGAAAGTTGCTATGTCAGAAGAAATCGTGCTACATTTGTGATCACGGCTCCCACTGGGGACATTTTCACAAGCACAGCTACCTAAAACTAGGCTCGTTTTTGACGAATCCCAAAATTTGCCTCGAGAATCCTCAGAATCTTTAAAGTTTAACCTAAAGAAGTCTGAAGATCAAAATAAACAGTGTGACAAGGTCAGGCTTTGGTAAAATGGCTGCAAATGGATTAGTATTACTGTGTGGAAATATCGGGCTTCACTTACAGAAAATGCATTGTAAATATGTTTAATGAAGTCGGCGGGTATATTATCTATAAGCTTAAATATGTCAATTTGTTTTATTATTGTTGTTTTGTGGATTTTATTCAAGTGTCAAGGGTTCATAAGTTTTTACGGGATGGACATCGGAGTTGAATGTTCGAACAATAAATTGTATCCTGTTGTTATAGAGAGGATGGGGCTTTCACGTTATGCTCCTCTTTGTATAAAATCAAGTCATTGGTTGTGCACATAAAACATTTATTTTAATGAGCTACCTGGATCTAAAGTTAACATCAATGCTACTTATTTTTATTGATATCATTTTGAATGCTCTATATTTTTTGTAAACTTATTATTTAATATAAGGAAAAAATAGTTATATAAAACAAATGAAATTTTGGATCCCAAATGAAGCTCTGCTGTAAATGTGTTTCATAGATAATAATTAATAATAAAAAAATGTCTTTACACAGTGCTATCCAGACACACGGTATTATTTCTGACTGAAAATCTAATGTAAAAAAAATATCATTCACAAGTATGTGACTTTTAAATAGTGTGACATTATTGTCAGGACCTTACAGAAGTTTTGAGGATCTATGCCTTGTTTTTGATTTATGACAAAGACTGGAAATTTATCTTGACTCTACTGCTGTGGAGGATATGATCTCTGTAATGTTAAGAGTTGCCAAGGTGAGCTTCGAGAAGCTGTAAATTACAAAAGTGTGTTGTTCTACTGAATATACTTTCACATTATAATAATAAATGGCTGAACAGTTAGATAAGCATCAATTATCTACAAAATGTAGAATAATAGAAAAGGCACATGAATTGTTTGATAGAATGCCTCAAATAGAGGCTATCTCAGGAATGCAATGATTTTAGGATATGCACAAAAATGATTACAGGATATGAAAATCTTTATTGTTTTCCAAAAGAGGGTGGAGAATTTCAATACATTAAAACCAAAATTTGATACTACTAATGGTACTTGGGTACATTTAGTTAGGTGATCCTCAATAATTTAAATCTCTACTGGGTCCTCTCCCCTACCCTTGTCATTTTGTATAGTTCTCTTGTTTGGATTAAGTGTCAAAATGGGACATCACAAATCAATTAAGGAGGCAATCAAGTGCATAAGACATGGGCATGTAATTGATTGACTCACTAACTAGGAGCATTTACATTACTTTATTGAAAATTAGTTGCCTTTTTAAATTATCTACACTATTTTATATTTCAACCAAACTATCTACACAAATTAAAATATTGTCATTCTATTAAAACATAAAGGACAGTTGAATTTTGTGGAGACAATATGCAATGAAAACTTCCATCTATACTCCTAATACTACAGTTTAGCTATGACTTGCAATGTCTCAATGAATACCAAGTATTGCGGAGAGGTGATGTTGATCTTTGATTAAGATGATTTGTTTAAACTATTTGTAATAGACAACATAATTATTAGCAATTGCATCTTGTTGTGCAATGGGTACGCCGATGAGGTGTGGAATGTTAATTAGGTAAATTTTTTGTACTATGTGAGGTGAATTGATAGGTCATTTATAAAATGATTTTGTTTGTGAAAACAAGGTCTTAATGGAGAAGTGATAGCTTTAAATCAACTATGCATCTATTTATATGGATTGAAACAGGAGAAATAAATAAGGAGGGATAGGAGTTTCTGTTCAAGTTGGGTTACCGTTTGTGAAAATAACAATTGAACTATATTCACCCCAAAACTATAGGAGAAGAGTAAGCAGTTGTGCCAGACAGGTGAGACAAATAGGGTCTCATTAGCACAAGAAGGGTATTTATACATTTCTTACAACAAGCTGATTCAAGCTTGAACAACCATTGTTTGTCATTTGTGACAAACATCATGTCCTCTCTAGGACAATGTCGCATTTTTTGTGACAAGGATAACTTCACTGGTCCTTCTTTTGCATGCAATTACTAGCAATCTCCCTACCCCGTGTTCATGTTACACCAGTGTTCCATGGGGACACGTCCCCCCGGAAAAACCACCCATTTTTTAGATGGGGAGATGCCTAGGAAACATCCCTCTGTCGTCCCCCTAGCATCCCATTTTAAAAAGATGTATAACAATATAATTATATAACTGTAGAAGCCTAATGAATAAGTAAAGTTAACACATGAAAACAAAACTTAAAACTAAAAATTTTAAACACAATAACACATTGCAATGATATATCATTTCATTGAAATAGTGAACCACTGAACATTGAAAATCAAAATGAAAAAATAGACATTGGAAAATGCAACAAGAACTAGATGTTCCATAGTTTGAGTTTCATAATCATGATTCATGAATCATAATTACAATCAAGTATCATTGTATCATCAATGTTCAATGTTCAAACTTCAAAAATAGAAAACAAAATAGTAAATACTAATAGTAAATGACTCCAGGCTAATGGTCTAATGCCTCTGGAAGTCTCCCAAAAGTTTCCCTAGAGTCTCCCAAAAGTTTCCTTGGAGTTTCCTTGGGTGGAGGGGATGTCTAGAAGTCTCCTAGAAGTTTCCCAAAAGTTCCCTAGAGTCTCTCATGCATAAACGTCTCCCTCTAGGAGCTCCAACCACCCCCCCTGTCGCCGTCCCCAAACTTACGCCCCCATCTCCCATCTCTAAAATGTGTCCCCTAACGTCCCCCTGTCCCTGTCCCCAAAACTCCGTGGAACAATATGTTACACTTCTGATCAACCACTACCAAGAAAGGTCATCCTTTCTTCAACTGCACTTCCCGACAGTCGATTGAACTTGTTTCATCTATTGATTGTCAAACTGAAAAAGTGTAGTTTCCAATTTTCTATTTGATCTTTAACGGTTCTTAATGAAAAATACAAAAAACATAGACCTAAGAATAAATGCATGAGTAGACTTCCATTCTGATCAACGTAGCTCTGGTTCATTACCAATTAGTAAAATTGTTTCTGCAAATGCAACAAATATGTGTTCAACCTAATTAGTTAATTCATAAGTTGACTAGCATATGACATCTATTTGAGGCATCTTAATGCTAGCAAAAGTTATAAAAAATGATTGGAGGATATGCATTAAATGGATTTGTTGTGTATAAATTTCCAAGAAAATTCAGAGATAAATGAATACCTTCTTCTATGGAAGATCTAAGCAAATTCAAAACCCTATACTCCTCACACTCAGGCTTTCCGCTCAGAATTCGTTAAATTTTTAATTTATAGAGTAATGTATTATAGGAAATGTATATTACAATTTTAAATAAATATAATAAGACAAATTGAATATGTATAATGGGATTTTAGATATTAATGATGATTTTGATTTTTATGTAGTGTATCCATAGCAAATTCAATGGAAGTCACTTTGACATTACTACGCCATACAATTATTCGGCGTAACCCATTGCACACCTAAAGTGCAATAGCTAGTTTTATTTAAATTAAATAAATATATCTAAATCAAAGTTTTTTGGTGCGATATAAAAGGTAAATAAGAACGCGCGTGCTATACAGATAATTATAATATTAAACACGAAGTAAAGAATAACCGTGTTTAAGGGGTCGCTTGACATATTTTGTCCACCAGTTGGAAACATCTTGGATAATAAAGCCTCCAGCAGATCAACGAGTACATGCTCTGACTGAATTCACGTTTCGTAGATTCGAACGCGCGACGTTCGTGACCAGTTTTCTATATTGTTTTATATAGTTGGCATTCACCATGGACAGCGATAGAGATAATATAGCACAGACGTCAGCTCAGACAGATGCAAATTCAATTGAAGAAAATTCCGTTCAGGTATCATATAATAGATAAAATCAATAGTTATAATTTTCTAGGGTTTTACATGTTTTTAACAGTCGATTTGGTTAAGTAATCGCTGTAATAATGTTCCTTTTCAATTATTGAAGTTTATCTCAGATGCAATTTATTTATTTTAGGCTTTTAGCTATGCTGTTTTTGGAGAGCCGATTTTGTAAGTTAATCGCCATGAGACTATTGTAGTTCAATGACTGAATTGTACTACTTTACTTTACATTAGCCAATCAACAATCGTCGTTGTAATGTTCTAATCCAATTACGGAAATTTCTTTCAGATGCAGATATATATTTTAGGGCTTTTAACTACGCTATCTTTGGAAAGCTGATTTTATTAATTAATTGCCACAGCAATGCTATATTTCAATTACTGAAATGTACTTTTAATTTAGTTATATATATGTAAAGTACTTATACAATATACACATGTATGCATCTGCATTCATAGGTTCATCTTCTTCCTTCTTTCTTACCAGCCTTATATATATATGTACATATATCTATATACTTAAGAGACATAATTTTTCCACAGTTCATGATAGTAATAGAGAGCGCTTCTTGATATTACTGTGTAACAGTTATATATATAGAAAGTAAAGTATACATATGTAATGCACTTATATTATATACACATGTATGCATATACACCCATATTTTTTTAGGTTCGGCATCTTCCTTCTTTCTTCTGGCTTCCCTATATACATACATATGTATCAATAAATGTAAGAGACATAAGCTTTCCACAGTCCATGATAGTAATAGAGAGTGCTTCTAGATGTATCTGTGTAGCAGTTTTTCATCAATGTTTTGGTTCACACTCTGTGATCTATTATCATCAAGAGGAGAAATAGAGTTAGATTGGAGAAATTTGCTCCTTAAAAAGAAGGGAAGGGGAGGGAGAGGGAGCAACTTACTGCAATATAACTTTCTTTCACCTCTTCTTGATGATGGATCACAGAGTGTAATTGGAAACATTGATAAAAATAACTGCTACATATATCTAAATTTATACAATTCTCGCAGAATGGAACAATCAGTTGAAGAATCTGCAAGACCAGAAGAAATGGGATGATTGTGAAATAGTGACCTTTGCCGCTAGAAAATTCAAAGGCATAGAAATTGGTTCATGTTGACACTAAAGTAAGGTTTCTGTGCACTAGTATTGACATGCTTGCATCAGCTATAACGAATGAATTAATCCCTAATATAGAAAAACAAATAAAGACACTTTGAGAATTCTCATGTATCTCAGGTCCTGTAAACTTTCTAAGATTGATGCTTATGTAACCCAATATGAGAAACACTTACACATATTGGGATGGCAAGAGCTTCCTATTGTGAAAACCATTTCCTGAAGAACCTGCCCTACCCAGTGGGCAAAAAGGTTCTCAATATGTATGACATCTAGAAAATAATCACCAGTGAAGTTCATTGATAAAAGGTGTTACTAATTGCAGATTCTGCATCACAGATCTTTACCTTTCAACAAAACAGATTTCCAGAATAGAGAAGGGCAAATTCAAGTCAAGTGACTGCTCCTGCTTTGAGTTACGTGCTGACTATGGGTGTCAAGGAAGCCAATCCCACAATAAGTTAAGATTTAAGAGTACAAGCTCAGAAGATTATTAGATAGAATTTTTGGCGAGCAATACTTAAGGAGAAGAAAAAATAGAAGAATACTTGACAAAGACTGCTGTCTTGTCTGCAAAAAGAAAGGGAACTTCGCCAATAAGTTTCCATCAAAACGAAAGAAAGTCTAGCTTTCTATGAAGATATTGAAAATCAGAAAAATTGGGACTACATATATAGTGACGAAGGACTTCATTTGGACTACTATGAGTTGCTTAGTGATGGAGACAACTTTGATGAAGCACCAGAAATGGTTATAAGAGGACTATGGGAAGAACTGCAGAAAAAGAAGGTAGTAATGCCAGAAATATAAAGGAACAATGGCATGCAAAAATAAAAGGTGGATACTTGAGGAGCTGTGTATCTCAGTTACAGGATCAAAGCCTCTGATTATCACAACAACAAAGCCAAGTATCTCGTCACATTAAAGATTATAAAAGTTACATATACACAAGGCACCACTGCACCTGATACTTATAAATTTATAATCCAATAAATCTAAACTTTTTGATAGATTCAGGGTGTAGCAGAATTGTAGCTAAAAGGTTCATTTTTCCCCAAGGCTTCTGGAAACTCCTAGTGGTACCTCATGGGAGCTACGATCAGTCAAACCAGTGTACCCTATATGAATATTATTCTCCAAATAGTCATGTAAAATTTATGAAAACTACCTTCCTGGTTGGCTTTTATCAATATCCTGGGATAAATGAAGATGCAATATTAAGACAAATTTTTAGCAAGCCTAGATAAGTACTCTGTAAAAAAGAGATGTAAAATTTGTAAAAGAAGGACAAAAGTTGACTATTCCACTCCTTCCAAGTTTGTAAAAGCTATTGTTCCACAGTCCAAGACCCTGTCCTCCATGAGGACATTCCTGCAATCCAAGCCTTTTATGAAGAAGAGGCTATTGAGAAGGAGAAGATAAAATCTGAATTTCTACAAACACTCTCAAATATAGTCACTGCATGGGGTTTTCACAGGCTGAACTTTCATCTCACAGTTAGCAACCTCTTAAATCCATGCTTGCTGTTTTGCATCAGACTTAGGATGCCCTCTCAACCCATTAATTTGCTGATTTAACACATCCATGAAATATAACTCATTTAGTCTCAAAACTATTTAGTTTTTTGAAACAATTCAAAGGCAAAATGTATGGCAAACTGTTAATTTTATTTTCATGAATAAACAAAATTACAACACATTTTCATGAGGAAAATTTGGCAGCATTCCCCTTGTAGAACTGATATATGAAAGATTACAACCTCTCATAACAACTAATAACTGAAACTTCACACAAGATATCCATTAATCAACAACAAATAATAACCTAGGCACTAGCCTCAAGAAATTTGGCATTGTCTTCACCCAAGAGTTTCTATAATTTGCATGTGAATAAGCTTAAACCTTCAAGTCTGATAATTTATCATAAAAAATGAAAAAGTTTTCTTTTTTTCTATCCCAACCTTCACATTTTTCTGTTTCTTTAAAATGGTGCCTAAGAGAGAAGATCTTTCAAGTTGAACTTCAAAAGCATGAGCAAGAGAGAAAATAGGAGAAAATTAAGGAATGCAACTTCTTCAACATTGGTGCTCAAGTGGCTCCATGAAATCATGAATGTGGCTCCATCCTTCAAAATGAGACACTACAAGCAAGACTCCTACAAAATAGGAATAGTGACATGCAATCTTCGAAAGACATGCAAGCTTCTCTTGAACTTGGAACTCTTCCTTCACAAGGGGTACATGGATTGAGGATCAAAACATCCAATCAAAGGGAGCTCATGGCATTTGAATCTCTCTCCAAGCTTAACTCCAACTCTCCTTCAAGCTAGGTCCCCATTTTCCTCCATCTAAGTGCTTGCATTGCTAGTCTACAACTTGTGAGTGGAGTAAAGGTCCCCACCCATTTAGGGCACCAATTTGAGAGGAAAAGGATTCAAATTTGAATTTCCAAAATATTTAGAGCCTACAAACAAAATAAAAACACATAATATTTTTGGTTGATGCTGATTGCCCATTTGCCCAAGATGGGCGGTCTATAAAACTTTGGAGAAAATATGATATGATGAAAGGACTTCCCTAAGTAGCCACTGAAAACTCTAGATCTGCATGTTAAAGTTGAGAACTTGAAGAAAACCACATAAAGAGGAACTGCCGTTACATACTTCAATAAATTTTGTCCACCTGAAAACCTCTTGATATAACCGTGCTTTTAGGTAGGAATTTAAGACCATATTTGTGATTCTTTGGTGCATCCAATACTTGCCTAGGCAAGTAGTTGTTACTCAATTTGAAAATTACCAGAGAGTTCCATGGGCAATGTTTTATTAAATTTCTTAACATCCAGCACCTTTGCTGTAATACAGTCCCATGGAGCATATATAAGGGGCTCTACAGCGTATAAAATAATTTCAGGGAAAATTATTAATCCCTCTTCTGCTGCTATTCTGCAATAAATTTTAAACCTAGTTGCACCAAGTTCCCATAAGGAGAAGAGGAAATGCAGGGACACAAAAAGGAGACACCTGGAAGTTCTCCCAAAACACTAGGAATTATTATTTAAATAGAAAAAATGCATGGGAACAAGTATGTGGCCCCATCTCAAAGTCTTCTCTTGTGTCTTGAGGACTGTGAATGCATTCCCATGGAACACTGTCAAAACCCCTAAGTTAGAGCTGTGCATCAACAGCACCACTCCTTGGCTACAGTGGGAAGATTGCTTCTGAGCTATACCTGCTATTAATTTCCAGTAGCAGATTCCACCAGGATAGACAATTTGCATTGAGCCACAGGCAACCAAAATATTGTAGCAGTTGCCCCTGCAAGAGACCCCTCCCTGCCTTTGTTGCTGTCATTCTAGGGCAGCAAATAAGGTCCTAAACAGCGATTGCAATTCTAAAACAAATAGATACAATTATTTAAAAACATATTCTTAAACCTTAAATCTCACCTATCCAAAAAGTTACTGGCAAGATAAAGGTGTAAAGTTGACAACAATTCAGACAATAGAGACCTCTTGAGCACAGGTTATTTTTATTTTCTAAATACATTCCCGCTTACCTTACGGACCACTTAGGCCATAACATCAAAAAGTTGTAAAACTTCCGATTGTAGTTTTATTTGTTAAGTGTTTGATTCAGTATAAGGATTATAATACACCAGATAGGGGAATGCATAGAAATGTGCAGTGTGCTGCAAGCTTTTCAACTCAGTGAACTCAATAATGATAGTTTTCCAAAAGCAAGTGAAATTGGATGAGATCAAGTGGTAAGAATGTTGTGTTTCTCAGGCACAGCTTCAAACCCTTAGGAGACATGCTAAAGCATGGAAATTACATAGAATATTGAAAGATCAATTCCAATTCACTGGGTGCGGATTATCCTACTGGACATGGTTGGGTGCAAAATATCTGCAACTTAGGAACCTAAACCTGTTTGCAGTTCAAAAAATACTTCCTAATTGAAAAAGGAAAAATTTAAAAAACCTTTCTGGCTAATTTTTCTAGCATTGCCTCTTTTTGTTTTAAATTACCGCATTTTTCTTGTTTTAGAATCAAATAATATAAAGTAACTTACATGCAAGGACATTGTGCCATTTCTATGCAATTATTGTGCTATTGTGAATAGGTTAGAACGTTAGAGTATCCTATCATAGAATCCTTAGAACCTTGCTTTCATTCCCTTTTCTTGTAAGAAATGGTAATGAGCTGGTTTTCAAAGGAAAACACAGCTCCTTGGTGACAATGAGTCAAAAGACTTTTCTGTTAATGGTTTTCTCCTAAACCGTATACCATTTTTCGGCTCAAGATTTATCTTATTTAAGATAATAGTGGTTGCAAGGAATGATTGACTCAGCGCCACTGTTGATCTATGTTCACATAGTTTTGTTTGGTGTGGTGATCTTTTCTTTAAGAGTAGAACCTTTATGCATCTTTGTGTACTTATGTTCTTAATGGTGATTGATGCAGATGGAGGGCTCACTTCCATCATTGGCATTTAAGGGACCTGTTTCCCAGGCAATTGTAGCGACAAAGATGTCTATGAAGATTTTGTTTGTCTACATTGGAGGTATGTTTAGTTGAATCTTTATGAACATTTTAGTCTAGTTTTGAAGAACATAATTCAGACAAAATGATTTACGAAATAGCATCCAGTTTACAAGGAAGTAATTTTGGTCAACAAGTTTGTTGAGACTCTCTCAATCTTCTTCTGCAAAATCTTGAAAATATTGCAGCCTTTTATTCATGATCTTACATATATAAATACATGTATGTGCTATTAGTTTCAGACCTACATTTTACCAAATTGTAGTGCAATAGTCGCTGCAGTTAGGTATATGTTTTAAAGTTTATTATATTTTGCCAAATTAAGGTGCCTTCACTTAGTTTGTAATATCTTTCTGTTTCTGTAGATCATTCTGTCTTTCCATGGGTATTACTCCAGTTGGAACTTAAGTAGTATCATCTTAAACAACAAATGATATTGAGGGGTGAGAAGGAATATATAGCAAGGTTTACTGTGTTATCAATAGATCAAAGCTGTTCTTTTGGCGACAAATCCCTTAAAAGAAATTGGGCTGAATGCATTTCCTAATTCACGAACGCTTATCAGAGATTTTGAAATTTTGGTTTCATGTATGATCATGGGGTCTTTTAAATTTACCATCCTCTTTTAACTTTGTTCTAATTATTAATTTTTTGTTGGAAGAAACTATACTTGATGGAAACGTTTTAGTACCATCTCAAGATTTATGCATTCTCAAAAAAGTTGTCACAAGTCTTTTATATACCTTGAAAATGTTATTTACTATTTGGATGAAAATGGTTAACACTCCTCTTTCTATGAATAGGCACAATATCTGGAATCCAAAATTGATCCATAATATCAATTTTTTCTGGTGGACTACTGCTCATTGTGAGATTCTTACATTGGACAACCTACAAAAGAGGGGTTTCCAACTATCAAATAGATGTGTCCTGTGCTATTCCTAGGAGGAGATGGTGGATCACCTTTTCTTCAACTGCCCTTTCGCTTGGGACATTTGGACTGCACTTCTGATTTCTTTTGAAGCTAGCTAGGTTTCCCATTATGAGCTAGATGAGAACAAGGGTTGTTGGTGCTCCCCTTTTGCTAACCCTTTAATAAAGGAGTTGTGGAACCGAACTTTACCTCACATTTCCTCGGCCATTTGGAAAGAAAGTAACAAGCAAGTTTTTAGAGACAAAAATAGAATCTCTATGGAGGTTTTTCATAGTATCTTACAAAATGTTGTTGAGAATGTGAAGGTGGCTAAAATACAAAATGCCATTGCCTGCCCTTCATTGTTGGAATCTAGAGTAGTGAGAAACTAGGAGCCGAGAAAGGATTTGAATATGGCAAGTTCATTAAAATAGGGACTCCGAAAAGCTACTAGTTGGATCTCTCTACTTCTTGGGTGGTTAAAGTTGAATTTTGATGGTGTGTCGAAAGAAAATCTGGGAAAGGCTAGTGTTGAGAGAATCATCAGAAATGAGGAAGGTAATTTAGTTGCAGCTTGCGTGGGAGATCTTGGTATCAAAAGATTCAAAACTAACAATGGGGCTAAAGATATTGCTTCTTATTGTGGTATCAAACTGGCCGTCACTTTAGGAATCAGCTATATTCAGGTGGAATGAGATTCTAAATTAATCTTAGACCTTCTAATTGGTACCTCGTGTCCTAATTGGAAATTCGTGTCTACATTAGTGATGCAAGAAGATTGCTCCAAAAGTTCTCTATGGTTTACATCAAGCATTCCTTCAGGGAGGGTAATAAGACAAAAGACAATTTGGCTAACCTGGGTATAACTCTATCTAAATGGTAGGTGTGGGGATTTTGTTCCAATCTCTCCACAAATAAAAACAATTTAATTAGCAATGATAAACAACACCATTGAAGTGGAGATCCTACCCTTAGCACTAGGAAAGTGGGTTTTTCTTAGGAGTTTTCCTAGTGTCATGTCCTCTCTCATTAAAATGATGAAGACCCTTATTCTTCTCATGCAATCCAGCTTAGCTTTGCACTAGTAAGTGTGTGCAGCCATGAATAATCAACTTAATCAGTTGTACAACAATTTGAGTAACTCATCACATGGGGAGGTATTCATTTTGTTGATGGGCCTTGCATTCTCGTTTTCACTTTGCTTCTTTTCAGTCATCAAAAGGGTTATATTTGGCCTATTGACTCCTGTTTTGTTGCTTTAGAGGTTCTGGGTAACAACTATTCTTTTCTGCTACATTTAGTGGGAATAATTATGGTTGGAGATTGGGTTCATGTGGAGCCCACCTCTAGTGAAATTCTCAAAAGTGACGAAGACTTGTGGTGGATCTTTGTTAAAGGTGGCATTGCTTGCTATTTTAAGAATTTGAAGGGGCATGATCTTGCCCTGTTGGTTCAATAACAATTTGCAAAATCATGAAACAATGGGCAGGTTATTATCAGAAGTGTCCAAATTGCCACCACTAAGGGTTACATTGCTATTGCCACTGGTCTGTGGATGGAAGGGCTACTCGTAGCAAGGTTTTGACTTGTTCCCCTCCCACTGATCTAAGAAATATTTGTGGCTTGGATAGTCTACCCCAAAACTTGGAAATCGACCCTTTGTCAAGAAAACCCTAGTGTTGATTGTTAACCTTTTGCTTCCTTTGTTTTGCCTATAAGTTTGAGCCCTTGACTCCCATCACTTGTTCCTTGCAACCTTCTCAATCTTATGATATCTTCTCTAATTCTTCCCACTCTAAGGAAGATAATTTTGATGATTCTTTAGTTGGAGACCCAAGAGTTGCTTACTAGGTTGACCCTGCGGCCCTCAATCCTAAATGGTTCAAGATCATGATCCCTAGTTGGCAAGTGTCTGCCCAACAAGATGCTTTGGACAAAAGCTCGCCCCTCCCTTCTACCAGTAAGACTAATCCTCAAGGCCTGACCCTGACTCTGGGTAAGCCATTGTCACCCATCGCTGTCCCTGCTGACACTCAAGTTGTTCACATGGGTATCCTAAGTAGAAAAAATGTCTCCCCTTCCCCCCATTCAGATTATGGAAAAGTCTCCCTCTAGGCCTCCATTTGGCCACTTGGATGGTGCTGCTGATATGGAGCTGTGTGCCTCTTGCCACCCTCTGAACGATATGCTTGTTGATCTTCAGACCTCCTAAGGTGTTTTGAGAGAAAAGATCAATAAGCTGGAAACTAACATGAATAATATTGTTAGTAATCGAGATAGTATTGCAGCTTCTCTCTCTTCTGGTAGGCTCAAAGGCAAAGCAATTCTGTGTCAGGTTATGGAAAAAGTGGAAACTACTCCTTTGTTAGAGAAGATGAATTTGATGATGGATGTATTGGAGGTGATCACTAGCCTCAAGGACCTCAATTCTCTGCAGGATGGTAACTAACATTTTCACCTCTTGGTGCTTAGTGCTGTTTGTCTTTGTTGTGTTTACTATTTCTGTGTCTATGTGGGTTCTACCTCTTATGAAACCCTGTTTTGCTGGCCTTAAGGTGTTTTGTATTGGGTGGGAGGCCCTGTAATCCCTCTTTACTTTATTAAAAAAAAGTCAGAGCATTCTTTATGCTAATAAGAATTCAAAGAGACCTAAGCTTGTAGCAAAATCTGTTTTTGGCACATTATTTAAAATAATTTTAGCTTGATGACACTGACTTCTTAAACCTAGTTCATAAAACATTGTAACTTCTTTTGAACTACACAAGAAATCCGCAATGTGGGGAAGTGGATAGTTTTGATTGCCTTAGAAATTCTAAGTGCATCATTGTTTAATTGACATAAATTAATATTAGAGACTTCAGGATGAAATCACATAGGAAGAAATGAGTGTTAGATATATTAGTGTTAGATGTATTAAATATGGAGTTAGTGGTTTTCATTGGCACTCAGATTAGTAGCATGCTCTTTTTTAATTGCTAAATGAGAGTTTTGTTGGGGCCCTTACTTGTGAAAAAGATAGGCATTACTGGAAGATCAGGAGACAACAACTCAACCTCACAAAACTCCAACTCACTGGAAACAAACTATCCAACAAAAGAAGCCAATATCACAGGCTAGCTACTAAAGCCAATAAAGACATTAAAGAGTATACTAGGCAAAGAAAATTCCACAAACAACCTTGTTGTAGAAATGAAGCCAATACCAAATGCTCAACAGTCACCATGGCCTTTCTTCTGCACTTTCGAGAAAAGAGGCCCTGCATAGTCCGTAAAGATTCTTCATTGATTGCTGTCATTGTGTCCATCTGCAGTCTCTCTTCTTCAGATTTACACCCACGATGCTTCGTAGGCTTAAGCTCTGAAGAAAACACCTTTTCCAAGGAAGAGATTCCCCTGGTGTTGTTCCCCTGTTGTTGTTCAGACCTTCAAAAGTGGGGAAGATAATCTTTTGAAGCTCCAAGATCTCTAACCCACAAAGCAAGGTCCTGTAGCTGAGCCAAAACCTACTTCCTTCTCCTGATATTTCACCACCAAAGTCAACGACTTCTGCCCACTGTCCTCAAATCTAGAATCTTTGACAGCTCCATCATCCTAATCTGCTGACATCCTTAAAAATCTTCCTTGATACCACCTGCTAGGGTCCATACCTACTAGCCTCCTGAGCTGCAAAGAAACAACCATGGATCCTCCAGGAAAAATCCTCATCTGACTTGCTAGGCTTTAGGGTCCATTTTTGGAAATGTACCAAACATGAACCTCACATCTTAGAAGAGGAACACTTGGCTTCCTTGTGTCCAATCTTGTTGCGATGGAAGCATCTAAAAAGCAGCCCTTCAAAATCCACAAGCTGAAGCCAGGCTCCTTGGGAAAACAAATGGAGATGGAATGATTAACAGGTCTGGGAACATCTACATAAACACAGATCCAAATGCAGAAGCCCTTTGACCCATCTATCTCAGGATCAATCATACAAATCCACCCACCTTCTCAGCCAACAACTTAATCAGATAAGCATTTCTACAGGCCAGTGGAAGATGGTAAAAAATAAACCATGTTGAAAACCTTGCAATAGCTTCTGCCGCAGGGTCAAGAAAGGGCTTCCAGAGGTACAAAAACAAATCAATCCTGCCATGGAATGAAAGACCTTTCGGCCCCTCCTCCATCTGAAAACTGTAATAGGAAGAAACTTTGGAAAGAAGAGACAAAGAAGAGCACTTGATCTCACTCCATGAAAACTCTATCCACAGGATGATCTATTCAAACTTCAGCCTTTTGCCCAAAATTCTATAGACAAGGGATTTGTTTCTGGTTATTTGGAAGAATAGCTTTGAGGGATCTTATTCCAAAAAGGCTTCCCAATGAGAGGGAAATAGACCAAAAGTTGTCCTTAGAGGGTGGATTCTCTTCCAGCACAGCCTTAGCTTCATTCCTATTCTCCTAGCTACTTCCATCCACACTGTCCAAAGGAACCTCAGTGATGCAAAACCCCTATGAACCTCTTGAAATCCCTACATTGGGAAAATTCTTATCTTTGGCGATATGTTTCCTGCAAAATATCCGCAGGTATGGAAAGGATTCGAAGCATTTCTGCATTCCACAAACACCTTGCCATCCTCTGTTCTAGCTTCAGACTATTGCCGCTGCTGCATCTTTTCCTTGCTTAAGCTATTTGGCTGGGATGACTTATTTAAGCCCTGATGAGAGATTTCCATGCCTTAGCTGTGCCCTCTAGACCAGCTTCCAACATTTTAGATTCTAGAATGAAGAGAACTTCTGCTTGGCAGCACTTCTTGGTCACAACATTTTCTGATGTTCAAGCTTTCTTTGCATAAGCTCTCTCTAAAGGAAAACGAGCGTGAGGTTTTGCATCCAGGTCGATATTGATGATGTGTTTTTATGGCAATTTGTGTTTCCTTGAGCTAGCAGAAAGCATTGTGTATCCATTTCTAATCAGGACCAGTGGCCTCCTAGTTATAACAGTCAGCAGCTAGAGGTAGTGCATTTGAATGCCTCTCAATGTCTGTTAGATCCATGTTAAGATGAATCTGTGCTAGTGGCATTTGCAATCCACAAAATGTCAAAAACTTAAATTGAGTCACAGTATGCCATTAGTCCACAACCATCATAGAGCACATTGGAATCAGCATGTGGGTATGGTACACTGGTACAGCAAATTTTTTTGTTGGGGCTGGGTACATCCATACAAAAAACATATATAAATAATAAAAATACACACATTTGCAGCCTAGAAACAGGAATCAAGCTCAGAATACCACATATCATGCATATGCTAAACAAATCTACCATAAATATTGCATATTTGAAATACAAAAATATTTATTCAATATCAATTTATCAAACTTGAATGTAATGATAGATATTCATTGGTCTATATTAAAATAAAAAATTAATAATCAGTGTCATATGGGTCATCATCAAGACCAACATTGGCAACATAGGTATTTCTCAGTTTATTTTCCTTCTCATCGTTGGTTATCTTAAGTTTTAGTTTATTATTATTATCTAAAAGTCACAATTACATTGTCTATATATATGCTTTTGTGTTTGGGCCGGCAAGCTCACAGAGATAAATGATTCAATACATGTCAAAGTCAAGGTACAAAAGGATGAAAGCAGTGTTAGTGTTTCTTAGATCAGATTAATCAATAAAGTACTTAAAAGAATTGCAACACATAAGACAATGAACACACAAAGATACCCTGGGAAAACCCTCCTCTTGAGGGAGAAAAACCCAGCAAATGATTCTCTTATATAAAGTAACACAAGAGCAGAAATCTGCTTACAACTCAGGCCCAACAATGGCCAATGCTTGATACAATGTATTCGCCCTTCTTCTAAATACAAACAATGCAATGACTATGAAATCCTCCTTGAATCCGAGCTGCTGCTATAAGGTGCGAATTCTGCTCATAAAGAATAGTGCGAACTTGCTTGAGATGGGATAAGTTTACAATGACAAAGTGACCTTGTATATATACAAGAGAGGCGCCTCTTCAAGGTAGGTCGGCCTTCTCAAGTAAAACATAAATAAAGATAAATACAACTAGGGTCGGCCCCAAGCAACAATTAATAAATGCGAATCATGTTAGCGTCGGCCCTTTGTCATTAATAATTGTGTAGCCATGAATTAAATAGCTGAAGGCTACTTATTTAATTCATGTTCTTCTTCTTGGTATTTGTGCAAAGGAAGTGCAGCCCGAAGCTGCTATAACATCAACACTCCCTCTCAGCTAGGGATGAACTTCCACCTGCACAAGACACATCATATCAGAATGAAAACAAAATAGAATATCACCTCAACGTGATATCAACCATTATGGCTACCTCCATAGATGGTATGAACAAGTGCTCATCACTTAATGTGATGTTGTCACCTCAATGTGACTTTCACCATGGCTCTCCCAGAGGGTGATACACAAGCACAAATAAATCATCACGAATTCCCTCACGTGATGCTATCATGGAGTCACACACATGACATCCACCATAGCTTCTCCCAGAGGGTGGAAACAAGGGCTTACACCTCAACTCTCTCTCAGCAGAGAATTGCATTATCAAGGGCTTGCACCTCAACTCTCTCTCAACAGAGAATTGCATTATCAAGGGATTTCACCTCGAACTTCTCTCAAAGAAGAACTCATTAAACAAAGGAACACTGATACTGAGACTCCCTCTCGATCTTGGCTTCAGAGATTGCAAAGGAGACTTTTGGAGATGCACTCCCTCTAGCCATCAACTCAGTCCCTCTAGTGTTTACTCCCTGTTGATCATTTCTTTGGTTGACATGACTTCTTCACAAGGTGCCTCAAGCTTTTCATCACTTAAGTAATCTCTTATCATCTTCTTCCCCCTAAACCTGTCCAGGAAGCATTTTAGATAGAGATTACTAACAGTCCATAATTATCCAAAGAAATATCAAGATTAGAATTGTACAAGTTATATCATGAATGACATTTTTCCAAAGATCTTATGCTAGTGAACACAACACAATTCAAGAGAATCTACTATCTCTCTTAATTACAAGATCCAAAGAACAAATAAATGATATAACTCAGCAACCAAAGAATACTTATCTTTTTAACTATTCTGATAGGTCCAAATGCTAGACATAGTGTGATACGTTGTACTTGAGCTCAGATCAGTCCGTACCCTTCACAGTTTGAACACAATGACGACCTGAAAGGTACTTTGTCTTCGAGAGATATCTCCAGTCATCAATGTAGTCCAATGATTGCATGCTATGACTCCAAGCTTGATCATTTCTCCATTCAGTATGACTTCGATATCCAATCTTTCCAGATGCAAGTTGCTTGATGCTTAGGTTATCTCAATGTTAGAGCATGAATTAATAACTACAAAACAATTCATGAACATTATTCAACCATGCAATACTTATCTCATGGATTTCAAAAATCTCCTAAGTAATAGATAATTAATTCATTAATCATGACATGTCTTTCTTTCAATTTCACAGAAGAGCTGATCTCAGCAAAACAAAAGACAAACTTCACAAATTGGCATGATCCTACTTGCAATGAATAAATCTAAAGAATCTTATTACAGTGATCACTATTTACTAGTCACACATAATACTAAGTAAATAATGTCAGAATTGCATAACTCAACAAATTGAATTTTACCCTAGAATAGTAAATACAATCAAAAGCAAGGAATACTTATCTCTTAAATATTGTGAAGGGTGGACACCGTATGATATGTTGCTCTTGCGCTTAGTACACAACATTCACAGCTTGAACATAGGCCCATGACTAGAGTTGAAATTCACTAGAATCATTTTGGGGAGAGATCTCAATCACATCCACAAACGAAGCATGTTGATTAGGCCTGGTAGGACATTCCTTCGCATAGTGACCAAATTTGTCACATTTAAAGCATTGAACACGAGAGAGGTCCCATTTCTTCTTGAATGCAGGAGCACCATCTGACCCATTATCTCGATTCCTTTTAAAGAATCCTTTCTTCCAAACTTTTCCTTTCTTCGATGAATGAGAGGCGAGAACATGTAAATCTTCATTCTTTGAACTTTGACCAATGCCCCTTGCCGTTAGTCTCGACTCCTCTTGAATGCAGTCAATCCTCAATCGATCAAACTTGGGAAGTTCAGATCTTGCACTGATTCCTTGAATAAACAACTCCCATGAAAGCGGAAGACCATTGAGAGCAATCATGGTCAAATCCTTGTCATCAACAATATGACCAATGGTAGAGAGTTGATCTCTCAATTCGGAAATCTTCATGAAGTAGGTGATGACAAACTCTTCTTCCGCCATCTTAATGTGAAGTAGTTGTTGCTTCAAGGTTAGGGCACGACTGGTGTTGTTGATTTCGTACATCTCTTCCAATGTTTTGAACATCTCCCTTGTAGTATCCAACTTGAAGACAATCGGGACAATATGATCTTTGACGGAATCAACCAACACTTTCTTTGCCCTAGTATCTTTCTTCCTCCACTGCAACTTCTCTTCTTCCTCCTCAGGTTCAGGAACTTTTGTTTTCACGAACTCAGCTAAATCATTCTCTTCCAAAGTGAGCATGATTCTGAATCTCCATGATGTGTAGTTCGAAATCCCTTCGAGTCTATCCTCGATTTTCAGACCATTCACCATCTTGAGAAATTTAGAAGATAGACTAAAAAAGAATAAAGTGAGTGTTGCAAACTAAATCTGATCACGATCTTTTTCACACCCGCTCTGATACCATGTTAGTGTTTCTTAGATCAGATTAATCAATAAAGTACTTAAAAGAATTGCAACACATAAGACAATGAACACACAAAGATACCCTGGGAAAACCCTCCTCTTGAGGGAGAAAAACCCAGCAAATGATTCTCTTATATAAAGTAACACAAGAGCAGAAATCTGCTTACAACTCAGGCCCAACAATGGCCAATGCTTGATACAATGTATTCGCCCTTCTTCTAAATACAAACAATGCAATGACAATGAAATCCTCCTTGAATCCGAGCTGCTGCTATAAGGTGCAAATTCTGCTCATAAAGAATAGTGCGAACTTGCTTGAGATGGGGATAAGTTTACAATGACAAAGTGACCTTGTATATATACAAGAGAGGCGCCTCTTCAAGGTAGGTCGGCCTTCTCAAGTAAAACATAAATAAAGATAAATACAACTAGGGTCGGCCCCAAGCAACAATTAATAAATGCAAATTATGTTAGTGTCGGCCCTTTGTCATTAATAATTGTGTAGCCATGAATTAAATAGCTGAAGGCTACTTATTTAATTCATGTTCTTCTTCTTGGTATTTGTGCAAAGGAAGTGCAGCCCGAAGTTGCTATAACATCAACAAGCAGCGGCACTTGAAGATGATAATTTTTTCAGGTCAAGGAAAGCTCCCATTGTTTAGCCTATTTTTATGCTTCTTACTTTATTATACTTATTATCAATGCAGGAACTATGGTATTAGTAGTTTTCTAGATTAAGAAACACACTAATCCTTTATGAGCCATTATATGTAACCCAAAATGAGGTTGCTAAATATGAAAGGGGCTGGTTCAAGCAGCAAGAGGGCAGAAATGTTGACTGAGCAGCAAACAGAAACAGCAAGATCTAGTAATGGTGGGCATAAATATGTCAATTGAGCAGCAAATACACAATTTTTTCTTGCTAATTGCTATTGTGATCAGATGTTAGAAATTTTCTTGCAGTGCATCAAATACATGTTGCACAAGGTTTATTGTTTTCTTTGCTGTTCCTGCAGACCTCTGGCACGCTAAACTTCATTAATAAGAGAAACAAAATTCGTTCAGGGTTTTTCAATAATCAAGAAGTCAGAAAAATGTGTTGAAAAAGTTGCTCGAGTTTGGAATTGTGACAGAAATGGATTTGGAATGCTATGTGTGCCTTAGAATCTTCTAGCTTCGTTCCTTGCCGATCCCAAATGTTTCAGATGCTATAAAACTGAACCTTGCCTAATTTTGCAGTTGAATTTATGCAGAATCTGATTCCAGGACAAATAGTACCCGGAATTGGCCTGTTTTCTTGTCAATCTGGTACCCTAGCTTCAAATCGGTTTCCTTGCATTTCTTATGTCTAGATATTGAGGAGAAATCTCAAGATAGCATTGCTAGGAGGGAAAGTGATTACTCTTTGGAGTCTAGACTATAGATGAACCAACTTTATTATGTCTATAAGACACCCTTATTGTAGAGGTTGCTTTGCTTCACAGCAAAATACTGCACCCAAAACAAGCCATCAGTCTCCTAAAACAGGTTTGATTTTTTTTGGAGACTGCTTCATTTAAGTCTCCACAACATATGAATTGCTGCTTATAATGAATGATGTTTATTGAATTGGAAAGTTATTTTTTGGAGCTTTATCATGATTCAAAATAAATGATTAATTAATAAAATATATAACTATTTGGAGAGTCAGGTGTCGCCATATCTACCATATGAATCTCTGCCCCATGCTTCACATAAAAACATGTTATCAAATCAGAAGTGAAGCTGCAATTTTTATGATTCAGAAATACTAGAAACTATAAGGAATTAATCCCTAATATGTTTTCAATGCCTTTCTTCCTTGGTCATCAAGAAACATCCCCACACAGACTAATTGAATGGAAAGACCTGTCTTAAGAGGACAATATCTACATTGTAAGGGATCTGATTCCGTTCACCTAATGCATAAGGAGAGTAGAGGACAACTGGTAAAACAGGAACTTTTAATGGATATAATCGTAAGATTAAAAATGCTGCTATGGACTCAAGCTATATCAATCAATCCTTTGCAGGCTCTATAACATACCCTCTCGGTTTAATTTGTATGTTTGATCAAAACTCACCCTCGTTGAGCCCCTTGTATTACAGTTTATGGGTGAACCTTGCAATGCTTGAGGTTAGGGTTCATTTCTGCTCTGGAGGCTGTCTTGTAGTGTTCCTTTGCTTGTTTGACCTAAATGGTTACAAGTTTGCGTTACCTTGGGATTTGAGTATATTCAGGTATACCTATGTATGAATTACCATGGCCAATATTTGTGTATACCCATATGTGAGTCATCATGGGTGATCTTTGTATATGCCTATGCATGAATCATCATCGCTGATCTTTGTGTACAATATAAGGCCAACATTTGTCTTAAACATCCAAGATTAGGAAACTTAAAATGTTTAAAGAGTTATGCTTCATTAGATCATCTTGATCTATTGTGATATAGTGGTAATTGATGAATTGTGTGTATCATACATATCGTCTGTTCTCAGGCCCCTTTCTATCTCACTGTTTCTTCTTTGGTATTTACTACATTGCTTTGTGGAGTTAATCCATCTTGAAGGAATAAACCTGTTTTCACAGGCCCTCGAACAAAATGTGAGGAATGCTGATGGTCCAAACAACTGCAAAGGGAGAAGATGATTACAGTTGAGAGTGACCACCTCAGTTGAGTGAGAAGGGTTAGGCAGAACTATGAACAGGGAGGAGAAATTTGTTGAAATCTAAATAACTTAAAACAGAAAAGCTTTCCAAAAATTTGAAAGGAATAAACTTCAGTTTCTCTTCAAGTGTGGGGATAGTATTTGTTGGAGGAAGAAGCGAGTCCTAATATAGTTGAAAAATGTTTTGCTAGAGACTTTAAAGTTTAATACTTAAGTACAGTAAATGAATTGATAACTTTCATTTATTGATTATAAACTTTTGTGTCATTAGATCCATAGAGTATTTAGTTGTGATTTTAAGTAAATGATCTCTTCAATAAGAGTTAAGCTCTTTTTTTCTTAATGATCTCTGCCTTTTTTTCTCTGGATTTTTTATTAGTACATGGATTATGGTCAAACATATCAAAACTTTTAATGGCTTGTAGATTTCAACCAATTTCATGTAGATACCATGATGAAGTGAATAACTGCTTGTCTTCTCTTATATTTTAGGGCCTGGTGATGATTCTGATAATCTTGAGCAGTCCACATGGCAAGATCCAGAAGTGAGTACATTCTTCTTGTTTCTGATAAGCTTCTTCCTTGTTTGTGTATGTGTGTAAGCTAATATTATAGTGGTATCTTCCTATTTAAATGCTTATGATGATTGTACAGTTCTATTTTCCTCTTTGTTAATGTTTTGATTAAGGATTGGTTTTAATATTTAAGTTTTTAAATGCAGGTTGTGAAATTGTTGTCTGAACATTGTGTTGTTCTATATCTTCCACAAGGAAGTGCAGATGCTCTTCAGTTTTCTGCAATATGTATCCTTCAGATGTAGGCATCTTGTGATTATCATAGAAATTTCATCTTTATACTTGTTTGGAACACTAATAAGGTAAACTATCCATATCAATTTGAGCTTGGGAGTTGAGTGTTTAAATTTGTGTAATCTTAGTCAAGGTTATGGCATTGTCCAATCTTCATTTTGCAATTGTAAACTAACACTGAAACCTTGTTTTATTTGTTTCATAAGAAAAAAGTAGAAATATTAATAAATGCTAAGTTTAATGCCTGATCAAAAGGAGATTTCTGAGAACACAGTATACTTGACTTAGAAGTTACTTGAAGTCATTATTAATTGAATGGTCATTAATTATTGTGCAATAAATTGCTTGTCTTCTTTTTGGTGATTAGTTGATGTTGAATTCAAGTTTTTGAGTTGATTTGGTGGTTGTGTATTTTCAAAAGTTCTGCTGTTTGTTTTAATGACTCGGACAGGATGATTGTCTAATACATGTCATTTAAGTATCAACACAAGATATAAAACTTGATTTTGAAGTATAGAGGTTAGCTCGTGGATTTTTAGTCTATGCACTCATGGAACATCCTTCACTGCCCTGGAGAATCCTATATTATTGTTATGTGTATTCTTAACTGTATAAACCACTATCTGTATGGGTTTTTAATGCTTGTGCTCCAAGCTTGGTTCTTTCCTTTCTTAGCATCCCAAACCTTTGCTAAATTGTTCGATTCTAGTGATGGAACGAGTGTTGAGGAGGTTCACTGATGCATTCAACATATGCGCCTATTACAATTGCTTAATACAGAAGAGATCATAGTTAAAAAACTTAGACTTGGCATATCCATCAATACTTAAATTCCTTAATTTGTTTTTTTTTTCGCAAAATATAGTTGCAAAATGTATCAATGGAGTCTATAAAATGGGAAGTGTTCTCTATTAGATTTGAATAGAAACAGAGTACAATATCACATCATCATGCAATTACAATGGCCAACCAATAACTGTGATATGCATTATGAATTGATGATGATTGTCATTGAAAATCATCATCATAAATTACTTCTCAAATCCACTCCAAACTTGCTCAAATTCACTCAAGGAAACATGCAAATGCTGTGTGAGGAAATGTTAAGGGGTGAAGTTGCATAGAAAGACCAAAATCCCCCATTTCGCATTGTTTTTTTCCTTGTGTACACAGTCAAAGCACATCTGACAAATCTGCACCATGGACTTGCTGAAAATTGTCTCTGCCGACTTGTGAGTTTATGTTCGAGTATTTTTGGATGCAGAAAAAGTTGCAGTACTCACCATTTGTGAGCACTCACAAATTTTAAAACCATGGAAGAGATGAACACCAACCGTTGAGTAGGCTCTTTTGCATCGTGTTTGGGATTACTAGGGGTGCTTTAAAGATCTAAAGCTAACAAAAAATGTAGCTTATATTAGTTTAGACTAAAAGATTTTAGCTTATGCCTATACCTTCATATCCTTGCTATGTTTTCTAAAGGTTAGGTCTTAGCAAGCATTAACCAAATCGTGGCATAGATTGATGGCTATAATCATACATGGCAGGAATAGAGATATTATTGGCTTTGTAGGTTAGTTTAATGATCATGTTATTCATTGTAGTTGTCATAACATGGAATGATGGTTCCTTGTCCATCCATGGTTGGATGAGAGGTGGTGGCTCATGGGAAGTTAGAAAAAAGACTGTCAAAGAAAGAAATGCACTGCTTCAGAAATATGTTTCACATTGGGTTCATAAAAAATGTTTTATTCGGAAACTCTCTTTAGAACCAACTAACATGGGATAAGATGAATTTAATATTGTAACACTTCAAAGTCCGAGATGGAATGACAAGACAAGCAGGCAAACAGAAGGATGCCTGGCAAGAAATTGTTGTAGGAATGGTTTTTCTGTGATTGCTGATGTTCTATATAGCTGAAGCAACAAGTAAAATGAAAAATCTACTGAAATATTACAACCCAGTATTGAGCTACTCACAAGGGAGTGGCACACTTAACACTTCACATTCCCTTTCTTCTCAACAAGGGGTGCACACTGTCTCAACTTTGCAGCCCAAGGTCTCCCATTTAAGGGCAGAGGGCTAAGGCATACACTATATCCAGTGGTTCCAACTCTTATCTCCAAATGTTTAACTTGAATTTTCTTGTCCTAAACACCCTCGATACCAAAACATGTACACCCTATATGAATCATTGGGTTTTATTTTCAAGCAAAAATGTTTGTAGGTGAAATGGAGGGATGACATAAAACTGTATTAGGAGGACCACTGCATGGGATTATGTGAGAAGAGATAAAACCACTTCTCTTTTACCCATGGGCCATATAAAGTAAGTATATAAAAACAATGGTTATAAAGGCAGTTGCTGCCTGAAGGAGAGACAGGGCATCAGTTAAGATTGTTCATATGGTCAGCAGGATTCCATTTTATTTCTGATGCCACATTGTCTTCCCTGGCACATAACAACATTACATAAATACATGGTATATCACTAAACACCAAACACCATCTTCACTGCTTTGGACTTCTTACAAATCCATTGGTTTTTGCACTTAGACTAGGCACCTAGGGCTTTTTTATACCCTTAAGCCACATTTAGTCATTTGCCATTTCTAATTTTCCACAATACATTCCACAGAAAAAATAGAACTTGTTACTGTGTTAGTCCTAGAAAAAGAATAAGACTGGAATTCAAACATCATAATTTTAAACTAATTTTTTTAAATTACCACAAAGTGCAAGCAAATTCTGGCCATAATAATACCGGAGAAAGAATAAGACCGGCATGCGACTGTCATGATATTTATACAAGTCCTCATAAATTGCATTTGAACTTATGCCAATAACAAACCCAATTGCAAAAATTGTTATCAACTGCTGGTTACCAGCACAACTTCAATAGGATGCTGCCATGTTGTAATCTATATTTTGGGTGTGCTCTTTGCCAAATATATGCATTTTATGTAGTCAATGGTGGAAAATTGGTTTTATGCCATATAAGAGCCTTGTACCCTTGGATGAAAGCAAAACTAGTTAGTCGCATCGTGAGTCTCTATCCCCTTAATCATTTTGATGCAAAGATCAAGGTTGTATTATACAAAACAAGGTCATTGAAGTGCTTTAGGTCATTTTGTTGAACTTCTTTTGTGTGAAAGGCCTCAAACGTGCTCCAATTGCCTTCACACACTGAAGCGCTTCAACGTTGACATAAAACGTGGATAGCAAGGCTTTGATGATTTGGTGCTTTTGCACCACAATCCTCCCACCACAAATCTGCAATGAGAATATTTATAACTTTTTAAGTAAACTCAAATTGAAATTATTAACCAATTATATTATCTATGGGACTATGATTTAACTTTTGAAGGACTCATTTTATTTTGAGCACTTGGTTGCTAGGTTGTTCTCTGTTGAATTGTATCTCCAAAGGTTATGCTAGGCATTTTCCTCCCCATGCATGTGTTTGGGCCATCCATAATTTCCTCACATGTTTTAAAGGAATTGAAGAAGAAGACGTTGGGATTTAAGTAATAGGTTGTTGCATGTATTTGTTGGTCGTTTTCTTTGTTATCTTAAGTTATTTTCTGATTTTCTGGTATTTCCTGAATTTTGACAACCAAAATAAACTGGAACAGTAGTTTAAAATTGAAAATGAATAGTTGGAATTGCTTGATCAAATCTGTGTGTTACACTTGATAATATATTGCTGGAAAAGCATGACAGCAGTACATAACATCACAGTAAACCCTGTATCTGAGATTTGATCAATTGGACAACTGCAATGTGGACATAAATTCACTAGAAACAATATTTCTAAGTTTGTAAATATCAAATCTCCTTAGAAAAAATGCAGATATGGAACCAACTTATGCAAATCTGATTTATACCAACCAAAGAATTTAATAGTAATATGGCAATGATTTCTGATTGGTACAGCCTTCTGAATGCCACTACAGCTCTGCATGGACAGCTGTACACTCCCAACACCTTCAGAAATTGGCACAACAGCCCTCCAAATAAGGCGATCAACAATAAATGAGGGGTGATGAGCCCGGGAATGACGGCAGATGGTCCTCTCGAGAATGGTGCTTAGCAAAATAGTGATTTCAAGGCAGATTGCAGTTCTTAGGTTGTCCAATAGACCTCTGATCAGCAGTTCGCCCACCAGTATGTCATGAAAAATATGCCAAATGCTGATTGCAGCCTTCACAAAATATTTCAATCTGTAGTTCGCCCTCAAATTGGATGATATCAACAATAAATAGGAAGGTACGACACCTCTAAACCCTCACAATGTGGTACAAATCTGTCCTAGGGCAGGCACTCTAAGAAAATGTGTCGAAATTAGCAACAAAATATGCAGAAAGAACATTTATATTAGCAACCTGGAAATAATATTGATATTGATATTCTCCTCCGCAAAATGGCACTCCAGATCTAGCCAAAAATGGTGGTGGACAGCAAGAATAAATTCTGAAAACCCAACATGAAACTCTCCAAATGCAGATCTCTAAGTTTGCTTGCAAATCTACAATCAACCCAAAATATTCCCAATAACAGCTGATTGCTCCGATGAATGATATTGAGGGCTGTGAATGATCAATGGTGCCCCAAACTCTGAGATCAGCAATGGCATGCTTAGTATTTGCTTGCAAACAAATCACCCGGCTGGAAAACTCACTATAAATTCTTTAGAATCAGCTCCAGTGCAACCTGTGTGTGAGGATGCCCTAGAAAGAAATGAGAGTTTTTGTTCCCAATTCTGACAAAGAAGTCCAAGAGGGTTTTCATCCTCCCAAACCGCAACACACCAAGGGTTTTTGGCCTTGGATGCCCTAGATTGAACACACTGCTCAAGTCTGAATATTTGATGGAAAAGAATCAAGATAACCTGAATGAATGATGAAATGAAGATAGGCCCCTCCTTGATATACCTTTTTTAATTGGGCTCTTGGGTCATAAATTTCCCTCTTAAGTATCTAAAAATACTAAAAAAAAAAAAATCTATTTTATTTTAAGTATTTATAATTTTTTTTATTTTAATACTAGTGTTTAGAAGCACCTTTTATTCTAATTATAATAATATTATTAAGTTGCCCTTAAAATTAGAGATTATTGGGCCCAACTTAAATAATATTATTAATTTAATTTAACCCAAAAAAGGGGACATGACACTTTAGATCAATTTGTGCAATGTTCCATCAAGTTTCTAAGACAGGGACAACAAAGGGGATGTCCATTAAAAAAACAGAGAAAAATTTAAAAGTAAGGGGATATTTCAAATATTCATTTGATATCATTGGTAAGGCATTCATCATATACATTATAGATCCTTAATACATATGTTGAATTGAGAGTTCACATGAGAGTTTAGTTCAAAAAGATTCAGCAGCAACAGTTTTCAGTTTTATTTGCGAGTCATAAGTTTAATTTTTCAAAAGTCAGATTTCGTAGCTCATCAATATCAAATTTCTTAAGTTGTTCCAAGATTTTGGCCAGTACAAATTTCCACTCTCAAAATTCAATTTTTATATTTTAAAAGTTCAGATCTCTATTTTCAGAAATTCAGATCAAACCAGAGCCATTAGGTTTCTGTATATTGTCAGATTTCTGATTCTAGGACACAATTTCAGTACAGCCATCTGAAAAAATTGAAATCAATATTTTCACAGCCATATAAAGATAAACCCCAAAATGTTAAAATGGGGAACCATTATGGCAACATGCTACAATATAGATGGATTTAAACAAGCATTGACATCCATTTTGTGATCGAGTTTAATAAAGAACAATAAAAATATTGGCCGAAGATAAATTGAACATATTAAATAGAGTAGGTGGGCCAAAAACGATTGACAAAAAACAGAAGAGCCTTGTCAATAAATATAAAACCAACTTTGTTGAATGGGATCATGACAGATAATTCAAATCACTATTTGTTCAAATCTTACTTCTGCTTAGAAATAGCAATTGCCTATTGAAAAAAAGTCAGTCATGTCTTATTTTAAGGGAAATGTAGTGGTGGTAGTCAGAGAACTAGATACTTGAGAATATGTATTAGATTGCACTCTAGGTATTTGAGAAATGTCACTGCATTTTAAGGGTGGATCATTCCATTTAAAATGTGCAAGTATTTCGGTGTGGAAATGAAACCTTTGTTAATTTTAGGATCAGAAATGCAATTAAGCAAAAAACACAATCACAAAGAACAATGAACACCGAATTTACCCTAGGAAAACCCTCCTCCTCGAGGGAGAAAAACCCAGCAAAATATTCTCTTATAAATCAGAATAAATAAGTGCAGAAATAGCACTCAAAATCAGGCCCTAGCAAGGCTGAATCTCATACAATAAATCTGCAATTGAAGATAGTGCGGTGTCCTTGAATACACAAAATAATACCACTTCTCCTTGAAGCAAATCTGCTGCTCTTGATAGTGAACCTGCTGCTGAAGAAATTCGAATTGTAATGGAATGAATTGATACTTAATGCGGAGACTTTATCTCCCTTATATACCAAACTAGGTGCTCTCCTCTAGAGCCGACCTAGAAGAATATAATATTTTGTTTTAACAAATGATAGGCCGACCTGCCTATGATTAATTTTGCTTAGAGAAATACCTCCCGCAGCTATAAAACACTAACACTCCCTCTTAGCTAGTGAGGTATTCTCAAATATCCTTGTCATGGAGTCTCTCAACATGACATCCACAATGGCTACACCCAATTGTGGAAAGCACAACTCAGTCTCAGAGATGTGATCTTGTACAAGGGCTTTCACCTCATATTTCTCAATCTCAGATAAATATACACTACAAGGGCTTTCACCTCATATTTCTCAATCTCAGATAAATATACACTACAAGGGCTTTCACCTCATATTTCTCCATCTCAGAGAAATATACATTACAACAAGTCTTAATGATGTTGTGACTCCCTCTGGACCTCCAAGTACCTGCATCATCCGTCCAAGATTGCCTGCAATGCTTGCCTTAAGAGGAACGGTTTCCAATACACACTTTCGACATTATTGACTTGTGAGAGTCCAGGACTTAGTCCTCCTCGACTTCATTCCAGATCACCCTATTCTGAATAGGTTTGGGGTGCTACCAATGTCAAGACAAGGTTGACTGCCTTGTGCAATTCCGTTCTCTGCAGCTGAAGAGGCCTTCCAAAGACTTGGCCTTGCAACACTGCAACCCACTTAGCTGACACCTCCACTTCTTCTCAGTAAGTCACTTTAGTTCCTCGAGTCATAGGACTCCATTTTGCTGAACACATAACTCCCTCTTGATCCCTGCCTCAATACAGAGATTGCAAAAATCCTCAAGAAGTGAACTCCCCTCTATTGACTGATCTTAGAACCTTAATCCTCTTCCTGGACATGATCTCAACTCGTGCCTTGGATTCTTGGAATTTAACTCCCTCTGAATGGCAGGAGTGTAATTGAGGGATGAATCCATATTCATTTGCTCCTCAATCCATGTTGCATTTTAAAGAGATTAATGACAGTTCATAAAAAATCAAACTACCCCAATACAAATGAAGCATGTAATCATCTAGCAAATATCATTAGATAGAACAATTAAAGGAATGATACATAATAGAACTTATCTTTGTGGAATTAGAATCCCCTTAAATGCTGCACTTAAACCCTCTTCAGGTCTGCTCTTATCTTTCCTTTAGATCTGCTCATATGTAGCATTAATTCTACTCCTGAATGCTGACTCTGCTTAGTACAGTCTTAAGATATTTCTTAACAATAGTTCCTTCTCTACCAAATATTGAACAACTTTTATAATATCGCTAGAAGACAAATATCTCCTGTAGAAGAGTCTTGTGCTAGATATGCCTTCAGGCTTTCATGAACTCCTTGTTATTGCCACAATATCCAATTTAATTTGCAAATGTACTGATGAGTCACTACTTCTTCTAAACCCGTGGAATTCCAAAAATTATCTCCACGTCACTCCATTATGGGCTATTGCAAAAAGCGACACACAGATTGATGAAGCAGGCAAATAATTGAAGGAACAACAAATTATAGACGTGATTTCCAGAACTTCCCGTAATTGTTCTTCAGGATGCGAATACAAGCCTCCAATTGCGAACTACAAATTCCTGTGAGCTCTCCTGACAACCGATATTGACAATTCGCTAACCACTGAAGATCTTTGTTCCTTGGTGAATATGAATCGACGCCTATGGTACTCCCATCTCTCATTGAATAGGATTTGATGCCCCTTCGAATGTCTTATAACAACCACCAGGCTGTGTTGGCTATTGGATTCATAGACTTTAGCGATATAAATCCTCGCCTTTGTTCTCCCAGTGATTGCAACTTCAGATTAATATCGAATGATAGAAGATAGCGCTCCAAAATAATATTCTTGATAATCATCCAAAATGATACCCTTTTCAAATGTTTTCTTCTTGGTCTTATTGCTAAGCTCATGCGATGACTTGGCCTCCTCTCATTTTTTTTTGTCCGTATCTCAACATTCACCCAAACAAAATATTAGTATTGTCTGCTCAGGAGTGTGAGTGTCGTATCCCTTATTGAGTCTTGATCCCCCAAGCATTGATCATTATCTAATCAAATATTTGTCTTATTGAGAATGAGACAAAGTCGCGATTCCTATCTGTTGTTGTCGACTTAGCTTTTTTTTCTCTTCCTCAATATCAATTATTATATAAAATCGATTACTGCAATTTTGTCTTATTCAACAGCTGAGTGAGCTACTTCCTGCCTTTGTCTCTATCTGCACCAAAAAGAATACAATTCCTGAATATAAATTTGACTCCTTGGTTTGTCCTTATCGGGCGATCTTAGATTTGATTCTTTCCTCTCCCAGCGAGGATGGTCTGCTTGTCTTCTTAGATAAATTCAAACAATTGCCCAAACGATTCCCACAATCGCAATCTTTCTGCCCTTCGAAAATTCAAAGTTCTGGTACAAAAGTTTTCTGAACTTCTCTAATCAAGCTTCCGAATTCTCCAAGATTGAAAGTGACCTCCAAGGAATATGATGGAGCTGTTGTCTCAAGTCTATCTTCTACCTTGACACTGGTCACCATCTTCCACACACTGCTTTAGCCAAATCTGATCAGATCTTTCCTAAACCCACTTTGATACCATGTTAATTTTAGGATCAGAAATGCAATTAAGCAAAAAACACAATCACAAGGAACAATGAACACTGAATTTACCCTGGAAAAACCCTCCTGCTCGAGGGAGAAAAACCCAGCAAAATATTCTCTTATAAATAAGTGCAGAAATAGCACTCAAAATCAGGCCCTAGCAAGGCTGAATCTCATGCAATAAATTTGCACTTGAAGATAGTGTGATTTCCTTGAATACACAAAATAATACTACTTCTCCTTGAAGCAAATCTGCTACTCTTGATAGTGAACCTGTTGCTGAAGAAATTCAAATTGGAATGGAATGAATTGATACTTAATGTGGAGACTCTATCTCCCTTATATACCAAACTAGGTGCTCTCCTCTAGAGTCAACCTAGAAGAATATAATATTTTGTTTTAACAAATGATAGGCCAACCTACCTATGATTAATTTTGCTTAGGGAAATACCTCCCACAGCTATAAAACACTAACAACCTTACAATCCAAAATATTTTATCGTAGGTGGAAGATTTCATACATGTGAAAATTTAACTTACAACACTACAAATTATACTTCTAGTTGGCAAAGGCATTCGAACTTTAAAAACTAAGTGGCTTTTTGCATGGGGATGACTGACTGTCCTTGGGACAGTTGGGGTCATTGACGTCCCCAATCCCCCTTGGGACAACTGACCTCTCCTAATTGCCCCAAGGATGGCTGGTCATCCCCATGCATAGTTAGTATTTCTAGGATGTTAGGTCAGCTTTTTTGTAGGGTATGGCAGTGGGACATTTTTGAGGCATCTTTGTGTCCCTGGAATGTCCTAGGTACGGGTATGAGTCTAAGAATGCTAGGGATGTGTCCCCATGGAACATATATTATGCACCAAATGGGTTCATATTTTCATTTGTTTCTCCCATAGTAATCTTGGATAACATCCTTGCACTTGTGCATGGCCTCATACAAGGGTACATGGGGATGCATGCTACCCTTTTTCCATGTATCCATAAATTACATTCCAAGTGTACCCTATGTTTTGGGGACATCTAGCCATCCTTGGGATGATTGGGGACATCTTTGATATCTCTCAATAGTCTTGGGGACAGTCAAATGTTCCCATGATGTCTTATATTTTAGAAATTTTTATTTTTAAAGCATTCAAACTTAAAAAATAAAGTATAAGTGAAAGGTTGAATAGCTTAGATGAGGTATAGTTTTATGTGTTTATATCTAGAATCTTACAACTATGCCTATTGTTTGAGATTTTGCCATTTTGTATCTTGGGGCCTTCTGTTGTAATAAAATCAACGATTTTATCTTTTCGCTCCTATACTTGAATCAATGAACATTTAACATTGAATCTTGAATTTGATGCATTATGTCAATGTCTAAATTTGAATCTTGATGTCCTTTATATGTAAACTTGTAAAAAAATTCATACAAATATGACCTCCAAGATTGCTGTCCTTGAAATGTGTCCCACCACTTCATGATGTCTCTCTCCTAGAAATGTAGTGGAATGTGTTCCTATATAGATAACCCATTGGGTTTTGTTCCCCATCCATCAAGTCTAGAACCTAGCCTAAAGGTTTCATCAAAAGACCATAATTGTGTGGATTTTTAAAATTATAATTAATAAAAATTGAACAGCAACAAATAGAAGTAAAGGAAAAATGTGAATGACAAAAACAAACAAAATTTAAATGCATGTTGGTCCTAGTAAGAGAATCCATAGCTAGAAGAAGGACAATGTAATTGTGATCGATGAGATGGAAGAGGATTATGTGGCAGAGCACCTATAGTTTCTAAGAGAGGAGTGGGAAGCAGTTGTGGTTCTTAATTCCATGATATCTTCTCGATAGGTTTCTGTTCTTTGCTTTTGGTTTGTAGGGCTGCTGGTTCCCTGTTTTCTTTTAACTATATTTCAGATTTGTTGTGTCTCTTGCCTAGTTTGTTAGCTACCCTTTCTCTTTGGTGTGCTATGTTAATTTTGTTTCTTTTGGATGTAAAGGGGTTTGAGCCCCTTTCAAGGCCCCACCTTCAAAACAACAAATAAGAAGTAAAAGAAAATTTATAAGCTTTACAAACTTACAAACTAATTGAGTTGATTATTTTGCAAGTTTGTAAACTTTAAGTTACATATAGGATCTCAGCCATGCTCTTGCAAGCACTTCATTAAATAGTCTTAACAACTCTATTCCTTTTGGCCTTCTTCGAATATGGAGAGTCCAACTGCCTAGTGCTCATGATTATATGCTTAAGAGACATTAAAGAGGCGGCAATTAATTTAATGAAATTGGCAGTGAATCTTGTTTAGCATCCAAAGGGGTTGTAGTTATACTTGGTGATGTTTGCCGCCTTTTCAACCATGATTTTCAGCCCTCAAAACTTGCTTACGTACTCAAGCAGAAGATCAAGGGATCCATAAAATAGTAGGATGCCTCTCCTTAAGAAGTTTCTTTGTTTGCTATATATGATGTTGCATTGTCAGTCACAGCTTGGATAACATTCACAACACGCACTACCATGATCACCTTCTTCAACATATTGCACAAAGAAACATTTTTTGCTTCATGGGAGTCATTAATTGACTTCAAAGATACCACCTGTCTACTTGAAGCCTCTAGAAAGTTCATCAATATATGGGCCATGCCATCTATCCACACAAGACAAAATGCTACAACCAATTTTGTGCTAAATTGACTTTTTAATTTTGTACTATTACTTTATGTGACCTCCTTGCTACATGGAATGGTATGTTGCTATAATATCAAAAAGTTGTGTTTGCTATCCCTGCCTCATGATGCTTCTCTTGGTTACATGCAGTACCTTCAAGGAAAGGTTGCGCACTAGGTGTAGTATGAAGAACAAAGAACACTTGTGAATGCAACCAACTAGAGCACTAAATTCTTGTGCCAAGACAACCTACTACTAATTTAGGAGGAGAATTCATCACAGTTGCAATTGCCTCAGCCATCCTCTCCTTTTTCCTCCTTGATAGCAAGGAGAGCTCTAATATTTCATCCAACCTCAGGTTTCATTGAATTATACCGGCACATCTTGGCCAAAGATTTGTGTAGGGTAATATTTGAGGTGATTGATGCCTTCTTTCATCTTCAATTCACAATAATTGCATACCACAATTCTTGCATTTGAACCCAATTTCCCATGTTTTCAAGTGAGGTTGTTGGACCTGCCACCACTATGGCTACTTGTTGATGCTATAGCTACAAAGTGGGAAACCCTAGCAAAAAGAAAAAAAAACAATATCAAGTTTCAACTTCATAAATTTAAAATCCTAGCTCTGAAAGAAGAAAATTAAAGAAAGGGGACAAAATGAAAGATTGAAACCCTAGAAGTGTTAGAACATAAATGAAAGGAGAGAAAAAACTAAATAAAAAAACCAGAGTTACATACCTTTCAAATCTGGTGATTATATTTATCAAATCAGTTGAAGATAACTTGAAACTAATCCAGATTAAGTGAAAGTCAATGCAATGCGAGTCAAGAAGTCAGGGGCACAAGAGCTGAAATCGGCAAGGTAAATAAAATGAGATTTGACTCTATTTTTAGCTGTGGACTTAGTTTGGGTGTCGGTAGGCAAGTTTACTGTCAGGATTTGCAGTTATTTGTGAGTAAACAAGCACATTTTAGGCAGGTTACTCACTAGAGGATAACAGTTTGTAAGTATGTGAGTTACTTGCAGAGTTTTTGATCTTTGGGTTTTAATACTTTTTTTGTATTTATTTACTTGTAATCAAGTGAATGCAATAAATCTTTCTAGTAATAATCTTCACACATTTTTTCTTCTTGAGAAAAGCAAATATAAAATCTATGTACATAAGGAAGCATTGAAACGCGTGTTTGACTGGAGCATGTTGACCCCTTGCTTACCTGTTCTTTTTTCCCATCTATCAAGAAAATGAACAGAAGGTGCAACTGCAAACTTTCAGAGGACATGAACAAATTTCTATTTCAGGATATTCTATACTGCAAATGTGATTATGATTTTGCACATAGACATACTGTTTCTTGCATTAAATATTGTTTCTTGTGTTTTTTAATTTGTAGCATTGACTTTCAATATTTTTGCATTTTTCAACTGAATTATCAATGAACTTTGTGATCATGTTGTCCTTCACATGACCTTAAAGATCCGCATAAATATGTTCCAGCTATGTCAGCTGTTGGATACAATGGATTGCGCCTCTGGTATCATGGTAACTGCACAGACTTACAGTGTATGCATTGATAGTTTATTGTGTATCCATTGGATTTAATACTAACCTCCTTCCTCTTGGACAAAATATTTTTAATAATATGGGGAATTTGGTTCAGAGCACATTATTGTTAGTCATTCTTAACTATTTCAGTAATGTGTTTTGCTTTTACATTTTATTGTATTATACAGAAGGTTATATTTCAGCCAAAGATCTCATTATGAACATTGAGAAAGCAAGAAACGATCTTCATTTTCAGGTGCATGCTGTTGAGATATTATGTTCACTTTATCCAAGATTTTTTAATGTTCACTTTATCCAAGATTTTTTAATGTTTGAGCAACTTTTCATTTTTACCGAATCCCTTAAGTGCTTTTTGAGATAAAGTTATAAACTTTTATGTTATTTGTCTGCTTTACCAAACCACCTTACCCTGTTTCATTTTGTTGTGATGGGCAGGAAACAGCTGTTGCCAACATGATTGCTTCTGCAATTGCAGCAAGAAGACAGGAACCTGTAAGCAATATTCCTTCTTTAGATGTGGCCCCACCAGTGCATGAAGATATTACAGGTAGTATTGAGCCATCACCTTCTTTGGGAGCAATACCTCTCAATCAATCATCTAGAACTGAAGAAACTGAACAGATTGTGGTTGCATCTAGAGCTAATGAGCAGGAGGTATGTTGTGGTAGCAAGAGCAGCTTGTCAATATTTTTCTTATCTATTTTAATTTTTCCTCATGCTCATCTTTGATGTCTTATGAATTTAATTCTTGGTGGTTGGCAGGATATGGCATCTGCTAGTACTATTCCTGTGCCAGATATACCTAGCAGATCCACAGCTGCATTTTTTTCTGAGTATTGTAACACCCGAAGCTCTGCCCTGTCTTCCTCTTCAATTAATGAAACACCTGAAAATTCATCACCCGATCCTATGCACAAAGAAGTGGAAGCTGAAAAATCTGTAGATGTGCAAGCATTAGGGAATATCAATTCCCAGGCTGGAGATAAGGTCAAGTCTGGATGTAGTAAAGATAATGAAGGCGAAAAGTTTGAATCTTATGATCACTCATGTGAAGAACGAACAATAAATGCTATGAGTTCAGACCTTGGTGGACCAACTACAGAAATAGTTCCTGAGATAGAAACCAACATTCAAGGAGGTGGTCCTGTTATGGATGATCAGTCAGCAATGAAATTACCAACCAGAGATTTGAGTTCCATTCATTTACAAATTCGTTTGCTAAATGGTTCAAGTCTTCAAGCAAAATTTGCAGCTACAGAAACTTTGACAAGAGTGAAACATTATATCAATGAGAATAGGACAGATGGAAACAGAGCCTTCTCTCTGGCCATCCCATACCCAAGGAAAGTTTTCACTGAAGAAGGTAGTTTCAGTCTAACCCTTCCAAGGCTCAGGGTGTCTTTGTTTGAATGAGTTTGTCAGAATTTTACGGTTAATTTGTGAGGTTAATGTCCTTTAGTTCTGTGTTTTTCTCTGATTAACCATAGGCTACCTAAATTAACATTATTGCAAACTAATTTTTTCAGTAGAGGCACATGGTCAGTTCCCCTGTTTTTATATAATTCTTGTAGTTCTATGTTCTTGTTTTCAGTGATAGCAGGTAATCTATGCTTCTTTTAGTTTTCGGGGCTAATACATTTTTTTGTTATCCTTTGATATAACAATTGTCTTATATGCAAGCTTGGAAAATGATTCAACTATTTGAGGCATAAGGTTTTGGAGGATGAATAGAACATATATAGTGTGGGTTGTTGTGCAGGACACGAATAGAATACTTGTTGTTTTTCTTGTGCATGTTATGAGTAGACTATCTGCAATCTAAACTATGCTATGCTCTTGGAAACAAATGACATGGAAAATAGGAAAACATTAATATTGATTCTTGAAGGATAATTTGGACAAAAGAAACTGCAAACTTAACCTTGTCCTTGAAAATAAGAAAGTCTGAATCAGAACTGTTTTAAGAAGAGTTTTAAAGCCTCTCTCAGGTAGAAGGTCTAATCTATTGACCATTGTGCTTGCACATTGTAATCAACATTTATTATACATGTAGTCTGCTATTCAGTTGTAACTGTGGCAAGATGTGCGCCCCTGGTCTCCTTGTGCTATGCAGCGCAGCGCTTGGGTTCGTGACATGGCTTAACCGCCTCCCATGGATTCATTAACTCAAGCAGTTGTATCAGGCATTAATAGGTCAATATTTTGGTGCTGTAAATGTAATCAAATCTTATCAGATAGGATCCTAAGAAATCTAAGGAATTACTAAGTCTGAAATTCTGTGTAAGAATTCTAAGTCAATATTCTAAGTTTCCAGATTTAATTCTCTTATGCTGAATGTGCTGATTGCAGAACATTTATAAATTTCGATGTTTGCATATCAATGAGGGAACCACGTTATATATCTTGGAGATCGGCCTCTAAGAGACGCGTCTCATGAGAGGACGTGTCTCCACAAGTGGAGACACGTCTGCTCATGGGACGTGTCCCTTTGGGCGCGCAGGCTCCAAGGATAATCGACTAACATTCGGTTAACAAACTTAACACATATAACCTCACATACTTGGCGGATATATATTATATGAGTTCCGATTTTATTCAATGCAGAATTTGAACATCATTTATTATTTCGAATCTTATGCATACTTATAAATTCGAATTACTTATTTTCCAGAAATATTTATATGAAGAGTAATTTTGATCACATATAAATGATGATGATGCAATCAACAATCATCATTTATATCTGACCGAAGCTACCTTTCATCAACACTCCCTCTTAGCTAGGGAAGATATTTCAAATCAAATAAGTAGGGATATCACCTTCACACGTGATATCAAAGATATGATATGATATCTCAACATTGTCAAGTCACATGACATTCTTCATAACACATCTTCATTATGGTATGTGCACTGACATCAAGTCACATGATGTCTACTATAATTCATGGCATATCCACGGATATATAATTATCCACCATGATTATCTCTTAAGGATCACAATGATCTTCAAATGACATCAAGTCCCATGATATTCATCAAAGTGTCCAAGAGATACTATCATGACATGCCCACAGATATCAAGTCACATGATATCTATCATGATAGTTCAACTCATCATTGTAGAGTTGTCACTTTACAATGTCAAATACAAGTGTTCATTATTAGAAAGATCGTCACCTTTCAATAATGTACACAGGGGGAGTAGGCCCATAAGGTCATGGAGTCACACACATGACAAAAGAGTTTACACATTAAACATCTTCATATATTAGTACAATTTATAAACAATTTGAATTTCAAACATAAATATCAAATTACATTTCAACCATACCAAGTTTCTTTCTGAAGTGCTCTACCTTGATTCGGGAGAGAGGTTTGGTGAGAATGTCTGTAGTTTGATCATTTGTACTAACATACTCCCACTGGATCACTTTCCTTTCTACCATGTCTCTTACATAGTGATAGGGTATCTCAATGTGCTTAGATCTATCATGGAAGACAGGATTTACAGAGAGTTTGATGCAACTCTGATTATCACAATGAATAATTGTAGGATTCAAGGGCTCACCAAAGAGTCCCACAAGCAATTTACGAAGCCAAACTGCTTCTCTTGCCCCCATAGAGGCTGCAATGTATTCAGCTTTTGTTGAGCTCTGTGCAACTAAAGACTGTTTTCTGCAAATCTAGGAGATCATAGCTAATCCCAAACTGAAGCAACATCCTGATGTGCTTTTCCGATCGGTTACACTTCCAGCCCAATCTGAATTAGAGTATCCATGTAGATCTAGTTGGTCATTTCTGTAAAGAAGACCATATCCAATAGTGCCTTGAAGATACCTCAAAATATGTTTCACAGCCATAAGGTGAATTTCCTTTGGCTCACACATGAACTGGCTGAGAGCATTCACTGCATAACAAATATCAGGTTTGGTGTTAACCAGATACATCAAGGATCCAATCATTTTTCTATATAGGGTTGGATCTACACACTTGGATTCTGCTGCTGCTTCTTTCAGTTTGTGAAGGTTGGTTTCCATAGGTGTAGACATGGGTCTACAGTCCAACATTCCAAATCTCTTCAGAATATCAATGGTATATTTTCCTTGGTTTAGTATAATGCCCTTTGATTTCTACCATACTTCCAAACCTAGGAAGTAGTGTAGAATGCCCAAGTCTTTCATGTCAAATTCGGAAGTTAGATCCTTCTTTCCTTGAGCAATGAGGTGATCTTCTCCTATCATCAACAGGTCATCAACATATAAAATAATTATTAACATATCACTTTTGATTACCTTGAAGTAGAGATTAGGGTCTGCATCATTCTTGGAAAATCCTAGTCCCAAGAGTTAGCTGTCAATTCTTTCATACCAAACCCTGGGAGCCTGTTTAAGTCCATAGAGGGCTTTCTTCAGTCTGCACACATGTGAGTCAGGTTTATGTATCACAAAACCTTTAGGCTGTTCCAGATAGACTTCCTCTTCAATGGTTCCATTTAGAAAGGCAGTTTTCACATCCATTTGATGGATCTTCCAGCCTTTAGCTGCAGCAATGGCTAACACTGTTCTCACAGATGTGTAACGGGCAACAGGTGCAAATGTTTCTTCATAATCAATGCCTTCCTTTTGAGAAAAACCTCTTGCCACAAAACGTGCCTTGTGTTTTTCTATACTGCCATCAGCAGCATGCTTGATTTTGAAGAGCCATTTGGAAGAGACAACAAATTTCTCTTTCGGTCTACGCACTATATCCCATACATCATTCTTTAGAATGGACTGATATTCCTCGTCATTGCATCCTTCCATGCTTGATGTTTGAAGGCTTCTGTAACACTGACAGGTTCTGAATTTATGATGTTGTTCATTAGAGCAACATAGCTAGAGAACCGTTTGGGTCTTTTACTTTCTCTAAACGTTCCTTTGGGTGCTTCATGATTCTCGGCTTCTTTGATCATCTTTCTAGCCCAAAGTGGCCTCTTTCTACCGTTGTTATCTGTATTCTCATCTGAAGTAGATAGAAGTTCATTTGGCATTTCCTCAAGATACTCCCTCTGAATCTCAGGAGCAGGTTCCATTTCAGGTACTCTAGGGGAATAGGTTTCTATCTCACTAGAACTTCTTGCCCTTTTGAATGCAATGTCTTCTTCAAAGATGACATCTCTACTCAATTCAATTTGTTTCTACCTGGGCACGAATATCCTGTAGGCTTTGGAGGTTTCACTATATCCCACAAATACCCCTTTCTTTTCAGAAGGTTCTAGTTTGAATCTCTTCTCTCTAGGCACATGAATATAGACAGGACAACCAAAAATCCTAAAATGACTAATATCAGGTTTTATGCCAGTAAAGGCTTCTTCAGGGGTTTTGTTGTCAAGATAAGAATGAGGACATTTATTTTGAATGTAGACCTCAGTTCTAGAGGCTTCTGCCCAGAAAGAAGTTTCAATGTTTTGGTCAAGCAACATTGCTTTAGCAGCTTCTACAATGGTTCTATTTTTTCTTTCAGCAACCCCATTTTGTTGAGGGTTGTAGGCAACTGTGAACTCCCTCTTAATTCCAGCACTCATGCAGAATTCCTTAAAAATTTCAAAGGTGTATTCTTTTCCATTGTCAGTCCTCAAGATTTTTATTTTCTTCCCGAAGGAGTTTTCAGTAAGAGCTTTGAACTCTTTGAACCTTTTGAGGATTTCTATTGACTCTTTACACTTAAGGAAATAGATCCAGGTTTTCTAGAGAAGTCATCTATAAATATGACATAGTACAAAAATCTTGCTTTGGAAGGTACAGACATGGGTCCACATAAATCAGAGTGAACCAATTCTAATACATTTAGAGTTTTACTCAAGCTATTGCGAAAGGATCCCTTTGTATTCTTTCCTAGGGCACAACCTTTACAAGTTCCTTCATGAGATGGTTTTAACTTAAGTAAGCATGTTACAAGTTTTTCCACAGAAGGTAGTGTTGACGTGTGTTTTATGACAGCGCTAGCACAAAATAAAATATCCAACGGTCACTCTATTCTCTCTTGATCAAAGTGTTCCGCATGCTAAGATTGCGTGAAAGTTCATGCGTTCAACTCCAAGGTTCCTTTAATGCGAATAGACTCAGTTGGTTGATGTGAATATGCTGGGTATTCCAAGGGGACTTACGTAATTGTTCAATTTTATTGGCTCAAGCAAATGAAAGGTTTTGGCTATGATGCTCTGGTATTTGAATGGACCGGGAAATACTGAATTTAAAGGAGGTAGGGGTAGGAATTATACTATCTATCTCTAAGGGTGGAAGGCAAAGACTAGCTTCAACAATCTCCAAACCAAACTTTGTTTCATCTCCTCTTTGGACAACTCTGACAAAGCTGATGCAATCTTCAAAGGATGGATAAGATATTCAGATTGAGATTTAACATGCACACCCCTTCACAATGAAGCAAGTGGACACACAAATCACAACCGAAGTTAGGTGCTGAAATTCCAGTTGACCACGTAGGGCAGACATATCGTCAGCAAGCTCGCTAGTGGTATGGATATAGGGAGATATGCTCAAACCAACGCTGCATTCCACAATTAACACTACTTGCATGAAAACAAAATCCACCTTACTCTACTCTACTTGAATTGGAAAGACGAACAAGTCTTGCTAGTTGCTCACAATAGAAGATAGAACCACCAAGCAATGATAAATCTTTATATTATGAGAGTTTTCACAATAACTTCCTACAAAACTTTCAAAGGGAAAGCTTCCTTTCCTTTTCAAACTAAGCTAACTCCTAGTTTTATTCCTATCTCTGATTTCTGTCTAGCTCTGATCTATCTCTGATTCTAATTCTAATTCTAATATTTTACAAATGAGGGGGGATGCCCCTTTTATAATAGGCCCAGTCCAGTGGACGATTCAGATCTGATTACAATAAAGGGCTCAGATTGAGCCACCCATGCCCTAATTAGGGTTTCTGCCCTAAAAACCGCCACTGAGAGGAGTGGGGCAATGAATGCGCTGCAGATTCTCCACTCCTCATCACGAACCACTAACTGCCATCAATGCACGTCGTCTCCCTCCAAAAGGTCATCGTCCAGAAGGGTGTTTCCCTTCTCCTTCTCGTTGGCTGCAAATTTGATGAATCTGTCTAGTACTACCTCAATTTCTTGATCCGAAATGGGAGGAATGTGATCCAACTAAACCTCTAAAACTGTAACTGTTTGCCCATGTCGGGCACATGATTTCTTCCAGGCAACAAGGGCGTCCTGGGTGTTCTGTATGATACTGGAGAACGTAGCAGTGTTCTCGAAGTCATCCTGTGTGAAGATCTTCACCTCAGAGAAGAATGGCGCCAATCTGCTCTTCAAACCATCTGTAGTTACCTCTTCAGAAGTCAACCTCCTGGCAAAGATTGCCTCCAACTCCATCTAAGATGTTTGTCATGGCCTTTCTGACCCTGACAGAATCTGTCTGTGATGCATTGTAGAATCCTCGGCCTGTGACTACTGAAGAGTACCATCTGGCAAAATCGTATCTATCCCCCTGCTGAATAACACCTCCCTCAACCAAAGTGTGTTGAGGTATGCTCATCAAAGCCCCTAAACGGAGAACAACTCTCGTCTGATAGATGCGAGCCTCACCCCAAGCATGGTTAACTGCCTCCACCCTAGCTATAATATCAGAAGCTTGCCCATAGGCATGTGCAAGATCCTCCATGAACTTTCTTGTTTCTGTACGCACACTGGCAATCCACTTGTCTGCCTGCTGTGCCATTCTCTTCAAATCTTCTAACCCACTGATTGACTCCCTGGAAAATTCAGCTGGAAACTGAATTGCCGGATTCTCTTGCCCAAAAGGACGAGACAAGTGCTGCACGTAGCCAATCAGTGTCTTGTGCTCTACCTTCAACTTTTTGTATTTGCCCTCAACATGGGACAATCTATCCTTGAGTGCTCGATAGGAATTATCGCACTCCTCTACGACTTGTGCTCCAGTAGGGCGGCCAAGTTCTATGGTTGTGATCACATAGTTTTCTGGAACGGCCTCGTCTCTATCACACTCTATCCGAGGTACTACCATATGCAAATTCGAGATCCATCCTCATCCGTGGATATTTTAGAGAACTTCCTGGCCTTCTTCTTCGTTGGAGGTGCACTGATTCTTTGTAATAATTCCTCCATCTCGATCGCAAGATCGGTCTCATCTACAAGATCACGCCTCATCCTATCCCTTAGCCATTCTGGCACCTCCTGTCGCTCATCTGATATAATAAAAGGCTGCTCCACCTCGGCCTCTACCTCGTGAACCTCTCCTCTGCCATCGTTTTGACGAGGCTCACCATCATCAATAGGCTCAGTGTCTCCTGAGCTCTAGGCATCCTGATCTGAAGTAGCATCACCCTTGAGAGCTGCCTCAATTTCCTGTTGAAACTGAGTATCAGTGGCCGTCCCCTCATCTGTCTCTTGCTGATTTGCTTGTGGGTTATCTTCTCGGGGCATGTTGATGCTCTGGCCCACTGATTCTCTACGAGGTGGCCAACTCTCCACTCGCACCGTCTGCTCTACATCCAATCTCTCCCTCTGATCAGCAAACAATGACACCTCCTGTAAGCTTGGAGAATGTGCCCGAGATGGCGTATGCATGGACTCCTCAACTACCACAGGCTTAGGTCAAACTGGCTCCTTTCCTCTAGGCTCTGGAGTTGGATTACTCCGTCTCCTCTGATTAGTGGCCGGTAATCTGCTGTCTCCCATCAAATTGTACGTGAGGGGAATTGACCTTCCCTTAAGTCGGCTGACATGCCTCTCTATCCAACTCCGTGTAAATGTTAAGACTGGGATACAAAGTGTATCCAAGTCAGTGATCTCTGGCTCAGATCAATCTGGGAGTGGCAGAGGCGTATCTCTTACTGTCTCGTAGCCAGCCTGTACAACGTTTATGTCTTCTTCAATCTGATTTGGTACTGGGATAATCTCACACTCTCTGACCATCACCAACGGTATTCGAGAGAACATTCTCTTTCTGACTTCGATCTCATCCACTGCACTTGCCCAAAAGTCTTCGATCTGCACCTTGTGCCTGAACTCTTCTGTCAATATCCATCTGATGTTTCGGTGGGGATCGTAGTAGTGCCTGCTAGTGTGATAGGAAAGGTGAAAGAATTGGAGCTCCGCTTCTGCCTCTCTTGTTGCTTGCAGCGATGAGCAGATTTCATCTGAATTCCCCATGGTAATTGGGAATCCAAGTCCACCTTTCTTCTTCTTCTTCTGAATCTTATCATAGGCAATCAGTTGCCTAGATACTTCCAGCATCACTATCCTGTTTGTGGGATACCGAGGCAATCTGTATGGATAGGAGGAAAATCCTTGCAGCCTTATGTAGGTGAATTTTGGAAATTGGATAAACCAACATCCGAATTTCTCAATCATCTTTTGTGCCTCCCTTGATATTCTATGATGGGTTCTTTGCTGCAGGGTCCTCGTTATGTGCATAGTAAAGGCATCATTGACCCTTTTGTAATTAGTTGTGCTTGTCAAATGCAACTGTGGACAAGCCTCATATATTTTAAACTAATGGGAACCGCAACCGATTGGTTCCTTGTAAGAGATCCCCCTGTATCTCGTCATGCGAGCCAGCATATAGACAAGGTAGGAGCCCATATAAAATGTCTTCGTTCTCTTCACGCCACGAAGCTGCTCATGTATGCTATCACTGATCATCAGTGCCCAATCCATGTAATCTTTTCCCTCTAACACCAAGTTGACAAAATTGAACATCCAAGGTTCAAAGATGAACGCTTGGGGGCATCCTCCAACTCTACTTAACATCATGATCAGATCGCCAAACTCCTGCCTCAAATCCTTCAAGACTATCTGCTTGGGCAATTTGGTGTGAGTTGGCTTGGGTTTAATCATCCACCTAGTATTTATCAAATCAGCACACCGGTCTGTGGTGGATGAGTACATCTTTCCAGCTCTTTCCTTTGTCTTGTAGATCATCTTCTCATGGACTGGAATCCTGAATGCCTCTCCGATTGCTTCAGGTGTTAAGTTGGCCAATACCTTGCCATCTGGCGAAGTGATCGTTCTTTGCTCTGTATTGTAATGGTGGGCGCATTCCATGATGAGTTCTGGGCACCGGATAGATGGCGAAAAGTTGGCAGCTGCATACAGTCCACTTCTGACAATACTGTGCGAAGTCACTGATGGGTGATGGCCTCCAGTCCCCATTATCCTTCTTCTGAATGCCTCCAGGTTGAATGAGCCTAAGTTCGTGTCAGCTAGCCTGTCGAGCTTTGATGAAAATTTTGACTCTGGCAAGAATGACTTGCCCAGTTTCTTGATCAATGCCTGTCTGGACTCGATGTGGTTGTTTTTGCCTGCAGCTCTTCTGCTTGATTTAGCCATTCTACAAAAAGGCAAGAGAGTTAGAAAACAAGATTTAAAATAATAAAATAACCATCATTGAGGGTGTCAGCAGATTTTTAAATAAAAAGGCTGCAACACTTCTGCCATTTCCAACTGCAAACCTCAACTGTCTTGTTTACTTCAGCTGTGAAATTTCTGTATTTGCAGCAGCTCTTGAGACCTCTCTCAAACTCGTATTTCTCTTCTAAAATGTACTTCAGCAACTTGAGACTTCTCCTAAATGCGTTTTCAGCAACCTTGTGAAGTTTCTTCTTAAATTCGTACTTCTCAGCAATTGCAGCCCTTTCAACTTCAGACTTCTCAGCAACTTCAAAAAAAGTCCAGACTTAACCTCGTTTATCTCAGCAGTTGGATAAAACTTCTTCACAAAGTCGTACGTTCTTAGAAACTGTAGCAACTGGCAACTGGGAAATTCGCACCTCTTCAGCAAATGCAGTCTCAGCAAGCTAAGTCGTACTTCTTCAACAACTTCAACTTATGCAAATTTGCACTCCAGCAACCTCCAGCTATCTCACAATTTCGAACTCTTCAGCAACTTTAGCCTCCTCAAAAATTCTTACTTTTCACTTTAGCAACTTTTTTGCTCTTAGCAACTGGTGAGAGGAATGAAGAGGACTTCAAAAACTTATAGCCAGGTCGAATTCTTGCAGAGGCTATACTTAGCAAATTTTTTGAATTCGTTTTCCCTCTCTTTCCCAGTCGTAACACTTGTCATCTGAGGCATCGGAATCTCAAACTTTTAGAATTATGAATTTTACCATTTCTGCACAGGCCTGCCTCGTCGCATTTGATTTTTTAAAATATTAAATCACTCATTCCATTGAACAACTTCGAGTTGTTTGGCTAAGTCGTTTGATCTCTCCTTCGTTTTGGCAAAATCATCTAGCTCAAACCTCTAGCGAAATGCTTTTTATTCATTTTATTTGTTTGCCTTAGAGAAATTCCTCAAATTTTCCTTAGGAAATTTATTTGAAATAAGCACTAGGCAAAATATCCATCGATACGATATGAGCGAGGCGTGGAGTAAGTTTGAAACGTTCAATACTCAGAAGAAAAAACTTTCCAGAATCCATCATTTTCATGTGTATTCGGACGAAGGGGTACTTTTAATTTTTATTATTTAAAAATAATAAAAATGGCTAATGTTTATTTCTTCTTCACATCCGGATGTCTTCCACTCCTGCAATTTCAAGTTTCTCTGCCTTGGCAAATTTTCTCAATTTTTCTCTGTGAAGAATTTTCCCTCTTGAAGATTTTTTTATAACTTTGGAAATTCTAGCATCATCCTCTAGACGCATTACCCATTTTCTCTTTTTTTTGAAAATGCCTTAGGAATTATTTTTAAAATTTAAATTTCATCATCTACCCTCTGAAGGGCACATTTCACATGTCATGCTTCCATTTCATTCCTTAGGCAATTCCACGCCTAGACCCTCTTTTCATACTTAGCAATTTTCATTTTTCAAGTCCCCACTCACTAGGCGCATTTCACATGGTGAGGAGAAAAAATTTTAACCCTTAGTCTCTTAAAATCACGCCACCCCTAGCATTTCTTTCCCCCTTGGCGCATGATGACCCTTCACCTTCCTTGAGCGCACTTCACATGGTGGACTTCCTTATGGCGCTTTCACATTCACCACTCAACGTTTCAACTTTCACCCTTTTACCTTTTACCTTAGGCGCATTTGCCATAGAGAGGAGGAACTTGAGGGCGCAAATGAAGGTGTTAGAAGGAATCCCCACGCCTTGGGTGACTCTTCACCTCCCCTTGGCGCATTTTGGCATGTTGACTTCCATGTTTGAGCGCATTTCAACCTAGCAAAGGAAAGCGCCATCATCTTGTGACCCTTCATCTCCCTTGGGCGCATTTAGCCCATGCAACTTCCATTTTTGGGCGCATATGCTAGTGGACAAGGAATTTCGCCCATGTGGTGGCTCTTCATCTCCCCTTGGCGCATTTTGGCTAGGCAACTTCCTTGCCTTAGGCGCATTTGCTATGGTGAGAGGGAAAACATTACGCCTATGGTGACTTTTCACCTCCCCTTGGCGCATATAAGCATGTAGACTTCCTTCTTTGAGCGCATTTGAGGATGCCTTAGGAATTTTTTTGCCTTAGCGAATATTTTCATGCTTTGGGTGACCTTTCACCTTCCTTGAGCGCATCTAGGGGTACGAGGAGGAAACTTTATGCCTTGGAAGAATTTCTATGCCTTTGCCATGTGGGCGCATTTTACTTCTGTTCAGGAAATCTTGTACTTGGAGATTTTCATGCCCTTTTTATCTTCTTGGCGCATATCATGTGTTTCTATGCCAGTTGCCTCTTATAAATTTCCAGCGCCTTTTGTGCCCTGGCTTTCTATTTTTAGTAAACCCAGAGAAGTTAGGGTTTCTTTGTATTTTATCCTGTTTTGAGTTGGAGGTGGCGTGGTTGTGCCTCCACTTGGTTTTGCTACCTTGTTCACACCTTATCTGGCACAGTACATACTATTTTTAGCCATTTGCTATTTTTAGTAAACCCTAAATTTGATCAATCCATGTATCTCCGTTTGCTTTGAAATTTGTTCCAATTGCTTTTGATGCTGCGAGAGACCTGTTCATACTTTTCTCTGGCAATGACGTGCTATTTTTAGCCATGAGGTGACTTACTAAAAATAGTAAGTATTCAGATCGTGCTCAAATTTTGCCAGTAGGTAGCCTGAAAGATGCTGATCCCTGTGGCGTGCCTCGTTTTTGGCTCCTCTGCATTTTACTTCATCTATTTTTAGACATAGCAGGGGAAACCCTAATCTGACTTGTATGCGCTCCCGACTGCTCCCGATTGCCTTGATTTCTACTGTTGGCCAATCTGCTCGCTGGAATGAAGTGCTAGGTAACCGCTAGGCTGAAGCTGCTATTTATAGTAAGTGTCCAAAAAGTGGTCCATCGGATGTCGGACGAGTTTGCATGTCACAGTGCCCGTGGGATCTCAAAAAACCCAGAAAAACCCAAAAAACTGGTCAACGTTCCGGCACTGGCTAAAAATAGTAAGTCCCTAAAGACTGACTTATTCCGCTTGCATGTCATAGTGTTGCGAAGCTCTCGCAAAACCCACATGGAATATCCAAACATGCATTAAGAATTCCTGTATGCAAACCCTAAAAATAGCCTCGAAAGGCTGAACTCTGAAAGTCCTTGTCTCGGTTTGCATGTTATACCGTTGCGAAGGTCTTAAAAAACCCAGATCCGTTCTCCAGTCATTCACCGAAGAATTGTATGTTTAAACCCTAAAAATAGCCTCTGAAGGTTGAACTGCTAAAAATAGCCAGTTGTTTGAATCCGTTCAAATTTCACATGTGGATGCTCTGAAGCTGCCTGAATGTGCTGAAGTAGTTAGAATCCCGAAATCCTGAGGAATAAGCCTCAAATTAGGTACTTACTAAAAATAGTAAGTTGTCAAATTTCAGTAGGATTTTAGTGGGACTCTACTTTGAGCTTCCTGACTGTGCTGTTGCACTTGGATTTCACCTTGATAACTCAGTTTGACCTAAAACAAGCCTAAAGGATGGAAACCCTAATTTCGTAGACTTGGCAATCATTTCAATCTAGGTCAAAGACGGGACATCCCCGAAAGGACAAAAGATCAGAGACAGAGAGAACCAAAGCCAAAAGACCAGAATGGAGCAAAAATTAGGGGGTCCCCATCTTGGATGGGTTGATGTGTGAAAAAGGTCACAACAGGTAGGGCCCGAAAATGAAGGTGTCCTAATCTTCTATGCCAAATCTCATTTGAATCAAAGGTGTCAAGGGTAAGGGCTTGTTTAACCTCAGTGCATAGTTTGTAAAGGTACCCTTGTCTTCAACCTATGGTTTGGGCTTTCTTGATAGTTGAGTTTTTAGGCCAAGCTAGAACTTTCCCATCCATAAAGGTAACTCTATATCCATTGTCTTCAAGGGCAAAGATGGATATTAGATTCCTCTTTATTCTAGGTACAAATAAGACTCCAGTGAGTTGAAGAGAAAGACCAGATTTCAATTTGATGGAGCAAGTTCCAACCCCTTTTACAGGGTGTGCAGAATCATCCCCAATGGTTACTTCTTCATCAGTCTTTTCAGTCATAGTGTCAAGGTGTTCTCGAAACCCTGTGATATGTCTAGAGGAACCACTATGAATTACCCAGTTGTGGGTGTTGTTAGATACTTGACTAGATAAGGCTGTATAGAACACAAAGTTCTCTGATTCATGATCTGAATTTGACTTTCCTACTTCGGCAAAAGATGCTTGTTGTTTTGATCTGTCAGGGCACTTCATTGCATAGTGGCCATATTGATCACATCTAAAGCATTGTACTTGACAGATATCTTTCTTCTTAGAAGATCCCTTTCCATTGGAATTTCTCTTTCTTTTAAAAGACCCTCTCTTGTAGGAGTTTTTCTTACTCCTTTTATTAGATGTTGTGTTGAGTACATGAATGTTTTCATCTATGTTCTTCTGTTTATTTTCCTTTGTTGAGAGTCTTGTTTCCTCTTGAAGGCAGTCTGTTCTTAGCCTATCAAATTTGGGGAGTTTAGATCTCGCACTTATTCCTTGAACAAATGACTCCCATGAGTTTGGTAGGTCTCCTAGTGCAATTAGAGTTAACTCTTTGCTATCAATCTGATATCCAATTGTGGATAGTTGATCCCTTAGTTCAGTGATCCTCATGAAGTATGCATTAATTGTTTCTCCTTTGTTTATTTGAATATTGTTGATTTGCCTCTTTAATGCAAGAGTCCTACTGGTATTGTTGATCTCATAGGTGCTCTCAAGAGATTTGAACATTTGATATGCAATTTCATGTTTTGCTAGGATGGGCACTATATGATCCCTAACTGCATCTACTAAGATTTTCGTGGCCTTTTCATTTCTTTCAATCCATTGAGTTTTCTCAGGATCAATCTTTGGTTCCTTTTTGTTTTCTCTCACAAGTGAGTCTATTTTATTCTCTTTAAGAATCATCACGATTCTAAATTTCCATGATGTGAAGTTGTTTGCTCCTGCAAGACGATCTTCAAATCTTATCACACTTGACATTAAGAAGAATGTGATGTGAATTCGATTTTAAAAATACGAATTTTCTAGAGCAATCTGATATCTAGATTTGATTTGGATTCACTTAACTTGGCTCTGATACCATGTAAATGTAATCAAATCTTATCAGATAGGATCCTAAGAAATCTAAGGAATTACTAAGTCTGAAATTCTGTGTAAGAATTCTAAGTCAAGATTTCTTTCCAGATTTAATTCTCTTATGCTGAATGTGTTGATTGCAGAACATTTATAAATTTCGATGTTTGCATATCAATGAGGAAACCACGTTATATATCTTGGAGACCCGCCTCTAAGAGATGCGTCTCATGAGACGCGTCCCTTTGGGCGCGCGGGCTCCCAGGATAACCAACTAACATTCGGTTAACAAACTTACACATATAACCTCACATACTTGGCGGATATATATTATATGAGTTCCGATTTTATTCAAAGTAGAATTTGAACATCATTTATTATTTCGAATCTTATGCATGCTTATAAATTCAAATTACTTATTTTCCAGAAATATTTATATGAAGAGTAATTTTGATCACATATAAATGATGATGATGCAATCAACAATCATCATTTATATCTGACCGAAGCTACCTTTCATCAACAGGCACAACGACAACTGTTTGTGCAATAATTGGTATCAGAGCCTAGGCCATGGGTTCGAACCCCTCGCTTGCGTTGGGGGGGAGGGGATTGTTGCAAGGTGTGCGCCCTTGGTCTCCTTGTGTTGTGCAGTGCAGCGCTCCGGTTCATGATTAATAGACTCTCGTGGATTCATTAACTTTGGCGGTTGTATCAGGCATTAACAGGTCGATCTTTTGGTGCAATGACAACCATTTGTGCAACACTAACACGTGTCATTCATATGTAATCAATCTGTTGGCCTATGCCCCCCAAATTGTTGATTAAATCTGGTGTTTATGTTTGCTTTGGTATCATTTGAGTTACTTATACATATCTTGCAAGTCATATTTGTCATGTTAGTTCACAACAAATCATATACTTATGCTATCCTTGAATTGTGGTAATGTTTGATGAGTTGTTTTGCTGTCCTTGCCTCCCTTTCATTGCTATGCAGTGTCTTATCTTCTGTTGTGGCACCCCCCTAGTGCCTTGGTATATCTCCCTGTCATTTGTTCCTGCGTACAATTGGCACCACATATGTTCTTCATGTTGATTATTTCTATTGCAAAAGTGTTATACTCCATTTGCTCATCTCCATTATCTTTGTTGTCGTAAAGCCTTCTTTGTGCAGGAACTTCCTTGAGCCCATGTTGGTCACCTTTATTACCCTGAGCATGTCTAAGCATTGTAGTGGCATTCCCTTGCCTATCTTGATTCTTTGTGACAAATTTGGTGGTTAGATGGGCCCAATCTGTATGTGGATTTGTGGTGGTTGTACTCAATTCATTCAAATGTGCCATATTCTAATTTGCTTGATTTTGCGCTATGCCAACATGATGTCAAATGATGTGTTTGCCAGCTTGTGGTGAAGTTTATCCTTCTTGGCAATTGCCACTCTTTGTGGTTGCTGCAGTTATCACAAATTATCTTGTGATGATGTATCTCTCCCTTAGTAGAAGTGTTGTGCCCGCATGAGCGCTCCTTTACCTTTGTGGTATGTTATTTCCTTGTAGCAGTCATCATTTGGTAGGTGGTTCTCATGGAAGTATGATGGTTGGTATGGTGCCTCGTCTCATGTCCTCTAACTATAGGTGTTATCTCAATCATGTGTGCTCCTGTCATGAGTTCCTATTAGTGCCATGTTGTGTGATGGCTTTCATGGTGACTGTTATCACCTGGAATATGCACCTTGTTGAATCTTGAATCCAGCTATCCCGTGAAACATGGGATGACCTCTCACGTTGTGGGACTTGCAAAACTCGAGGTCAACCTCTGATTATTGGGAGCTTCCCCTTGATAAATCACCTAAAAGACTAACTCTAACTAAAGAACCGTACTAGGAAAAGAGAAGAGAAAGATCTGATAATCTGAAACTAAAACGAAAAATGGAGGTGATACACCAAATATAGTAGATTTCTACTTTGTTTTAGCAACACAACCTATGAATCTCAATCTAAAGCTTCACACAGTAATTTGCAACAATAATTTGGAGGTAAAGTTAGAATAGCAGCAATCAAGGAGTCATAGGACTCACAATAATACCTGTTTTTCTTTCATACACAGAGAAAATTGAAACAAATAGAGGCAAAATACTGATCTTTGAATCACTGAAGGCTGCTACAATGACTGTTTTTTAGAAAAACAGCAAAATATTACATCACAAGCATACAATCAACCATTATTTCAAAGTGAAATAAGGTTGAAGATGCAATCAATGAAGAAGATTACAGAAGTAGAGACCTGATTATGACTGAAAAAATCAAAGGACTGAATGTCACTTTGTCACAATAAATTTTTTCAATGCTTTTCAACAAACATAGACCTCTTATTTATAGATTTTGAGAGCCTAAAATCAAAAAGTCACGTTGACTTTAGATATTTTCCCTATGAGTTGTCATCCTTATCCTGTGAGTAGTCAATCTTATCCTCTGTAGATAAGATATTTGTAAATCTTATCCTCTATGGATAAGATATTTTGCAATCCTTATCCTTATCATTATCCCTTGATTTTGACTTTGAATTTGACTTTCTTCCCTTGAATTTGACTTTGACTTTCTTTTTGCAAACGATATTTTTCTTTTATTTTTTGTTCTGATTTTCCATAAAAATCAGCTAACAGTGACTTATGTTTTCATCTTTTTGTGGCCTTTACATTTCTTTATCCTTCTTTGGATGCAAGTTATTCTTCACATGTTGTTGGCCATCCGATTTGCCTTGCTTCCAAATGGGCAGCTTGTATTCGAATGAAGTTCAAAAGTTTAACCTACCCGTGAGGCATTGTTCATTTCTTTCCTATTGCAAGCTTGTACTATGGTTTGTGGGTTATTTTTGAATGTGTAGCTCCAATGATCGACTCTACTAGTGGTTGGGGGTCACTTCACCATTTATTGGCTCCTCTCGGTTCCCTTAGTGGCTATTGTGTAGATATGCTATGACAGGGCATGATTCAGATGTTTCATCTCAAGCCTTGTGTAGGTCATGGTGGGCTTTTTTTCAAAATGTTCTTCCTCGACCTAAGAACAAGTTTAATGTTGGACGTAATTGGTGGGTGAACCCAGTGTGGTTTCTTATGCTGTTTCATTGCTTTTACATGCTGTTGGATGTCTTGGTTCCTTTGCAATTATGAAAGTGTTCCTTGGGTGTTTCAAGAGGTGGATCTCATGTGATCTTAGAAGGATTTCTTTCCTCCAAAGGTGTTGGTCATGATTTGACACAGATTTGTATCTTCCTTCCAGATTTGAGTTAGTTGACTGCTATATATTTGCTACTTGTAGAGGGAAAATGGTTGGTTGTTGGCATAGTTGCAGAACAAAGAAGAGAAAAGAAAGTGCATATGTTAGTCTTGCATGCCCTGTAATAGGTTGAGCATTTCTAGTTTGACTGTATATGCCTGGTTTTTATTATTTGAGTGTTCCATTGCCATTGTCTTCCATTGAGGAATGAATATAATGTGCAGTTTGCATGCTTTTGATGGTCAGTTTGATCTTCTTTATCACATTTGCCAACTTCATTGTTGTCTTCAACTGGTTGGTCAATGAGAAGGCTGTAAAACTCCTATCTTTTTGTAAAGCATCCTATCAAAGCTACATAGGAAGTGTATGAGTATATTAATGGATTATTAAGTTATATTCTTTTGGTTATTTTGCAAAATCGTTTGCTTGCAATCTGTATGTGTAGAGCCTAGCTTATGTATAGTGTATACAATTTCAAGTACAATCGTCATTGCCATCTTCTATAAGGTGTCATTTCAATGTTTTATCTTGGTAGTGTTCCTTGAGTTATGAAATCTTGACTTTGCTACCCATATAGGATAAAGGTACCCATCTGCAAATTTGTTTCAACCTGTCATCATCACACCACCTTTATAAAAACAACAAAACAACTACTAGTAACATTTGCATGATTTCATTGCCTCGGTGCCACAAGGTGTTTGTGTTCCACAAATATTATTCACAGTGAGATATGCTTTGCTTTTACTGCTGCGTCCATGTATGAAGTGAAATATTGAACTGTACAATCTTCAGAGGTTAAGAAGAAGACATTTTAGTCTCTACATGGTTAGCTCATTTGCTTACAGAGTGTATAATTCTTGTTTTTAGATGAATCGGCATATAGGTGCTTAGTGAGAGTCAAATAGGAGTTTCTTATGCATTGGCTATGGTTTGTCTCAAGGCTAGTTTAACATTTGTTTTGATCATCATAAGGGAATACCTCAGGGGGCACCCCCCTTGGTCTAGTAGAACCTAAAGAAGGAGTTTTGCATCCTTAAATTCTAGTCTAAGAACTAAAGAAGCAATAATACATTCTAACGTAACTAGGAAGCAATAACAAAATGTTATTGTTCTTAGTCATTTTTTGATTGCTTAATTACTACTTCTAAGCTATTGTATAAAATAAAAAGCTTCTAGGAAATTCAAAACATGTAAACTTATCTAAAGCTTTAGTGAAGTTTCTTTGGAGCTGTTGTTCTCAGAGGATCCAACTTGATTTGTTGTTTATTCTCTTCTTCCAACATTGAGGTGCTTCTCTCAATGGAAAGGGAAGATCTAAGATTGGAAATTTCTTGGGAGGAAATAAAACTTCAAAAGCTTCTTGGTGTTGCATAGGAAGGCTAGAGCTTGGTTATGGTAGATTTTGGAATTCGCTTTGCAAAGAGACTTGTAGACTTCTAAAAGTGATTTTGTTCTTAGGGGAAAGGATGTAGAACTTCTAGCAAAGTGATGTATAGGCAGCCTAATGCTTTCTACTCTACATCATGGGTGCAAGAATGCACACATATCTTCTTTGCTATATATCTCTATTTTGTATTGTCTTTGTAATTGATGGAGGAGGGATGTTTATATAGGAGAGTGAACTCACAATAAGAGGGGAGATGAGAATTAGTTAAGAGGAGAGGATCAACAATCAAGGGGAGTGAATGATGCCATCAAGATTCAAAAGGGCTATCAACTAGAGGTAAAATTAGAAGAGAAACTACCATAACTAAAAGAATCACATACTAAGAAAAGATGATAGGTTTGCCCCTCTTCAAAGGTGGGTCCCTTTTTTTACTAGGGAAAGTTGCACACTAAAGTCAATTTCAGAAGAGGGAAATGACACACAAGCTGAGTATGTGGCTAGCAAGGATGGAAAACACATGGGAAAAGGTTCTAAAGACATTAAGAGGACTTCCATCAAGACAGAAAAAGCGATGAAAAATAAGCACGCTATACGGGTCATGAGCTAGACCACCAAATCATTGATTTGCTTGGAGGTATTGAAGAAGATATAGCAAGAGAGAAGGAAATTCTCATTTAGGAGGATAATGAAACAATGGAAAACATGGTGGCAAAAGATATGGAGACCAAAATGTAGTGTCAGAAATTGCTATACACCTGCAATTTCATGATACGTAATGTCCTCCCCTTTAGCTCATAATATAAAATTAGTTTAAATATAAAGTGCTAATAGTAGATGTCTCTCAGCTAGAAAATTTCTAATGATCCCGGGTCTTTGAGTCCATTTTTTTTTTGGATGGGAGCTCCACACGTAGACATTAATGCCACATGCTAGTGTCCTACGAAAATTCGTGATTCAAGTGGCCGCTGGAGTGTTACATTCTTGGGAATCTTTTAAATTTAATGCCCCTAAGTGACAATTGCGCTTGGCAGAAAAGCCACGACTTGCTATTTTGTAAAAGAGGAAACTTTCATTGACTGTCACTCTCTCTCTCTTGGATTGATGCAAATGCTCTTGTTTTAGCTCTTTGCAACTTTCTTGAAGAAGTTTTCATATTTTGAAGCAAACAACACTCTCTTGATACTTTGTATGTCACTTTTCCATGGTGAGATTAGGTAAGACATCATTGTTGTAACTTAGAAATCCATCTTGGAGGTCTTTTGCAGCCTCCAAGTGATCATGTTTCATTTTGTTGTTTCCTTCCCTTTACATACAACTTTTTTGTGTTAGTAGTCAGATGTTTTTGGTGTTAGCATAGTATATTTAATCTATTCTCCATATCATTGGCATTGCATCTTGCTTTTAATCAATCATCTTCAATATCTTTTTATCAATATTATCATAATCAATCCTAGCTATCCATGGAGATAGAAACATCAAAACGGGGATTTGATTGAGGCAAACCCCTAAACATCCAACCCAACATTTTTCTTCTCTTCTCTGTGTGCAGGTTATTCAAGGTGGGAAAACACGATATTTTAGTTGATGTTTATTCTTGTCTTATAATATTGGTTTACCAATGTGATTAAATCCTTTTAGTATATTTTTTCTTTATTTATGTTGTTGAAACATTTCTTGTACACAGTGGTTTTGTGATATTTCCTCCACCTATCTAGACACAAATTTGCAAACATTTTGGGCTTTTATCTTTTCACTTGTACAGGACGGCAATGTGCTGCGGAGATGTCTGTGCTATACACTAGTGTCCGTGGTCAAGACTCTAAAAAGGCCACAAAATCATTGTTATAATCTATATTTTCTATTTCTGTTGTTATAAAATTGTAATTATTCATACAAAGATAGATATTTTCACCAATCTTTTATAACTAGATATCTGTATTGAAATTGTAATACTTAAATTTATTCCCAGTTATAATCTTTATAAAATGATTGATCAGATTGTATTTCAGATCATCTGATTCATCCTAATGTTATTATAGAATTTTGGTTCTCAAAGAAATTTCCTTCCTTCATTAGAATCAATTTTCTACACTACACCAAGTTACTGATTTAGGAAAAAAGGATATGCTATAAGACGAAGAGCAAGATGACATAGAATGTCACAGCAATGGCATGGAAATGTTGGTGAATGAGATTGTAGCAAAAGGGAGAAGTGTTGTAACATGAACAACTAATGAAAATGTGGATGTAGTGAAAGTTGTAGAAATATAACTTGAGAAGATGAAAGAATGTGTGTAGGTGGCGGGAGAAGAAATTTACATGTAAGAGGAAAGTGAAGAGCACAAAGACAATCATCCAATTAGGGTGATAGGAGTTGAAGAAGAAAGAAAAGGTGTAGCAGTGAGTAGAGAGAATAAGGTTGCAACAAAGGCATGTTTGTCAGAAGGCATGAAGGAGTCGGTGGAGGAGTTACAAATTATTGCATTTAAAGAAGACAAGGAGGTAATTGTGGAAACTCTTGATTTCCATAAGTTTTGTGTGTAGGTGAAGTGGTGAGGAGAAAATCACAATTAAGGGAGGTGGACATATGACTGAAGGAAAAGAGATGGACGACTTATTTCATTTCATCATGCAGAATGAGTTGAGTGAAGAGGAAAGTTTTGCACCTTAGGAGAAGGAAATGTTATGCGGGATATTGAATAAAGGTGCCATAGATGTTGAAAACAAGGTGAAACTAAGCTACAATATTAACTTATGTATGTGTTCAAATCTGAAAATAAGATTACCAAAGCAAATTATATGTATGTGATTGCATATTCATCATAATAGAAAAATCAGCAAAAAAATATGACACTAGATTTACGTGGAGAAACCCTTTCGGAAAAAAACTCCACACAAGAAAAGAGGGCAAGTATATTATTTATCTTCTCAAGAGAGATACACTACAATACATTTCCTCGTTGATCTCCTACAACCCGGATGCTTCCATACACCTGCAAATAACACAAGATACAACTACCATCTCATGCCTCCAATTTGTAGAACCTGTGTGAGGTAAAACCATAGTAGTAAACCAAAACAAGAGGTGCCAAAACCACTTGCAAAACCCCACGCCCCATCCTTGGAAAACCAAGAGTCATGATAATACATTAATTAATGTGCACAAGGCTCCAACATGGGTGGCTAATCCATTGCCTCTTCATCTTCCGCCTTCAAGATGCTTTGGTGACTGTTCAACTTCTAGATGGCACACCAATAGACACCTGTTTCCCTCCAAACTTGGGCACTCCACTCAAGACCTTTCACATTCCCAATGTGGATGCCTAGGAAGGATGATTTATCCTCTAGTGATGTGTAAATCTTCACCAACATTAAATTTCCTCTTGAAAATATAATTACAATATGCCAATAATAAATACATTCTCTCATGTCCCCTAGGACACTTTCCAAGGAACATGGAGACATAAAAATGACATATGTTTGCAAGGTTAATGTCACTTAACCTAACAATAAAGGGCCATGTAAGATTAGTGAATGAGAAGAGTGTACTGATTCAACTTCCATTGGAGGACATGGAGATGTGAGCGGATGTGATGTAGCTAAGTACAGAAGAAGAAGAGAAGAATGCGGTGGTTGAAGATATGGAAAACTGTAGAAGAAGTTTGTTGGCATAATAACTAACACCTTTGGAGTATAAGTTAGTACGGATAGCTATGCACGTTGCGTAATGAGTGCTCTTCAAATTAGGAGGGGAAGCTCCCTCTTTTGCTGATATGCGTGAAAAAAGTAGAGTATTCTAAATCCTATCTTTTTTATCTCAGCTAGAAGACGCACAAGGTTAAGAAAACCTAGAACGTTGCAACTAAGGATTTTCTGGTTTCGCAGATCATTAATTACAACTAAACTAACTACTTTAAATCTATCCAGTTTCCTCAAGAAAACAGAGCATGAGGAAATGGAGCAGGAATGCGATTATACGATAAACTTCAGGTACAGTCTCACAACGTGAAGGCAAGGTGGGCTCAACTATTTGCTTGGTTGGGGAGAAGTTTATTAGAAACGACAAATATACGGTAAACCGAGTACAACTTCTCAACATGAAGGCAAGGTGGGCTCAACTATTTGCTTAGCTGAATAAGTTTACTAGTACACACATCAAACTATAAGCTTTGAGTACAAATTAGCAACATGAAGGCAAGGTGGGCTCAACTATTTGCTTTTTTGAATAGGCTTATTATAAACAAAACATAAGGTAAGCAACTGGGACAGTGTATTGCATAGACGAGACATGCATACAATAACGATCAAACCAGCAACCCCATTTAACTAAGATGAGCATTCACCATCATAACTGCATGAAACCCAAGTGGCATAAAAATTCATTATTACAACAAACACTCGCGAACAAATATAGAATAACAATATTACAGGCAAGGTAGGCTCAGCATATATTGCTATCACATGCAAAAGTTATTTACAAACGAGCTGAAAGCTCTTATTTATAGACATCAAAGGTGTAGGCAACCCTAAAATCACCTTGAGTCAACTACAATCCTACAATGCATGGAAGATTTTATTGCTAAACCCTAATAAAGGAAACTATACAGTTAATTGGAAAACTACCATCAGTTAATCGAAACATCTATTCTAAATGGACAATGTGCAAGCATGCACGTCCTTATTGAAAGCAAGTTAACTAGAATACTACCATCAGTTAACGTAAAAACCTAGATGAAACTCCAAGTGAATGTAGATACTTCCAAGATAGACATGCGTGAGATATGAAACAGCGAGTTAACTTGGAAAGAAGCGTCAAGTTAACTGTCGTGCATGAAGTCTATCCCAAAAGGCTGGAACTGAAGTCTACTGGCCCTGATCTCGAGCAATCAACCCATCCAGAAGGTTGTTGACTGCATCACCTTCTAAGGAACTGAAGCTCCAATGAATTATCCCATGCGTGTGCAGCATGTCTTCTCCGCCTGTGATCTGACACTGAAACTCACCTTTACTCCTGGTTGCCTCATCAAGCAATGCTAACATGACTTTAAGTTGATTCATCTTACAGCCAATGGTCTCACCACTGAAAATACCGTGAATGAGTGCTTGGAGCTCTGACTGAACATCAACAAGCTCAACATAGTCACTACCCACACGTTGATACTGACATGGTAATTGAGACACAAAGTTTCTCACATAACGAAGTGCACTAGTGACATGCTCTCTACTCTCAACCAATTCTGATGCTATTGTTTCTTCTATCTTTGCCTTGAAGATCAACTGTGTCCTCCAAGTGTAGATAGCATCTTTATCTTCTGCATCTGTGACTAATTCATATGACATCCCCAAGTTAGCAATCAAGATCTCATCTCTGGGTCTACTAATAGCCAAGTCACACTCCTCATCCTGAAGTTGTAGACAGAGCTCACGTGCATTGTACCGTAACTGGTATAACTCTGAAAGTACAAGGCGACCTCTAGTAACAAACTCCTCTTCCCACTCATCTAACCACTTGCCATATGCAACCAAGTGATCAAGTTGACCCTGTTCTGCTAGCGTTTCTAACATTGGTGGGAGTGCGGTGACAACATTTCCTGTTCTATGCACAAGGCTAGAAATATACTGGCGAAGCTGCTATATTTTGGCCTTGAGGGCTGACTTATCTTCTCCATCCTTCACCATTCTATCCCTTACGCTATCTGTAGCAACCTATAGGAGATCAATCTCCATCTGGCGAGTACTTCTACCAAAGTTGACTGTGATCACTTCGAAGTCCTGAGCTTTCATCTCGTTCAAACTCTTATCCTCTGGAGGCACGACAGTCTCAATGATGATCTCCTTACCTACATTCCTCTCAATGTGGACCTGTTTCTTGATCCTCTTGTCAAGCACATCTTGATAAGCATGATCGAAATCTAAATGATCAAGCAGACGGTTGTCTCCTCTTTCTTCCCAGCTGACTCTCAAGCCAAGATGAATCCCGACTAATCCCACTGGAATGATCTGTACTAGTAACGGGAGGCTCTAACGAAAGTGAATGTGTAGAGGTGTCACTGCGAGGTGGAGAGTCCAAGTCCAAATCGATATGAATTGGAATTGGAGGTTGCTCTGGTGTTGGTGATGGCATGCATGGTTGAACCTCAAGTTGTGGTGAACTCTGAACTATTTCTCTGACAAGCTCTACCTGTGAATCAGCAATAAGTGTTCCCCTTCGAGTTATTAGGCATTGAATTCTTCTTAGGAGGATTACTCCTCTTCTTCTGCTTGGGTTTAGATGAGGAAGTTAGTGAAAATCCCACTGGTGGCAGCTCTGCTCTAGGCATAGATACCCTCCCGGTCCTCCTACTTTCGAGATAAAGCATACTATTTTGAATAACCCCGCTCGACCTCTCCTTCACTGATGAGTATTCTTTGGCGTACCAATCAATTGTCGACAGTGGTTGCCCATCAACCTGTTCTCTGTAAAATTGAGGAAGTGCATCTCCCTCATCCACTGTCAAACCTTCCACCTCTTCTGCCAAGAAGATAGATATCTGCGGAAGAGAGAACCTATTGTAGCCACGTCTGCGTACCTCAAAGTTATCCTCGCAATTCACCCAGTAGTCCTCCATTGTAGGTTTGTGATAAGAGCGACTATCAAGGCGTGTTGTGTAATGACCCCAAGGATCATATGTGCGTGTGTTAACCAGGTGCTTGAGTTTGCAATTCTCTAACTCTTGTCCTGCAGCTTTATCATCAACTGTTGTCTTGCACCAATATGTTCCGAACTGCATTAGAAAGTTGGCAGCCTATTTACGCTTGTGGCGCAAACGTTTGTGAACCTCATACAGTTGCCTCAGGAACTCCATGACACTGTCTTATCCGAAGGATAGCGTGGAAGCATAGTTGGATTTCCTGTGTATCCGTAGACACGGATGTAGGTGTATGTAGGGAACTGAATGAACCAGTCCGCCCAATCTTCCATCACTGCTCTAGCAACTGTTGAGATATGAACATGCAACTCTCGGTCCAAGTTTCTCACTGTATATGTCAAGAAAGCCTCCTACACACATTTGAAATGTCTTTCAGCCTTCATGAACTCAAGCTGATCATAATAACGATAGACTTTATGTGCACTGAGTATGCCCACCATGTTCAACCCTCTAAACTGACCCTGATAGGCGATTAAGTATACGAGGTAAGAACACATATGAAACTGGTGTGCAACTAGGAAACCGGTGATTTGTTTGTGAATAGCATCATTGATGAAGGATGCCTAGTCATAATGCTCTTGCCCAGAGATGATTCGACCAATGATACAATACATCCATGGGTGGAATTTATTTGCATCTGCATGACCTAAGACATGATTGAGAAGTGTAATTAGAATTGCATACTCATCTTTGTATTCACCATGACCTACATTGTTTGGCAACTTGGTCTTTTCCTATTTCAACCACCTTTCTGTCATCTTACTCTGACACTTATCCATTTCAGCATTGAATGCTTGCTCACCCTGACTCATAGAAATGACCAGACCATCTGGATGTTGAGGAATACCCAGACTTCTCTCAATATCCAAGGGTTTGAGACTGCAAATAACACGCCCATCTACTGACTGTATCTCTCGTGCAGCAAAATTGTAATGCTTAATACAAGACATTACAAACTCTATGCAATGAACTGAGAAAGGTATAGAAGTGGCCTCAAGTAACCCGGACTGCTGAATGTTTTGGATTATCGAATCTCTTATCTTGAGTGGATCTAAAACTGCTTCTGGAAGAAGCACCTTATGTAGGTTCATATCAACTGTCCCGATGAAGTCATGAGTCAAGACTGACTTGGTCTTGAATTCAAGCTGAGTGAACTGCATTCTGAAAAACTCGCCTGTTGATTGTGAACATGGCTATATTCTAACAAGTTTTTTGGAAAGCTAAAATAGCCTATTGAGGCTAAAAATAGCTCGTCTGAGGTAAATTTTCACGTAAAATTCTGAGATATGGGTTTTGCTTAGAAAATGATTCTAAGACAACTCAGAATGTCAGAAATGTAAAAATTCAACTTCTACTCAGCCATGCAAAGGAATTTCAGTTAAGAAAATGAGAGCCTCAAGAATTGATGCTCTGGAACAAATTTTCCTGAAAATTCTAGCACATGGGTTTGTCTGAGGAAGTTGTTCTGAATCAGTCCAGCTGTTTTGTTTTGCCAATTCTTCGAACATGTGAGAGAATTTTAGACAAGAAAATGGAAGAATTTAGAGAAGAAAGATGTTTTTCTTAGTTTTTAATTATTTTTTGTCTTCTTCTATCAAAATCGCCACTTTGCCTTAAATTTTGCTGTTGAATCTGGACCTATACTTGCAAAAGAATGTTCCTACTGCCTTCGAACTTGATTATCTGATGAAAATTTGCCAATCTTTTGAAGAAATTCGAATTTGCTAAGCTGGATGAATGAGAAATGGCGCCATGCATGCATAAATAGCCAAAATCGTACCATAAAAGCAAGACTACAAGATCAAAACCCTAATTCTGGAAGAAAGAATTCGATTGGTCCTCCACCAGTTGAATTGCCATTGACTCTGAGTCTCGAGAATTAAAATAATATTAAAATAGTTCTCACATGCGAATTTATGAATAAACATTAAAAGAGGTGCCAATAATTAATTATTGAAGAAAATCGCCATTTTAATGTTTTGCATGCAAAAAATTAAATATTATTTTAATATAAATCTCAGCATCTGGATGCACTCAACAAACTTCACTGATTCCAGAAAGTCCAAATTTGACCTTCTAGGCATCCATTTGCAAGAGTTATTGAATTTTTTACTCTCCTATTCTATAGCTGACTGCAAAGTTACAGTTGGCCATGTTCAACTCTAATTTCCGGGTGACTGAGTGAACCTGTGAGTGATCTGAGATATTCACTACAAAGCCTGCATAGCAAGGATGAAATGTCTGCTTTGAGCTACAACTGCTAAAATCAACGTTTGACACCTCAAAAAATTAAGTGCCTTTGATTAAATTGATGCAATGATTCTAGACAGCCATTTCTCCATTTTGCCATCTGACGCTTCAAACTACCATAACCAGTGAACAATGAACCTTGTTGACTGGATGATAAGTTAATTGCGTGACTGAAAGTTTTTCGCATCCAACAACTGTATGTAAGGCACCTGAAAGTTGCACCAGGGACCTCAAAAAGAAGGGCGCCCCTGACTTGTGAAGGCGCAAACACCATTTGACAAAAGTGTAACTTTCATCTGGATGCCACACTTTGACCCCTGACACCGAGAGCTGGAGTGCTCTGATTCATGCACTGTCTATCTCTCTGCGTAGCTGGATCAACCTATAAGAGATGTCTCTGGAGGAGATGAAGTGAGAAAACTGCTTCTAAGACCTCAAAGAGAAGGGCGCCTTTTTCAAGGAGATGTGTACTTCCCATACTTAGCCATTTTTTGGTTGCTTTCACTTTTCAACATTCCCACATTGACCTCGAATGTACGAGCGTTTGCCAAATCCCAGAGGCTAACGGCTGGACTCATTAGGTAGCTGGAGTAATTATGCACAAGTCTCGTGAAGACTGCGAATGCAAAAAACACCATCTGACAAGCCTAAAGGCTGGGCGCCCCTGGCCTATAGAAGTGCAAGTGTGTATTGCTATGTTTCTCCACCCTCTGATTAACGTGCTCAGTAGAACCTCAGTCACGATCACTCAAAATATCGGATCACCTTACGGACTGATGCGTTGCGAAGCTAGACTAGATCAGAGAAGATCTCAGGAAGACCCCATCTGCAAATTCACACATCTGGGGGGCCAAATTCAAGGGCGCCCTTGAGCTACAAGGGCACAAAAATCATAATTTGATAGTCCTCTATGATATACATACTCCTCGTAGTCTCAACTTCTGACATCGATTATCGGAGGTCCGCACTATGTACGTCTTCGCTTGATAGCTTGTCGGAAAGCTGGGCTAATTCTGAAGAGATTGAATCCATTTGAAAACACATGCAACAAGATCTAAGCCTCCAAAAAGAAGGGCACCCCTGGGCTACAGGGGCACAGATCTACTTTCTGCTAGAAATTTTCGTTTGTCTCCGCTCTGAAAAACACTCCTTCGGCCACTGAATTGACCTTGCAAGAGTATAACCTTGTCACAAAATGCTTCTTCATCATCCATGTTCTGCTCTGGATCCCAGGTTCAGGTTTTGACCTCCATGTACTGACCAACTGTTGTTGACGATTGACATGACACTAACCAAAGTCCATACTTGACCCGCCCAAAAACTTGTATTTTGACATCATTTTAACAAAGTTTAGACTCTTTAAGCAAAATGCCTTAATGAAGCAAAAAATTTGGTTTGGGTACAACAAAGTTCTAGGGGTTATACTTGAGGAGTTTGTAGATGAGGAAGTGGGTGAAAAGTACAAGGAGATGGTTTTGATTTCCATTATGTTATTTATTCAAACTTGTTCATAGATGCAATAGTAATAGGAGAATGGAGAAAAAAAAATTGGAGGACAAATGATGGTGGGTTAAATCCAATGTACCCTAGGGACGTATTCCTCCTTTTTTAAGTTTTCAAGGAAATTAGGATAGAACATACCCCTTAACACTCCAAAAAAATTTAAAATAGGGACGTCCTAGGAATACCCCTCTCTACAAGGAGAATGCGGGCATTTGGAGAATGCCAAGCCATCTTGACCAAACTATTTTTTTGTAGTCAAATAAAAATCTTAGATGATAGTTTGTCTTCGAAAGGAAACTTGTGGAGAACACATAAGAATTTGGACCAACTTATGTTATAGATGGGGCAATTAACATCACCAATAAAACCTTGATATCAAATCAGAGCATTGAAGCTATGCCATAGATAATAGGTAAAAATTATAAATTTAGATGGTATTTGATTTATTTTCTTGCATGGAAACTCTTTGTTTGTAGGTGTATCGTATGTTTTTGATACCTGTTACTAATTCTTTCTAGATGCTTGGAAATGTTGTAATGAAACAAAGTTATATCAGAACTTTTGTTTTTCTCCTTTTCAAGGTATTGTTGATCCTCTCTGAACGTTTGGAAATGTTGTAATGAAACACAATTATATCAAAATTTTATGCTTTTCTCATTTTTAAGGTATTGTTTGTGAATTTAAATTATAGAAGCAAAAATCGTGATTAATCCTAAAAATCGTAATCATCATGTTTGCCGATTTTTCAATTGCATTTTTTAACAAAATCATTGACCTATGATTTTCAAAAAGTTTTAGGTGTAAACGCATTAAAACTTGGAAATAATTGGGGAAAAATTAGGGAAAAAATTGTGGGTTTTAGGAGATTTTGTGGGACTAGTTTTAAAAAAACAATTGCAGCAGCGATTATAGATTTTTTTTGGGTCATTGGCCCTCCATGGAGCCATGGTACCCACTATGGTTGTGCAAGCCACAGGGGCCCGTGGCCCATGGGGTTGGGCACCTGTGCAACAAGGCACACGTGGTAGGGCATCAACCTTGTCTACTATGCTTATTTGTTTTACTTCTATTTTTTTCATTTTTTTTTAATTTATATTCTAACTATAATGTAATATAATAGTATATATAATAATTATAATAGAATAATAATAGAATAATAATTAATTATAATAATTTTTAATAATATACAATTTTTTTAAATCTTATTTTTTCCTGATTAAATCCCAAATTTTTCAAAAAATCTTATATTGTTTTATCAAGGTTGCCAAGAGACTAGTACGTCTATTCTTGAAAAATAGGAGACGAGGTACTTAGAGATGCCATTTTTTTAATATAATTTAATAATTTATAAATTTGGCACATGAAAACTGAAAATATCATGACATTGAACTTTTAAAACAAGAGCACCGGTAAAGTTTAAACACACAAATGCCATTGTATCAAAGAGTCAAAGAGTTCATAGTTCATACTACATATTTGATAATAGTTATTACATATTGAAATTCAGAAATGTTGATAGCCCGATAGGCTGATAGGCTGATACGCAAACAAAAAACAAAAATCAGAAATCAGAAATCTATTGTCTACACTTATATATCATCCATATCTAGGTCCTTAGCTATGATGCTCTCCAAATAGTCATCACTCTCAAGATCAGGTTCCTTTGTTGGTTGTAAAATTAGGGGTAAACCACTGAGGCCATCTGCTTCAACCACTTCATCCACCATGGCTGCAACATCTCCATCAGGTGAAATTTGGTCCCATTTTGCTGAAGGACCCTCCTTGTACTTGGGCTCTACACGAGAGAGAAGGGGAAGTGAGCTATGAATGTACACCAAGTTCTTTGCTCTCTTTGACCCTAATCGGTTCCTCTTTAGTGAATGAATAAAACCTTAAGTACTGTAATTTCTCTCACAAGATGAAGAGCTGGCTACTTGTGATAGCAATCTTATTGCAAATGATTGCAATTCAGAGGTTTCACCTCCATGGTTCCACCACCACTTTACAAGGTCTTTCTTTACATGCATATCATATAAAGCTTCCACGGAAGAAAAATCACCATGCCCATGTGAAAACTTATTCCATTGAGTCCTCATAATTGAAGCATTCTCACCTCGGCCATAAATCTGCCCAAAATCCCTTCATTACCTCTCTATCCTAATATGGAGCCCTTTTGTTGGTCACTTGTATATCATACCATTTAGGATTGAAGGCATAGGTAACACAAGGAAGGGGTGTGTTAACTTTGTTCCATCTTCCATGTATCTTTTCTTCTATCAAGGGATATAGAGAAAGATTTCTTGCACTTGTTATTTTCTCTACTCTTTCACACATGGAATCTATTTCTTCATAAAACTCTCCCCAACATGGCTTGTCTGAATCTGCAAATTTAATCAACTTACATATGGGCTTAATAAAGTCCACAACAAATTTAACATCAGCCCAAAAATGGTCATCAAGGACCATACCTCTCACCTCAACTGTAGTATTTGATGTAGAGTGTCTCCAATCTGCCCATGCATCACTAACTACTGTGGAACACAAAGCTCCTTTGACTTCACAAAGACGCTCAAGAAGGATAAAATAAGAAGCAAACCTTGTATCAGCAGTTTTAAGAAGTTCCACCTTGGCAATTTTTTGATAAATGGCTTGTGTGTGGTGTTGGTTACATATTAACATTTGTATTTTTCTGTCCTTTTCAATGAGATCTGAAATCCATTGGAACTTACCAATATCTTTGAGTGCATTATTTAATGAATGCACACAATGTTAGTTTTAGGATCAGAAATAAAAGCAATCAGAAAACTGCAACACATAAGACAATGAACACCACAAGATACCCTGGGAAAACCCTCCTACTTGAGGGAGAAAAACCCAGCAAATATATCACTTATATATTCAGGAATAAGAGAAGAAATCTGCTTACAACTCAGGCCCAACACAAGGCCGAATTTGATACAATGAACAATAGCACCTCTCCTAGATGTGAAGATACATAATGAATATGTTTCCCTTTGAAATCAATCTGCAGTCACAATATGATGATCTGCTGCACAAGTGTGAACTTCACAATATGAAGATCTGCTGCACAAGCTCAAACTTCACAATCTGCTGCTCAAGATGATGGTCTGCTGCTCAAGTGCGAACTTCTTCTAGGAGTGCGAATTGCTTGAATGAACTTGATGATCGAATGAGAGATCATCACCTTATATTTATACAAAACATTGTGTCTCTTCATGTAGGTCGACCTCTATAGAAAATAGCAATAATTAAATAGGTCGGCCACAAGAAGGAAGTCGGCCCAAATAAAATATAAGTTGTCAAGTGAAGCGCCTCTTCACTTTAATCAATGCAATAAATGAATAGCCGTTAGGCTATTGAATTTATTATTCAACAAGCAAGGCGGAAGTATGTAACCCAAAGCTACAACATCAACACACAACATGGTGTCCAAAATATATGCTTGTACTTTTTTTTGCACCAACATGCCTGCTGTTTTACAAACAAGGGCCACATTTGTAACAACTTGGACTACATCTAATGCTACCACCTCAATATTTTCATAGTTTTTGGGGCAGCATTTTCTTTTGGTTCACGAAGGTCATTTTCTCTCATTATTGTTGAAATGAAATTCATTAGTAGATTAATTGGCAGATTGTGGCATAGACTCGGACCCAAGTATTGCCTTGTATAGTGTCACCCTTCCTCTTGTGGTGACATTCATAATTTTTTTAAACTCAAACCCTCTTAACAATTGCCTTTTGGGGATTGTTGGGTCCATTGTCCAATGCCAACAGGTATTACTGTTGCGACATTTATGATGGAAGGTGGTGAATTTGGTTAAGTCCTTTGGTTTGTGTGATATGATTTATATTGAAAGATCTTAAATCCTATTGTGTGGGAGAGAGTTTACTATTAAACATGAGGTGGTGATTTTTATTTCTTTGTGGATGTGATGTTTGTTATCTCTTTGGCATCTAGGTTGGGTTTGGGTGTTTTGGCTGTGGGTTTTTAGGAGTGTATGGTGATATAGCTCGATGAAGGCATTTAGTGAGCCCGTGGTCCCTTTGAGGAAAGGTCATTTTTGTGATAGAATATTGGATGCCATTTTCTTCTGCAACAATCAAGCTATGCTAGGTTTGTGAAGGAGATCTTGGGTGATCAAGGAATGGTAATTGTAGGTTCTTTGTGATTGGAGGCCATCATTCTTGAAGATTGCATTGTAAAATTGGTAGTGGCTTTTCCTCACGTGGGGCATTAGTTGTTGCTTCTTGAACTCTTTTTGCCTAAGCATTTCGAGAATATGATGGCTGTGTCAATATAGAAGGGTCTAGAGGTTAAAGGAGGCACATAGATGTCTAAGAAGGTGGAGGTTCATATAGGCGATGCATCACAGGTTGCTAATGGAGAAGGTGTTTCTCTTAATTTGAAGATGGTGTGTCATGAGCTACTACTACTTGGAGTCTTTTGTGGGGACGTGGGTAAACTGCTGGAAGGCCTCATGGCGACCTGTAATAAGAAACATCTTGAGGTTTCAAGTGATTTACCAAACCTATTTTCTGTAGAGATAAGAGTCACCATGAACAGCAAAGAGCGGAGTTGCTTCATGGCATAAGGTTTACATCCTTGGACTCATCAACATAGGGGCCTCAAGAGGATGTAGGAGAGTGGGCAAGTACTGTGCAGGTAGAAGTGGCTGGTTGGGTGGTGGATGTGAACTTTGGAATGAATAGGTGAGTATTTGTTGAAACCCCCTGGTTATGAATTTTTTTTCTGTCCTGACTCTGTTGCATTGTGCTTTTGTCTTCAAGAAGCTGGTTTCTTTTTGTGCTTCTCTTTAGTTGGCATTTGGATGTTCATTTGCGTTTATGATGTTTTGTATAGGGTTCAATAGCTCTGTCCTTTGAAACTGTTATGGTCATTACTTATAGGCTCTTTATATTTTCTGTTTAAGTTATGTTTTCTCTTCAGGCAGGGCCTCCTATTGAATCCCCAAACTAATTATTCAAACAAAAAAAATGAAGTGCTAGTTTTGCTTTTGTGAGCAGGTTGATAGGATCATAGGATATTCTTCAGGGCTCACATACAAGCACAAGTCGCTAAAAACATGTTTATGATCTTTGAAATAACTTCTAGCTTTTTTGTCTTCTGTTACCTACTGTGCACAAACTTCTTTATGAAAATTGGGTGTTTCCATGCATAGAGATGAAAAGTGGCAACTTTGCACTTTTCCATCTCATTATGTACCAATTTTATCAATCACCATCAATAGATATGTTTTTGATCATTTTGACCTGCTCATAGCCTAAACTATCCCGAAACCACCTCTTTTAACCAGAACAAAACTGCCTCTGCAACACCTCGGTCTGCCCATGATTTCTGACTCCTAGACGACCTGGACACTAGTGCCCATGCTAATGCCCCCTGCAATTTAAAAAGGTGTTTTCTCACCTAACCATCATCTCCCTTGCTAACCCCCTAACCTTAACCCTAGTATGTTTTCTAATGATAAGTTGGCACCCAAATATGTTTGTTTAAGGAAACTTTCAAAAAATATAAAGGATTCATCATCATCCATCATTCATCTTTTTCCATACTCTTGCACTTATGCACTTTACTCTTTTAGACATTCACCATTGTTGTTGCAACTTCACATGCACCTAGAGGGTTGCAGACCCAAATCTATACCTACTTTCATGCTGGAACATGCTTTTTAGGGGCTTGACTTAGGGAAGCCCCTAAAGGTGCCATATGCACGAACATTCCTCTCCTTCCCATATCTGATAGGTTTTGCAACTTCAGAGGTCACTTCTGCATTAACAGGGACAAAGACTGACAAGTGCAGGGAGCTTCTGATGAGGAGCACAGAGGACACTAATACCTGTGTACAGGACACTAGCTTCCCAAAGTGGACACCAGCAGACACCAGGGACACAGGCACATCTTTTAGGACAGGAGCAGCTGTGGTCAGAAACAAAAACTTCCAAGACTTTATAAAAAACATTTTTGACAGTTCAAGACCTCCTCCAGTCGACTTTCAGCCATCTGCAACCATTTAACTAGACATGCTGTATCTGAACTTTTCTAATTTCATTTTCTAGCTCCAGTACAAACTCTTGTGTTTAATTTACTTAGATTAATCTGAAAATGATTTATCAGAGCTGTTTTAGTGAAAAATAAGATTAGCAAGTAAATTAGCACAAGTTTAGTAATTAATTCTAAGCATTTAGACCCAGCAGTTGTTTAATTTTATTACACCATTATGTGGTTAGGTTTGTTATTGATTTGCATACTATTAAATGGTCGTTTCTAATGTAGATTGTTATTGAATGCCTTTGTTTGACCAAACCTTTTTGAGGATCTCCTCCGGAGCTTTTATAAATTTATAATATGCGCAGAATTTTTTTGCAAGAAACATGTTAATGATATCCCAAACCACTCATGGAATTTGTCATTGGCTACCTATTTGTATTAATAATCAGAGCTTCAAAATACAGATCTCTTCGTCAAATAAGAATGGCATGTTTTTCAATATATGAATTAAAAAAAAGATTAAGTGGATCTTACTTTTGGGCTGTCCTTAATTATATCCTAATAGCAACGAGTACTTGTATATCTATATTGTGGACACATTAAAGTTTTAAACAAGAGATCATGTAGACTGGTATTTGAGAAGGGTTTCACACATCGCATGGTGTAGGTTAATAAATCTTATTTCTGCTAATAACTGTAACAGTAGAAAAGATTCTGAAGTCCTCTGGATGCAGCATATTGATTCTGTTCTAGTTTCTTTTTTACCTTGCCACTGCTTAGATAGCTTGGCCTTATCTTGGCGCTCTTATCTACCATGATTAATTGACTTCTTTTGCTGTTATTCTTCATATCTGTTCATGTTTGCCACAATGATTGCCAAAGTTAGGAGGTAAAGCAGAGGGCATCCTTTGATGTTTTCCAGGTTACTTTTAAACCAGTCAAGCTATTTTACTTGTAGCTCTTGCCAACTACAAAGTGTGGGGAGATTCAGTACTTGGAGTTTGGCTGTGTATCTAGGGCTTTTCAAACATTTGGTTTTATATTTTATTTTGTTTCTATGAACCTTCATTCTGAGAACTGAAACATAGTTGTCTTTGTAGATATGGAAAAGATGCTTGTGGAGCTAAACTTGGGGACGAGAGCTGCAATTATTCTTGTGCCTTACAAATCTGCAATTGGTCCATCTGATTGGCGTTCATCGTCTCAAGCCAACACTATGGGAGATCCAGGTTCACAAAGCAGTGAAACTGGTCCTGGATTTTTTGCAAGAATACTGTCATACATCAACCCCTTTTCCTATTTTGGTGGTAGTTCCTCAAATCAGGAATCCACATCAAGAGATTCTGTTTGGCAATATGGTGAGTTTTTTGCCACTTTTGCCCCAGCATATTGTACTTTGATTCTTCAAGAGTTAACCTGCATAATACTATTTTACAGGTCCAAATCCGTCTTTGCAAGATGCATCTAAAGATGTCGGACAAAATAGCATGTACACCCCAAAATCAAATATTCCTGGGAAAGGTCAAAAGGTTGGCAGCAGCAGCAAGGTAGAAAAAAGAGGTTGGGGCAGTAATATACATACACTTAAGCATGATGAAGATGAGTCATTTCGTGATCGAAATGCCTTTTGGAATGGCAACTCAACTCAGTATGGTGGAGATGACAGTAAGAGAGACTAGAAGTCTTTAACAACTCCCTTTCCTACTGCAGGATGTGTATGTGCTGTGAATCAAATTCAATAATGGAGTAGGAGTGAAGAAGTTTGATCAGCTTCATTCTCCCACTTAGATGCACTGTGCTATGGACATAATTGACCTTATATAGTCAAGTTCTTTGGTTTGTTTACTACGAGTCTTTAATTCTACAATTTGTAATTTCAAGAAGCCGTATTGTCCATGTCAAAGCTATTATAGGATTATATTTATTCACGAGTTGCAAGAGCTCAAATCACATTGCTTATTCCATTTTTTTCTTGAGAATATGCTTATAAGTTATAATTACTACTTCCTAAAGGTTGTCATGCAAGCACATGTATGTATTATATGTGAAGAATAATTTAAGTTATTTAGAGTAAGGACTATACAAGTCCTGCTTAGTTATAATTTGGATTTGTGTTTCTTGGTGGCAAAGATTACTTGTTTTGAAGTAGTGTATGTTGAAACAGAAATATTTTTGTTTCAGATGTATTTTCATTGACCATTTTTTACAAGGGTCTGTGCAATTTTCTTTAGTTGGTTACTTTCCATCGATTCAGAAATTTAATTAAGAAGGCGTCTTTTATATTTTATCAGTTTTATGGGTCCATTTATTGTGTAGTATGGTGTAAGGTTAGATTGTTCCTCTTATTGGTCACTTTTAACAAGAACTTGTCTTATCGGTTTTGAATAGTCGTACAGTTCATATATATCCTTAAGTTCACTATAGACTTCTAAGTTCTATGCAGCCTACTTAATTTCTAGTCAAAAGTAATTTTGTAACATAATTACAAAGTAGCTCCATATGGTTGCTTGGTTAATTTTATTTAGCAGTCGTTGCTTTATATTTTTTAAGAGTATTTTTTTGGAACTAGTGGACTTATGACGACTTCTTTTTAATTACATATTTTTAAGTCATTGTTTATATGTTGAGTAGTTGTGAAACCTTTTTTTCTTAGCATATAATTAATAAAAAACATTGTGCTAAAAAAAGTAGGGAAGGAAATGTGTGTAGCAATGTGGCATGTTTTTCATTGAACAGTGTATGCATAATTTCAGGTGCCCGAGCTTGTGCCCATGTTCCCACTTCCCTCCCCATGTTTATCCACGACTGAAATTTCAATTCCTAAACTGTAGCATCTCCAACATTATAGGAGAACATTCCGAACTATTCATTGTGCTTAAAAATTAATGAGGGTCCACTTGTGTTGCCAAATATTTAGCAACAAACTTATTTAAGCACTCACATGGGACCACTCGGTTAGTAATGTGAATATTGTGCTATTGACTTTTATTCCAAAGTGAGTCATGGTTAGTGTATCACATAAGTGGAAATGTGGAAAAGATGTATGGGGTAATTATTTATAGACCTCTAGCGTAAAATAAATGATTTTAATTCCTTTTTTAAAGAAAAATAAAATTTCCTTGGGTTTACCTAGCCCAACTCCTCAAATGCAAACAATTCAAGTACAAATCAGCCTAGATTAACTAATTATAGTTGGGACTGATAATCTAGTAATGTGCGACAACTAAATTAGGAAAATAAATGCAACAAAGGGCTATACTTAGCTCTATGACCAAAGAGTGAATGCCTTTGAAGAAGATTTTGACATGAAGCAAGGATGTGCTTAGAAAGTGATGCCTCTTAGTCAATAAAGAGTCTCAAAATGTATTGGATTTGTTTGCTTTGTTGGAGGACGAGTTCGTAAGTTTGTTTAGGGTTCATGGTCATGTTAGTCCATCAAGTCCAGATTTGTACCTGTGCACAATTGGATTTCACTCTTTTGCTTGTTTAATGATTTTTCATCTACTTGACTATTTTTGGTGATTTGAGGAGTGGCAATATTTATAAATATCTTTGAATGATTTTCATTACGTTGCAAGGATAAAAGCTTAGCGGGGTCAATTCCTTGGAATTGTGTATGAAAGGTCGAGATGGTAGGCAAGGGCCCTAGTATTTAATTTTGTTACTTCTTTTAGTGCACCCAATTGAAATGTGTTGTATTAATTGCTTCCAGTACTTAAGGATTAGAGAAAACATGTGTATTCTAGATGATTAGAAATGGATGCACTCAATGTCTTAAGATAGTACATAGCATCAAATTGTGTCAAATGTGTGTTTAGTAGACTCAAGGTGGGAAGATGGATAGAGCCAGCTAGCCAAATTTTGAATTTGAATTTTGGAAAGGAAGAGGATGAGCTTGTGACTACAAGGTTGCCCTCATTATTTTGAAAATGTCCTGGCGTTTGCAGATGGTTAGATCTAGGTTGCTAATGGCTATCTAGAGGTAGGTGTATAGATGAATGTGATAAATATGTGAATTAGGCAAATGCATAGAAGTTTGTGTATAGATAAGGTAGGGGCTAGGTGTATAGAGACACATGTATATGGAGGGATAGAAGACTAGGGTAATGAGCCCAACTTTGCCTTGTCATTTGTTGATGTCTATATGCATAGAGATATTTCTCAAAATGGGATGAAATTGGACAAGAAATGACATGCATTTGCAAGTTACATCATTATATTTTGCCCACTTTGAGATGCATGTGAATCCTAAAATGATTATGCATCTATAAGTATATAACACTCACAAACATGCATGCAAAGTAAATATTCAAACATCAAAGTATATGAAAAGGGATACATATATGTAGTGGACCTTGGAAGATGTCATTGTGTGTGTCCTTCAATATGCATTCTTCATGGAACTTGCAAAATAGAGGAAAAGTGTGTGATGAGAAGCTTTTGTCTCAAATGAAAATTTGATAAAAAAATACAAACTTCTCAATTGTCTAGGAAATAAGAACAATAGGAAATGATTGAAGTTATGAAAAAAATATATGTTTGAAAAATGGTAATCGTGCATTTTGCGTGGAGTCATGGAATGATAAGGTGCATGATGCACATGAGATGTTATGTGATAATGCTTTATTTGGTCATGATAATGAGTCCCTATTGCACCTATTAGTTTATGAAAACTTCATGAGATTGTAATGACACTATATGTACCTCTTTTAATTGATTTTATCCATAGGATGCAAGGAGTTGAAGGAGAAAGAGAATTCTACATGAAAACAAATGTAATTTATAGATAAGTGTGTTAACATATGGATCATGTAAAGTAAGAGACATAATGATTACATTATGTAATAAGCATGTGTAACATATAGAACGATAAATTATAATAAGCACATTGGATTGGAGATTGTATCAAGGAAGTAAGGTTGTCCAACCCTCAATGGCCAAAAACACTTGTGTATGTCACTAAGATATGCATATAGCCCTAATGTGGCATCCAAGAGCATGAGCATACAAAGGTGTAGACAAGGTGATAAGTCCCTGGTGGTTATGAAAAATATAAATAATGGCATGAAATTGAAACAAAGGCATGTAGCTTGAATAAAGGCATGAAGCCAGAACTATGGGGTGGGGCCCTAGTGTAAGATTAACAACAGTAAACTCAATGTGTGAAAAGGAAAGTATAGTGCCTTAAATGTAGAGAAGTAACCACGAAGGTGCAAAATATAGTGAGAATGGATGAAGCCTACCAATGAAGAGATGGAAGTGGTAAAGATACGGTAGTAGGAACACATAAGGTAGGGGAAGGTATGATGCTTCCAAATACAAGGATACACCAATGTAGGATTGCTAGCATTTCAATTCATAGCTTTTAGAGCAATACAAAACGAAAACAAACATGTGGTAAACTTGCTCTTTGAATTAGAAGGGGAAAATCTTTGCAAACAAATAACTAACCTAATTTGAATAAAAAGTATTTGCTTTCTACAACATGTAGTGTGTTTCTTGGGGTGGTTCATTTTTATGCTAAATAAAACTAAAGGTGCATTTTTTGGATTCACCTAGGGGAAAAAGGTGGACACATGTTTCAACACAAGGCAACATATTTTTATGCATTTTTTATTGAAAGAAAACCCTATGATCACGACACACTTACACTATTTAGTTAAAATTAGATTAAGTAGTGTAAGTGCACATAAATATTGAATAGATTTAAGCATGAGGACACTCAATAATTTTAATCTCTTTTTGTATGTGTCTTAATAATAAAGGAGCATCTCAAAAGCTGAGAAATCTTACCCAAAAGTATATGTTTTTGTGATTTTTTTATTTTATTTTAGAGTTCTTTTGTGATTTTGGCTCTACGACTTGACAATAATCTACATCAATCTTGAGAACATATGTGCTAGTAGTGCATGACAATTTATTTTTATTTGTTGCATGAAGAGAAATTCCTAATTGACAATCTCTAGTTGACATCACAATTCTAATAATAGTTAACACTCACCACAAGTTGTCATATGAAACATATTGCTCATATACTTAAAGTGATAGAATTATAACGGACAACACTCATTCCCACATGATATCCTTATGATATATTTTCTTGTGGGATTTTATGGCACTTGGTAAGCCTAAGTGAAGCCTTTTGTGATTTTACATGAAGTTTTGAAGAATGTACCTATTATAAGCAAGTTCCTTGAAGAAAGAGGCTAGCTAAAGTCATTCCTAAGGTACAAGTGTGCATTTTTGTTGATTTTGGGCCATTATGTTCCTTAGTGAATACCTAATTCTTGGTGCAAAGAGTAATATGTTTTTTTATGCCTATGAATTGATGAGAAGAGGTTATAATAGATAATTATTTCAGGAGGTGAACCTAGTTTAATATGATTTTATTTTATTTAGGAGGGCTTGAACATTTCCTATATGAACCAAATATTTAAGACTCAGTTTAAGTAATGAGATTAAAGAGAAAGGATAAATCTTAGACAAGGGATTTGAGAGTTAAATTCAAGATCCAAAGTAGAAGGCATATTCAAGTAGGATTTTAATTAAATGGGATCAAAATTCCAATTGTGCATCAATGAATATTTGACTACATATTTCTTGTTGTGTAGGAAAATGATCAAATCTTTGTGGTGGCGCCCATGTTACATAATGTTTTGTGACTATAGATTGTGAAAGAGTCCCTAGTGAAGTCCATCGTATTTAATTGTATGACCTATTGGTTTGCAAATTTTGTGAATTTGAAGGCCTAATTGTAATCCTAAGAGGTTGTAATTATCATGGAATAAATAAATACATTTTTCTATTCATTTTATTAATGTACTTTTTTTAAAAATTATTATATCTAGGTGTTTGTTACTTAGATATAGAGGTGGGTTGCATGGTTAGACAATATTTCATTTGATCATCCATCCATGATTACACTAAATGGTATTAAAGATAAATCTATTACTAGAGTGATAACCCCATGGTGGAGAAATCTTTTTCATGTGTCACACTACAAGTGATCCATTCAAAGGAATGGTTCATAGATTCTTGTGTGTGTGTCACATCGTAAGTGATCCATTAGGGAGGTGTCTCAACATTATGATGTTGAGTTAATATGAATTTCTTGTAAAGGGTGATTTGAAATAATAAGTAACTTGGTGGTCCTCGCCAACTAGACTAGAGGGTTGAATTTTAGAGGTAGAGTTGTGATTCCCAATTTGGAAAGAACTTTGGCAAGCCAAGAAGAAAATATAATTATCCTTTTTAAGTATGTAGTGTTAATATTTCGAAGTTTTATTGACCAATATAATGATGAGATTCTTGGTCAAATTGATGTGATGCTTAGTCATCCAAAGACGGTTGTAGATTAAATAGAAATAGTAAGAAGAATGGTTTTTGGAACTGGTAGTACAACAAAGATGATGAGTAGTAATCCAACATCAAGATGTAAGGAATATGATTTTATCTATAGGAATCAATTAGATATTTAGAGGAATGAAGATATCCATAGAGGACATGTGGAAGAAACAAGAGGATGTTACCTTCATTGTTGAAGTTTAAGAGAGGTGATTGTAAGTGATCTTTGAAGGAGTGGCATTAGAGGATTATGACATCTAGATTGTTTTTATAGTATTGGAATTGGCAAAAGAAATTTCCATGGATTATTTCGTTAAATTTTCATAGACCAAAAGAGGTAATATGCCTAACTTCATATTTGATAACAAATTTGTATGAATGTGACATTTCATTCCTTGTCAATAGTTGGTTGATGAGTCCAAGATTATAGATTTTATTTTTAAATAAGTGGATACTTTACATGAGCTACTAATAAATTTTACATCGCGTAGAGATACTAAGTTCTTGTGTCATTGTTGGCACACATGGAGAGATGGACCTACAAGTGGGTTAGACTGAAACAAACTAAAATTTAGAGAATGGATAGTAAAAGAACATAATTGGTATTTGGGATAGTTTCTAAGGGTGTTGGTGATCTAATTAATACTTCATATAGAATCAATTAGAGATGAGGAGTGTAAAGTAAAATGTTTATATATTAGATTATAATATAGAAAATAATTACCCATAGGAGAAGGTAGTCATAACAAGCTAGAGGAAGAAGGGATTGCCTTGCAATTAGATGGTTGATGTTTGGAGTAGCCTAAATAGGAGATGATATAAAGTGTTGTGGCTTGATTTGTGTTGCACTAAGCTATAGATAATTGGGATTAGACTCATTTATGGTAGTGTAGAGGGAATATAGAAAACTATGGTAAGCCCAAAGGTTGTAGATATGAAAATGGGTCATTTATTTAGTGGAGAACTTGGATATTTTTGGGAATATTGACAACAATGAAGATGGATTGTTTTATGAGATCCCTACATTGGGTGACTAATCTAAAGAATGTTGTATGGATTACTTTTGAAGAATAACTAAATGATGTAATTTAGAGGAATGCATCAAGTGGATACCCAATGTGGGTATTGAAGAGGAGTAAAGTTTCTTGGTTGGAAGAGACCAAGTACAAGAAGTGGAATTTCATAGAGGTGTGGATGGACTTGGGATCTTAAATTGGAGGATGTTGATACAATATATAATAACATCTACAAGAATGAGAAGTTAGTAGAGATTTTAGAGTAGGAAATAAGTGATGTAAAATATATTACCCAATATAGAAGATGATCTATGAGGTTGTGGTTAGCTCATAGTGGATTTAATCCTAATAAAGGATATAGCATCCAATGGCTGTAGGAAGCTAAAGGTAGTGATTAAAAAATCCATGAGAAGAAGATGCAAAATGAAGTATAGGTAGTTTATATATTCTTTGGAGTGATCATTAAAGGAGAGAGAATGAATAGGGATTGTTGTGACCCTTCACAACACACCTCTAAATTTTGAATTTTGGGGATCCTACCATTCTATCAAGAGATTATCATTTTTTTCAAGTCAAGAGATTTCTTGATTTATATTTTATTTTTTTGTAATCTATTTTCCCAAAAGAAAAATTATTGAAATTGCAAGTGCTTGATGAAACTTCAAGGTCATTTTATTTGAATTATGTAAATTTTATTGTTTTATTTCACAAGCTACAAACCTTTCAAATTCTAAATTTTGCAAATAATATTTAAGGGATTAAATTTAATTATTTTAAATAGAATCAATACTTTGTTTCTAGTAAACATAAGATACCGAGATTGAAAGGGAATATGAATTACAAAAGGAAAGGACTAACCAAGGCCATATTGTTAGAATATATTGATGCATGAAGAATGTTTTATCGATCGAGGGGATCTTCAGAGGGTAAAGAACACTTGGGAAGTGTTTCCAAATATTGCTTTGTGCATCTACATGTCAAATTTCAAGTGACATGTAATGAAGGAATAAAATGTAAAAAACAAGTCAGAGTGACCCTTCACATTCTAAATTATTAGTCTTCCTAAGTAAATGTGCCTATTTATACACATTTGTAACTCATTGTATAGGGTTGGAAATGTTTCAAACCCATGGAAGCTCATTTATGAATTCAATATACCAAATTTTTATCCTTTTTTGGGTTTTCATGTTTTTAAAATCTAAATTTATTTCCTTCCATATAATTATATATATTTAATTCATTAAATTTTGATGGTATCAACATTTTTTACACCAATGATGCCTTGTTGATGATGAGGTATTTTGTATAGTCACATGAACACATTCATGTTCAAGTAGTAATTTATTATCAATCATGCACCTGAATTTTCCTTCAAAGATCACACCATCTCACATTTGGTTTGTGGGTAACCATTTCAATAGAGATTGATTTTGAGTTGAATCTCTCTATTTGTATAATGATGTATAAGAGGATCAATCATCAATTTGAATTTGAATTTTCTTTGTCTAACCCTTTTTTCCTCCACCCTTTCCTTTTTTTATTTTTCCAATCATGGTGATATAGTTTGGAATTTTAATGATAAGTTTCAAATTTTAAAAGGCAATATATTAATAAACTTTGCATATGACTTATCATCTTCCTATTACATATTTATGGTTTTAAATGGAATGAAGAGTTGTGCCAACTAATAGTGTTTTGTTTTCACTAAGTGAGTATTTTTCATACTAATTATTATATCATTCACATAGCCCTTGTGAACAAACCAACCAAATCACTCTCCAATTGAGAGATTTGTGTTCATCCTTTTATATTTTTTGTCTTGTTTTTCTAAGCATTTGATGAAGAATTCTGAGGCTAGCCACCTTTCAAGTAGGGGAATGACCCGTGTTGTTCCACCCTATAGGTTTTATGACTTAAAGCTACATTGATGTGTCAAAACCCACATCAACAAAAACCCATTTAGAAAATATGCACCTTCAACTATTTGTTTGTAGGGAGGAATGGTAATAATTTGAAATTTGAGCTTTTCACCCTCAAATATTTATAAATCAAAAAATATTTTACAGAGAGTAATTCTTTACAATATACCTTATGTCACTATTACTACTAACACAATAGCAACAAACTCAAGAACTTATGTTGAGTAGGAGAAAGAATTTGTGTATAATTCTAATAACTCCCCACTTCACAACCTATTACTTATATGTTTATTTTATATTTGATGGGTTGCTTTGTGCTTCTCTAGACAAAGTGTCTAATAGGTAGAATTTTTGTAAACCCTTCCTATAGTTCTATGCCCTTATGTGATCCACATGTAGATGATTACCAAACTTAAATAAACATCTTAGCTCTATTAGAATATAATGTTTATTTATGAAATGAAGTGTAACATAGGGGCTTCAAGGGTTACGGGTCATGCTCCCCCTCACCTAACTTCTAACATATAGATAAAGACATCATATTTCCTAATGCACTTAAATCAACAAGATAATTGTTTAAGTTCTTATCAAATTCATAATTGTCATGTTGATGTGCAACACTTGTCAACTTTAGATTAAGAGATTTAAGTGTCAAAAAAATCATACTATAATATTTAGTTATGGATATAGCATCCAAGATAAAGAAGGTCTAAAGGAAAGAACAAATAAGACTAATATGAAATAATTATTTTATTTTATTCAAATGATGCAAAATTCATTCTCCATTCCACCTTTCTATTTTTAGTTTTATTTTGTGTTTTGGGTTTTCGATCTTTTTTTTCTTTTCTTTTTTATAGTTTCAAAATACAAAAAAATACAAAATTTAAAAAATCATTTTTTTCATAAACTTCCAAAATACAAAAAATAATAATAAATAAATTCAAAAAAATCAAAAAATAAATATATTCTTAAAAAAAATTAAATAAATATAAAAAAAATTAACCAGATTGTATGTTGTGTAGCCTTTTCCGAAAGCTTGGGTGGGAGTAATCAAAATTCTTGACCATGTCAATGGGTTTTTGGTCTACTATGAAGTTGAAAGATTCTAAATGGGTTCACCTGAAAGATCCCAGGAATTCTGAACATTTCGAGATGTCTATAATTGCCTCAAAGGAATGCAGTCTCAACCTCTTCGGCTAAAGGCCAAGGACTGAGGGGTATCCATTCCGCCAAATTTGCCCAGGGCACGATTCCGCCTCATCCCTTTTTTGATGTCGAAGCCTTTGCATTTACACTCAGCAAGACTTGATCCCTGGTAGGCTCATGCACTATTTGACTAAACACCTAAAAGAAATGTGCTTCCATAATAATGGTGCTCGCAAAATATGCACGGAAGAGGTAGGAATGCACTCGAAGTATGGAGGTACAGACAGAGGATGCGAACTGTTCCAAAATGCCTCAAAGGGGGTGCCATCTCACATGCCATGATCATAGGGTTTGCAAATGATTTGTTGCAAAGGCTTCAGAAAGCTTTCGAGCAAATGCAATTCGTAGTTGTAAAGCGAAATTTCGCCTTTGCCAGCATCCTCTGCCTGTGATAAAATGTGGGAGCATGGACAGGGCGCGCGAATTATTTACAGAATACCTCAACGAAATGTGGCGTCATGGAATGGATGTTGCGGTTGCATATATCCTGGTAGACATGCACGCGAACTGTGGAAACATAGAGAAGGTCGCGCAGCTGCAAAAGGATATGCACAAAATGAATTTGTTGATTAGGGTTTAGAAATCTTCAGGTAAATGTTCAAAAACTTGCTTCAAAGAGATACCATTATATAGACAAGACTTGTGAAATGTTCAATGAATCTGCAGGTGTGTTGTTTATATTTTCATTTAAGTGTGATAGGCACTCATGCAAAATGAATCTGCAAGTGTAGACAAGACTTGTGAAATGTTCCAAAACATGCCTCAAAGAGATGCCATTGTATGGGATGCAAATAGGCATGAATGGATTTGTTGAAGAGGCTGAAGAAGTTTGTAGTCTGCGAAGTACTTTGGAAGCATAAACCAACCAAGGGAACTGTGGTTTAATAGAATACCATGATTGCAGAAAATGCATGAAATAGATCTATTAAAAGAGTTTTTTTTTTTAAGTTCCCCATGTCAACATCTTTTGCTACCTTCGTCAAAGTGAGGAGATGTGTAGTGACCTTTCAGATAATATTGCTATTTCAGTTGTTTTTGAGTTGTTAGTTGTTTAGTTGCTTTTGAGACTATCTTATATTGATGCATTATGTCTTGGATCATATGATTAATTGTGATACTATGTAAATGATACACTTGACTTTATGATCATCTGTTACTTTCGTAAGATGACATTATTAGGGTTATGTGTGTAATGTGTTGTAAGCAGTTCCTAAATGATTATATTGTTATGAAGTTGAAATTGATGTTTGATGTAATGTTTTATGTCAGTTCGGGTGGAGGAGACATTATAACAGTACTCACTCGTGAGTGTCCTGCTACGATGTGATTCTTTTTCACAGTGTGTTTTTTGTTATATATGTTGTTACGATTGACCGTGCAATGTGATGCAGCTTTCAAGTACATGCATCGACTCCACCTGCTTCGTCAGGTCTGAGCGTGTCAAGGCCCAATAGAATTTGTTGATGGAAAATAGTCTAGTCTTCTATCATGAGCCTTCATTCTGGAAAGAACGAGTATCGTCTTGTTACTCATTTGTCTTGTTGATGTTCGTTATGTCGTGTTGTACGTTGTTTCGTCATGTCATTTTATGTTTGTTATGTCTTAAATTGATTTGCTTGGATTAATTAAATGGTTTAATCGTATGCATTAAAATTATCAGTAATTTATTGCTTTATCAAAATTAGAGTATGAATTATCATGTTTAACTTGAAAGTTTATTTTAAAATATTTGAAGAAATAATATATATATTGAGAATTATTAAAATATATTATTGTGGAAGAATAATTAGCTGAAATTGTTATGAATGTTCAATCTTGATGTTTTCGAAATCGACAAAGTTTAACTAGTAGTTGTGGATTAGATTTGTCAAAATATCTTATTTTTTAACAAGATGTTAGAAAAGTTGAATTGGTTGATTAATTGCATGCAATCGGAAGTTGAGTTGGGGAAAAATTGCATTTAGTGGAAAATGAATGAAAATTTTAGGGGGACAATTCTTTTGCACGGCAATTGGTTTTTGAAAAAAAAGAAGTTTGTTTTCACATGAAGAAGTTTGTCTCTGTATGTTTTGGGTTTTTGGTTGAAAAGTTGGAGTATTGTATATTGGAAGTTTTTGCTCAAGCTGTGAAAGTTTTGTGAACTGAATTATTGAGTTTGCCTTCTCTATTCATCAAATTTGGGAAAGCTTATCAAGTTTTCTTTTTTTTTTTAAATTCTTATATATTTTTGGATTGAAACATGCAAAGGTTCTTGATGCATTTTGTTTGTATTTTGCGGCAAAATCTTGCTTTGAAACCTCCACAATAAAAGAAACCGAAACCATAAATGATTAGATAATTTGTATTAAAATAAAAAAAATTAACAAGAGTGAAAAGAAGACCTTTGAAAACCTAGCTTCATATCCGTGAATCTACAAGAAATTTCTTAAAACCCGATGATTGTTCTCTGGCTTGAATAAATCAATCATTGCCATAGAATGTCTGTAGAAGTAAATCAATTGTACTGTAAGGTTGAAATGCTTGATCTCTGTATGGAATTTGCGAGTTTATTTGCTTTGTTGTTTATTAACTTCATAGATCATTGTATAATATTTAGGTTTGTAGTTATGTGTTGATTCCTTTGAGAATTTTGCTTGAAGTCCATAGTCGATCTCCTTCTAAACTTCATTACTCTATACTTACTATATTTGGGTATTTCTTTTAAAGGTTGTAATGAGGCATTCAGGCCATTTGAACTCTCAAAACACATTTGGAAAATGTTTTATTAGCAAGCTATAAGCAAACAAGAGAGAGCTTTTAAACAATTCTTGACATCTATAATTTTGTATGTCTTGTATCATATATATTTGTATCTCATGTTTTTACAACCGCTCACTAGCATGTGTGGGCTTTTCGTAGTGCATGTGTAGGAAATCATTTTATACTAGTTAAAAAATTTACACTCTTTTCTTTGTCCCTCCTCTCTACTCGCGCACACATACATGGCAATTTTCTTGTTTTTGAATGAATTTTTGCTTACATCTGAGCTTCATCCCTCTATCCCTCTGGTTTGAGTGTGTCTCATAATAACTTATGTTGCGGGCATGATGTGGTTCTCCATACATGTTGCAGAAAGCTTTGTGATTATCGTTGAGGATGGAACTATTGGTTTCCCCATGTAGGGTTTGTCTTTTGCCTTATGATTATCCAGTGGTTTTGTGTCATGCATACCAGTAAGCATAGTTACTCTTTCGATTTGCTTCGTTTTGTTATACCTGTGAATGTGGTATGTTGCATGCAATCTTATTAATCTCATCTTTGCATAGCAAGTATCGATTTGAAGAGATGGTTATATGTACGCCACTTTTGGGAATATTTGTTAAGATTATATCTTAAAGTTGTGTTAATGATTTTTTTGTGATAGACTTATGTTCTGACTCACATTCATGGCAGTTCGCCATGTAGTTTGTAGATTAGTCCTTGATGTCAGTTCACTTTGCTTGCATGCGTAGAAAATTCCTTCTTTACATTTTTTCCTTGTTGTTGAGTCGCATGCAAAGTATGCATTCTTTGTCCTTTTTTCTTCATACGCTTGAGCACCAGCTTGATCCGGAGGATTTTCATCAAATTTTGAAATTCTCCATTTTTCTCCAATTTTGGTATCATTAAGAAGTGTTAGGGATCCTGACTCCAACGCAACTCGAACAGAGTCAATCGGAGTCCCAGAGCTCAAGATATTTATGGTCAAACTTTTGGTCAACTCCTAGACCCAAGCCAAAAAAAGGGTAAAAATCAAAGTCGTCAAAACCAATCAACACCATTTCGTAGTGCTCATTGTCACGATTCCGATAGAGTTCGTTTCACGGAAAACAGAGTCCGTATGGCAAAGTTACAGAAGGTCAAAGATTGGTCAAAATTCCCTCGATGACATCAGCGCCCAGTCAACTCAACAACCAATCAGCCCCTAAAACATGGCATCCCATGAAAATATTATTGTTGGAATAATATAAAAACGTGAAAAAAAAAGAGGAAAAAAATATATAAAAAGAAATATATATATATATAATCTATAAAGTGGGCACCACCTATTAAAGTGGGATGCCACCTACAAAATAGGGAGTAGCCCACCTTATATGGGAAGTCTCCCTTGCCTTTAAGGGAAAAACTTAAAAGGAGGAGAGGATGGTGGGATCACCACTCACCATTTTCTCTAAAAAAATTAATTGCTTTTTCAAAGCCTTAGAACAAGGCTAAATCCCTTTTTCTTAGAGGCCTAAGTTATCCCATATTTTTAGAGGCTTAGAATATTTCCTTTTACACGGAACATTAGGAATATTATTCCTAAATTAAAGGGCCAAATAAAACCTTACATAAAAATATCCCCTAAATAATAGAGAATAAATCCATTTGTAACCATTCAAATGGAAAGAGAATTATTTTGAGGGGATATTATCCTTCCGAAAATTATTAAAGGAGGATATTATTGAATTTTTTTCTATGTAAGGGAGATTGGGTAGTTAATTGGTTTTACACCAATTTTGGCATAAAATGTAATATAAAAAGGGGTAGAATGGGGGGTGTGAAGTAAGTGATTCTGGAAGAACTTTGAAAGTGTGAGAATTGTTTTCCTTGGAGAAACTATTGTATTTTTGTGCTTTTGGAGAAGTTTGTTTCCACACACCTTGGAACTGCAATTGAGAATATCTTTGTAACCAAGAGGAGGTTCTACTGACGAATGTAACTGAATTTCTAGAGGAATAATTGGATCAGTCCACTCATTGGAAAGGGACCCGGAGACGTAGTCGTTATAAACAACGAACTCCGTTATCAATTTTGTTTGCATTATCTTTCTCTCTCATTTTGTTCTTTCTTTAATCTCTTTAAAAAATTATTAATTTAATTTTGTTAAGAATTAAATTTTAATCAAGCACTTTCGAATTATAATTAAGCATTCAAAACATTTTTCATAGATCCGTTAAATCAAATCAAATTTGGTATCAGAGTTTTGTTTGGCTAAGATTGCAGGTTTGAATGCTAATGCGCTCCAAGCTTCAGAAAGGCGAAGGAGAGTTTGAAGAATATAATCCTGAGATCGGCAAAAGAAAAACCTTGCCCAAGATGGAAGGAATTGAAGCTGGAAAAAGTACTGAGCCTGAGCTTGATGATAAGTCTTTTCAGCAAGCCTTCCTTGAGATGAGAGCAATGGTTGGAGAGCTTTATGCGGATAACAAGAAGTGTGAGCAGAAGAAAGAAAATTCTTCAAAGAAGGAAGATTCTAAAGATCGTAAAGACAAGAAGAAGCAATCTGAAGATGGTGAAAAAATTCCAGTTTATCCTCCATCTACCCCATCTTCTCCTTCTTCCTCTTCTTCTTCTCCAACTAATAATCCATTTAAGAGCAAGTTAAAGCCTGTTATGAAACTGGGTGTAAAATTTGAATTACCTAAGTGTGGTGGTGAGTTAAATGTCGAAAAGTTAGATGATTGGATCCAGCAAGTAGAAGTGTATTGTAGGATTCAAGGCCTAACAAAAGATGCTTCTATGATCTAGTTAGCCACTCTCCGGTTGGGAGGTACAGCTCTGACTTGGTGGGAGAGTAGAAATCAAGAGGAAATTGCTCGCCATGGTAAGGTTAATATGACTTGGATGGAATTTGTTGTTGCCCTTAAAAAACAATTTTATCCTTTAGGTTATATGCAACAATTAACAATGAATTGGCAAACCTTTAGGCAAGGTAAGGGTCAGTTTGTCCAAGATTACACCCATGAGTTTAGAAAACAAGCTATTGTTTTAAGTGCTTCTTTGTATACCCAGGATACACTACTAAAGTACATAGGTGGTTTGCATTCTTACCTAATACATACCATTCTAATGTTGAGTCCTAATAATTTGGATGAAGTATCAGTCCAAGCCACTCATTTAAAGTCAAGGGGTAAGAGCACTTTCAGTGATAATTTCTCAAATAAACCATCTAAGTCTGAGGGGAAGTTTAAGGGTAAAGGTAAAGATAAAGGCAAGGAGAAAAATACAGCTATAGTTAAGAAGGAGGGTGATAAGCCCACATGCTCCCATTGTAAGAAAGAGGGGCGTGATGATTCGAAGTGTTGGAAGTTGCACCCGGAACTAAGGTCGAAAAGATACCGAGGAAATAAAGGCAAGCAAAAGACTGTTGCAATGATTCAACAAGATCTTGGATCTGACTCCGGAGATGAGACAAAGATTGTTGCTACCGGGATCCAAGGTAAAGTTAAAAGTATAACTCTCTTTGTTGATACAATTATTTCTAATGCAAGTACACGTAGTGCAAGTACAAGTAAAGTATCCACTCCACCTAAAGCTGATAAACAACGGAATGAACTGTTTCATATTCGAGTTGTATCTAAGCACACTAAGATTGACACACAATTTGATACAAGTTCTCAAGTGAACTTAATATCTGAAGAGGTGGTAAAGAAACTCCATTTAATTACAACACCTCATCCAAATCCATATCCGCTTGGATGGGTTTGCAATGATGCTCAATTGCAAGTAATAAAACAATGTAAACTAAAATTTGCTATCACTACAAACTTTGTTGATGAGGTAGAAATAGATGTTGTCCCTTTGGATATTTGTGGGCTTGTGTTAGAGAGTCCTTATATGTATGACAGAAAAGCAATCTTCTACAAGGGGGAGAATAAATATCATCTTTTTAAGGATGGGATAGAATACATTGTACGTGCACACAAAGTTAAGACTAATCTTGCACTAGTCAAAGCTGGTCAAATGAAAAGGTTGATCAATTCTAGTAAGAACTTTGTATTAATGCTCGCAAAATCTCAAGAGGATGAAAAAGTTGAAGCATTTAAGGGGTGTGATCCAAAGCGTAAAACTGAGATGGTCAAAATAGTTTCTACTTATGAAGACTTGTTTCAGGAACCAAAGGGGTTGCCACCTAGGAGAGAGATACAACATGAAATCCATTTACAGCAGGATGGGCCTCTTCCAAACATCAGCATGTACCGTTTGTCAATTTTGCAGAATGAGGAAATCAAAAAGCAAGTTCAGGAGTTGGTGGAAAAGGGAGTCATACGTCCTAGTACATCTCCTTGTGGTTCTCCAATTGTGTTGGTTCCAAAGAAGGATGGGTCTTGGAGAATGTGCATCGACTATTGAGCCCTGAACAAGATAACAGTAAAGAACGGGTATCCTCTTCCCCGTATTGATGATTTACTTGATCAGTTAAAACATGCAGTTTATTTCTCTAAGTTAGACTTGTGTAGCGGATATCATCCTATAAGAATTGCAGAAGATGACATTTGGAAACCTGCATTTAAGACAAAACAAGGACTATTTGAGTGGTTGGTCATGCCCTTCGGGCTTTGCAATGCACCAGCTACATTTATGAGAGTCATGAATGATGTCTTTCGTCCTTTTATCGATGATTTTTTCATTTTTCATTTAGATGATATTCTTGTATTTAGTCGAACTTGGGAAGATCATGTAAGTCATGTAAAAAAGGCTTTTGATGTATTGAGAAAAAAAAAACTCTTTGTAAAGATGTCTAAATGAGAATTCGCTAAGACATCCTTAGTGTACTTAGGCTATGTCATAGGAGGTGGTCAATTGAAAGTAGACCCTGTGAAGGTCGAAGTTATTGTAAAATGGCCAAAGTCAAGTACAATTACTGAAGTCAGAAATTTCCTAGGTGCAGTCCAGTACTAGAGAAAGTTCATTGCAAACTTCTCTTATATTGCATCACCATTGCACTCATTGACCAGTACGAAGATAAATTTTCAGTGGGGAGGTCCACAATAGAAGGCCTTCAACACTTTAAAGGAGAAGTTGAGCACAACACCAATTTTGGCTTTACCAAATTTACACGAACCGTTTGAAATCGATATAGATGCAAGTGGATTTGCCATGGGAGCAGTGCTAATGCAAGGAGGTAAGCCAATCTTCTATCACTCTAAAACCTTTTCAAGTGCAGTCATTAACTATCCTACTTATGATAAGGAATTGTATGCATTAGTTCAGAGTGTTAAAAAATGGAAACACTACTTAATGGGGAAGGAAATAGTAATCCATACCGATCACCAACCATTGCAATATCTGCATTCACAAACTAAGCTGCAACAAAGTAGGCACTTTAGGTGGATGGGTTTTCTTCAACAGTTTCACTTAGTAATTAAGTACAAGAAAGGTTCCCATAATAAAGTAGCAGACGTGCTCTTTAGACCTCTAGTTTCCAATGCTTTGATAATCCTTAAAAATAGTTCTATGATGCATGCAAGTTTTGAAGAACAATATGCTACTGATGAAAATTTTAAGGATATCTATGCAGCTCTAATCCAAAGCAAACAAGTAGAAGAAAAGGATTACTATGTGCATGATAAACTCTTGTATCACTTAGGGAAATTATGCATTACAAAGAATGAACAAGCACATGCAATCAAAGAGGCACACACATCGCTAATTGCAGGACATTTTGGGGTTAGTAAAACTTTGGCATAGCTACAAAAATATTGCTACTGGCCTCGAATGCAGGAATTTGTAATAAAACATATTAAGGGATGTGTGATGTGTGCAACTAGCAAAATAAGTAACAGGAAATTGGGGTTGTACACACCTTTACCTGTATCGTCTCGTCCATGGGAAAGTGTTTCTATGGATTTTGTCGGGGGTCTTACCTATGTCTAGGAAAGGGCATGACTATTTGTATGTATTAGTTGATCGGTTCAGAAAAATGTGTATTCTTATGCCATGTAAAAAGAAAGTCACTGTTGAACTGACAGCTCATATGTATTTTCAGTTTGCATGGGTTCACTTTGGGTTACCCACTTCCATTGTATCGGATCGAGATTCTCGATTCCTTGGGGAGATTTGGTCAGTCTTATGGGCACTTATGGATACTAAACTGAAAAAGAGTACAGCCTTCCATCCACAAACCGATGGACAGATAGTCAACAGCACAGTTGTGCATCTGCTCAGAGGATATTGTTGCAAACATCCTAAGTTGTGGGATGAAAGTCTTCATTATGTGTAGCATGCCTACAACCATGCAGCTCATTCTTCTACAAAGAGGTCTCCTTTTGAGACTTGTTTCGGTTACGTGCCCAAGACACCCATGGATTTTTCTTTTGGAAAGGATGATGTTGAAGATGGATGCCATGATTCAGAGAAGGCTTTGAATTTCATCCAAAAATTCCAAGCAATTCATCAGGCAGTAGAAGCATAGTTGGAAAAGAGCCAAGCCAAATACAAGGCTCGGCATGATAACCATCGTACTGACCACCATTTCCAAGTTGATGACCTCGTTTGGTTACATATAAGCAAGGAAATAATGCAAGGCGAAGGAAGGAAGCTCAAGCCAATCAAATATGGTCCATTCGAGATTTTGGAAAAGATTGGCACCAATGCCTTTGGCCTTAATCTTCCTCCATACATGAAGATTTACTCGGTAGTCAATGTTGAGAACTTGAAGTTATACGAACCTCCGATGATACTAGATGAGGAGGCTGAAGTGCAAGTTCCATCTGTTGATGACCTTTCACTAAAGTACATGTCAGAATTGCCTGAAGACGTCATCCTCGACAAGAACACCAGGACTTCACAAAGAGGAGCAATTGAATACCTCTAAGTGGGGCTAAAGGGGATGCATCCAAGCAAGGAAAAGTGGATGGATATTGGTAAAGTGAGGGAAATTTACCCTCACTTACTTTTTGAGTAACCAGCTTTCGGAGGTCCAAAAGCTCTCCAATGGGGAGGACTGATCCGGAGGATTTTCGTCAAATTTTGAAATTCTCCATTTTTCTCCAGTTTTGGTATCATTAAGAAGTGCTAGGGATCTTGACTCCAACTCAACTCGAACAGAGTCAATCGGAGTCCTAGAGCTCAAGATATTTATGGTCAAACTTTTGGTCAACTCCTAGACCCAGGCCAAAAAAAGGGTAAAAATCAAAGTCGTAAAAACCAATCAAAGTCAACACCATTTCATAGTGCTCATCGTCACAATTCCAATAGAGTTTGTTTCACAGAAAACGGAGCCTGTATGGCGAAGTTAGGGAAGGTCAAAGATTGGTCAAAATTGCCTCGATGACGTCAGCACCCAGTCAACTCAACAACCAATCAGCCCCTAAAACATGGCATCCCATGAAAATATTATTGTTGGAATAATATAAAAGCGTGAAAAAAAAGAGGAAAAAATATATAAAGTGGGCACCACCTATTAAAGTGGGATGCCACCTAAGGAATAGGGGGTAGCCCACCTTATATGGGAAGTCTCCCTTGCCTTTAGGGGAAAAATTTAAGAGGAGAGGATGGTGGGATCACCACCCACCATTTTCTCTAAAACATTTAATTGTTTTTTCAAAGCCTTAGAATAAGGCTAAATCCCTTTTTCTTAGAGGCCTAAATTATCCCATATTTTTAGAGGCTTAGAATATTTCCTTTTACACATAAATATTAGGAATATTATTCCTAAATTAAAGGGCCAAATAAAACCTTACATAAAAATATCCTCTAAATAATAGAGAATAAATCCATTTGTAACCATTCAAATGGAAAGAGAATTATTTTGAGGGGATATTATCCTTCTGAAAACTATTAAAGGAGGATATTATTGAATTTTTTTCTATGTAAGGGAGATTGGGTAGTTAATTGGTTTTACACCAATTTTGGCATAAAATATAATATAAAAAGGGGTAGAATGGGGGGTGTGAAGTAAGTGATTTTGGAAGAACTTTGTAAGTGTGAGAGTTGCTTTCCTTGGAGAAATTATTGTATTTTCATGCTTTTGGAGAAGTTTGTTTCCACGCACTTTGGAAGTGCAATTGAGAATTTCTTTGTAACCAAGAGGAGGTTCTACCGACGAATGTAACCGAATTTCTAGAGGAATAATTAGATCGGTCCACTCATTGGAGAGGGGCCCGGAGACGTAGTCGTTTTAAACGACGAACTTCGTTATCAATTTCTTTTGCATTCTCTTTCTCTCTCTCATTTTTTTCTTTCTTTAATCTCTTTATAATTTCATTAATTTAATTTTGTTAAGAATTAAATTTTAATCAAGCACTTTCGGATTATAATTAAGCATTCAAAGCATCTGTCATAGATCCATTAAATCAGATAATGGCTTCATGTCTTTTTACTATCGCAATTTTGTTCTAGTGCATGCACGATCGACTACAAATTGAGGTTTAGAATATTATGAGTTTTGTTTTTTTACAAGAATGCAATTTGCATGCATGGTTTGTCTACCAATCGACTTTAGTAATGTTTAAGGGGATACGATGATAGTAATTGCCTTAATTGCCATTTAAAGTGAAGTTGTGATCTCTTTTATAGTGTGAGGACAGTAGGAAAGGATTTTAGTATGTGTTGCAGTCTTGTTTGATATCCTTATTAATGTGAGTTATGTTGCTTTCTTTTGGTAATATAGTTATTAGTGACATAATGAATTCATTGTTTTATTATTATAGCTTCTTTTGGTTACTTAGAACTAGAAGTTTTAATATATGAAAAGAAAGTAAAACTTAATGTGAAGTTCTTAGCTTTTGTGTAAAAAGCAAAATTTACTTGAAAAGAGATTATGATTACTATGAATCATAAACCTATATATATAAAAATATATACTTGCTTATTAATTATATTTTATTATTAATTAGCATTGACTTTGGTATTTAGATAATTATATATATCTTTTAAGGTTTCAAAAAAATCGTAAAATATATATATGCATTTATAGATTTAGAATTGATGAAATTGACTTTAATAGTTATAATGAGTATTTGTGATATTAAGAAAATGAGTCTCTAAATGTTCAATTTTATTAATTATAGTTTATTGATTTAAATATCATCTTGTGCCATCAAATTTATTGCCTTCTTGATCAAAGAGTTCATAATGTTTTAAGTAAGACATGTATGATTGGGAAATCTTGAATGAAAATTTGTTAACCTTGTTCAAATGATATCTATTTTAGAGTCTATTCATGCTTCCTGCATTGAAATATACTGTTTAGGGTATTGTCTTCCAAAGGTTTTTAATCAATAGTTTTGATTCGTAATCATGGCTAACATTGTATGGATATTCTTGTAATGTTTCAAATGTGAGAATGCGGGCCATACACGTTAAGTGTTCATATGATGTTTGTTTTAAAACGTTTTGAATCCCATGACATGGAAATGCGTTTGTTTGTCAAAGACTTGTCATGCATGTTCAGTGGTGTTATTGAGTTGTATATATATATATCATGGTGTGACCATGCATGTTCAGTGGTGTTATTGAGTTATATATATCATGGTGTGATTCCAACTATTTTTGGGTCTATGAGGATGATGATCTCTCTTGCATGCATGTTTGCTTAATTGTCTTGTCAGTTTGACAATTTGTACCATAAGAGAAGTGGCTTCCGTTAGGGGCTGGACTCAGAAGCGGCTGCATGGGTAACCTCTTGAAAGTGTGTTAAGCAAGTGATAATTAAATTAAGCTTTTAGGGGTTTGGGTAGTTAATAATTAACCCTTCAGATAATGTTTGTCTCGCCTTGTACTTTAATGCTTGTTTAGGTTAAAGTAGGTTGAGATGGCCTGGAATGGCTACTTGAACACTTTGTCTTCTCGAGAAATGATTTGAAACCACATAAGTTTGTATAAGGGTCGGAAGTCATTAGAAGTTGCCAAGGTAACTCTAGTAGAGGGTCGGTAACCTAGAAAGACTATCCAGGGTAGCTTATTACATTTATGTGATGAGACTCTTGTCCTTGTACATTTGTTGGATCTCTTGTGTAGAGTCACCTGTGATTGTGTTGTCACCTCTGGGAGTATGTCATTTGTCATGTGGATCTATTTTCATTATGATGTCATGTATGTCGACCATGTGTTGTATGTTATCTCTTCTTGATGTTTGTTTGAGTTGAGAACCTATTACTATCTCCTAGCACAGGGGGAGGGCTTTCAAGTTCCACACGGTTGGGAGGAACATTTTATTTCTTTCATTGGGTCCCCAACAAGTGATATTGTTCAAGACAAGTTTGTTCTTGGAAGGATCCTAGATACACATCGTTCATAGAGTTTTTCTTTGGATATGCTCGTGGACTTGGTCCTCAACTATTCTTGTTCTTATTCTTTATTGTACACACTCATGATGTTACATGAGGTTTCTTTGTATTTATACTTGTGATCTATCGAGATTTGTCATAATCTCATTTATTGTAAATGAACTTGTAATGTAACTCTTGGTGTAATATAATCTTGTTATGGTTATTCACATGATTTGGTATATAGTTCTTGATATTTTATATCGGCTGTATTACTTTAGTAGTGTAATTGTGGAACCCGAGAACGTTCATGTTAGGTTATTGATCACATGTTATTAAATGTTTTTTGTTTAAATTATCTGGTAGTTTAGTGTTAGCGACGTTTTGTTCCCTGGGTTCCGCGATGGGGCGTTACAAGATGTGGAATAATATTTGAAGAAAAAAATTTAGATTCTTACAAGCATATGTAAGTGGTAGGCATGAGGTTGAATTCCACATCCTATACAAATGTTCTCCCTATCTGCACCAAATTTGGAGTCTTGAAATAAGGTGTGAACTCCATCAAAGTAGATTTGTGGCAATGTTACAGTTGCAAGTGTGTTGGTATATTTTCATTTAAATGTGATAGGCACACATGAAAAATGAGTGAAGCTCAATTTTGTTAACCTTCTTAAATCCTTGTTGCCTACAATAAAATGAGAAAATTGAAATAGTAGTGTGCATGCAAAACCCAAAGATACAAATAGGCATACAAGAAGGATCAAAACTTCAAGGAATAATTGATGGATATGTCATTCATGGTCAAATCAAGGAGGATTTTCACATGATAGATTGATTGAAGAGGCTTCCAAAACTTTCATATCTGTTGGGATATTTATTAAAAAATATTTAGAAGCTTGAGAGAAAATGGAAAAGTGTTGGAGTTTGAATTTGGGAGACCAATTCATTCACTTGTATAGAGGCCCAGTGGGAATATTTTGTTGCATCTTAGATGGAGTATATTGCAAATGGTAATCATGAGAGTGTAAATAACAAGGGCTTTGAGGAAATCTTGATGGATGAGTGAGTGAATATTGATGGTGTTTATGTCAGAGTTGCAAATTTCATGGACTTCAATAATTGTAGGGGCCTTTTATCCATGCCAAAATACAAAATTTAAAGTAGTGTATGAGATAAATCTAAGCATAAGGAAATGAGATTTTTTTCTCAAATATTATACCTGCACCAATAAAAATGTATACGAAATGTGGAGACATAGATATGGCACGAATTGTCTAACCAGTAAGTTTCATAAAAGATCTCATCTAAAGGAATGAAGATTTTATCAGATGTTGCAATCATAATTGCTTTGACAAATATGAATTAGTTAATTCAATAAATTAATAATGAAATTCATCAATTCGGTGAAAATTAATTAATTTATATGTTTTAATTCGTTGATCTTTGCGAATTAATTAATTAATTGTGCATTTGTGGTGATGTGCAAGTACTTTCTGAGTTTGGAGAGTGAATTATTAAATCCATCGAGGCCATGATTTCTAGAGTTATTTTATTTTAATATTTTAAAATAACATTAATTTAAAAGGGGGTTTATTATTATTTCAATTATGGAAATTAAAGGTTCATTGTATTTACATTTAATTAAAATAATTTGGATTAATTGATTAATTTTATAAGTTAATTAATGCACTTTGTACCTTTTTAAGGATCATAATGGATTGTGATGGCCGTGATTTACAAAGTTGATGTGCAAAAAAGGGATTTTCTACAAGGATTATCAAACTATGAGTATACTGAAGGCATGGCGGTCCCACTTGGCATAGTTTCCAAAAATGGGCATTGCTTTATATCATGCAAGAAATGGAATCTGATTGAAATTGGAAAATACAGTTTTACCAATTGGAGCTAACTGAAGTTGATTGTCAAATGAGAGCTGAAAATGGAATCTTCCTTGGTGGAGTAATTGCATGCGGGGTAAGTGCAATAAGATGGGGGGCCAAAGAGGAGTCTTAAGTGGCCACTTTTTTTTTGAAATCAGAAAATACTGACCTTGGATGAGAAATTGAGCATAGTTACACTCAAAATTTTAAGATGCAACAAAAATAATGTTCGTAGTGCTCCTAGTCTACTTTCTAAACTACTATTTTATATGAAATTGGTATCGATTAAGGGTTTCAAAAAAGGAAGACATAGAAATCGGTGTTGTTTCTGTCAAAAAAACATAATATAGCGTGTTTTGTGGCTCCCTCAAAAGGCTAATTTTTTTTTGGTATTTTTAAAATTGCTTCATTGCGAAATTAGCTAACAGCGTGTAGTTTATGCTCAATTTTTTTGATAATTTTTTAATGAATATTTTAATTTTTACTAATTTTCAAAGTGGACACATCCTAAAAAATAAAATTTTGGTCATGCTACCCCTATAAAATTTGAAAACTAATCAAAAATCATTTTTTTTTTAATGTAGAATGGAGTCTAGTTTATAAAAATGTAATTTATTTGAAATTTCAATGAACGGTTAATTTATAAAGAAAAAATACCAAACACTAGTTTTTGCCCAAAAAATACACACAAACAAAAGAAATTAAAGATGAAAGGCTTAATATTGTCAAAATGTAAAAAAAAATTACATCATTAAATAGTTAAGAGAAAGCCTAACATTACCCAAGTGTTCGATTTGTTTGACCTTGAAACACGTGCAACCCTAACAGTTAGCACGACTGAGATTATGTGAAATCCTATAGAATATGCAAAAACATGTTTTCGGATGTTGGGGAGGCACTCCAAGCCTTTGGGTTGGAAATCCAAAGCAAATCCCAAGCCTAAGGCTTGGGGATTCCCAAAGCAACATATAATGCACTCGCATTATTTTTTGCTTTACATTTTTTCTTTTTTGCAAAAATTTGTCTAATGTTTGTCAAGTTTGACATAACGCAAGCACGTTACACTTTATAGTCTCACTTGGAATGTTTTATGCTAAGTTTGTTAAATATGTTTGATGTATGTATGTTGGTATATATTTTTGTATTTATGCATGTATGTATATGTGTATGTCAATTTGTATGTATGTATGCATGTATGTATGAATGTATGTATGCATGCTTATATGTATGTATGTATGCCTATATGTATGTATGTATGTATGTGTAAGAGAGGGGGACCAACCACTGCAAGGCCCCATATCACAAAATACCAAGAGTGGAAAAGCTTTCCTAACTTACCTCAGTTTGAAGGATGTTTAGGATAGAAGGGATGAGAATGATGAAGACTATGAAGTCCTTTGATCACTCTACCACCCCAAGAATTGAAGGGAGACTAGGTGAGTCACATTTTAAGTTCAACTCTTTGTCTCAGGTAGTTCTTTGTTCGAGGACAAAAGCATGATTCTAGGATGACAACGCAATACGCTGGTGTCTCATAGGCACATTGGCGTCCATACGGCCAGAAAACCAAAGAGATGAGGTTAAATCCTCAAGAAAAGACTGCTAGCCTAGTTTAGAGGTTTCTTGAATAGCAAAATGAGATTAAGAAGAGCAAAATGAGATTAAGAAGAATGAAACATAAATACAAACATGATAAAAGAAACATATTACCATAAGGGTGACAAAGATAATTTCATAGGACAACCCTCTCACCAGCTTGCTTCAAGATCTCTCCACCTGCACACAGAAAGAGGGGAAAATGTTGGGGTTGTTTAGGGGCCTGCCTCAGTCAAACCCCCATTTTGGTGTTTCCACTTCCACAGACAACCAAATTTGCAACGATAGGAATAAAGATAAAGAAAGGAATAGAAGCTATATAAAAAAAATACCTTACAAAACAGTACGTGCTTACTCAACCAAAGATAATAGAGGAGATGGGAGGAGCTTACTACCTCCATCCAAAGCGCTCAGGGCTTGTGGAGGAGAAAATGAGAGGAACTCAAGCCTCTACTGCAATGGTGTTTGTTCTGCGCTCGCACTATCGGAGTGATGGAGTGGTCGATTGTTGCAATGGAATGTAAATGTTGCTACAAAGCTTGAATGAATGAAAAATGGGGAGAGTGAATCCAAGATCTTGAAAAACTTTTCTCAAACTTGAGAATGGATGAGAGAGTGAAGATTATAAAGAAAATCATGAAAAACTGCCATATTCGAGTTGACCAACCAAAGAGGAGTGTTACACTTCAACTTCCAATCGAAAGTGTAACATCTTTGTAGACACCAGTTGTAGGTTTCTACCAGGGACATAAGCGCACCATGCAGACATCTGCGTGCCACACGAACGTATGTGTTCCACATGGGTGTCCCTAACATAAATGCCTCCATTAACACACAAAATAGGAACCAAGTGTGATCTGGACAATGGGCTTAAGTGGAATTAAGCCTTCGCCTTAGATTTTCTAAGTACAAGGGGGTAAAAGGGAATTTGTGTTAGGGGTGAAAATTCATGCTTATACATTTTGCCCCCACTTTAGTGAGCACGAGTATTGATGAGTGGTTTGGTAAAGTAGAGTACTAAGGAAGTAACAAAGTAAGAGATGTATACCTAAACCGATGAGGAAGCATAGCACGGTCTGGCAAACTCGGAAGTGTAGGAAAGGACTTCATAGTTCCACGAAACTACAAAACTGAAGTATGAAAGCACCTCACAAGCTCATGGTCCTACAAGGGAGGTATCCTTCAAAAACTCTCACATGAAGGAAACCAAGAAGAGCATCTTACAGACCTATGGGCCTGTAAGGAAGGTATCCCCCAAGAACTCTCACATTAGGGAGACCGAGCAAAGGGGACTCCGCAGAGTTTGAGTGGGTGACATGTTTACCCATATATAAAACACATCAAGAAGTGACTGTGTAGGCCAGTGAACAGACAGTAGCGCAGACCATCGCTAAGTTGTAAGTCCTTCAAAGGGGTCCCTCGGGAACCCTTCAAAGGGAAGGAAGGTCCACTCAAGTGACACACTATTTGAAAAGTGAAGTCTAATCGGGTTGCCCCCAAGCTAGATGTAAGGATGCGAAGCAAGTCTAGTCAGGTTGCCCCCGGACTAGACACGAATAAGTAAAACCGTTCTAGTCGGGATGCCCCCGAGCTACACATAAGGATGTGAAACTGGTCTAGTCGAGCTACCCTCGAGCTAGACATAAGGATATGAAACTGGTCTAGTTAGGTTTCCCCTAGGCTAGACACCATAGAATTTTGTTGAAATCTTTCAAAGGGGTCCCTCAAGAACCCAACATGAAGAGGAGGGGTCCACTCAAGAGACACATTGTTCAAAAGCTATCGTCTTCCTTCTTGAATCAATTCATCATCAAGGAATCCTTTCAAAAGATGTTCACTTCATCAAGGAATTTTAAAGGAAGGAGGTGCACCCATGCGAGGGGAAGACTAAGACCGTTCCCGCTTCGGAGGAGGCTTTCCAAGTCCTTTCTTTACGAACCCATAATGAATGAAACATGTTCCGTTGGGACTTCAAGTCGAGAATTTAATTCTAACAAACAAGTGTGTGAAGAGTCTTCGAGAAAAGATTCGTTTGGCAAAAAAAGTGTTTTCTAAAGACCAAGTAATGTAGAAGTGGTGTTGTCACACATGAAATGGACAACTCAAGCAAAGAAGAGAGAAAGATCAAGAGCAAGCAAAGGAAAAGAGAATACACACAAAGGGCACAAGGGGATCTGGTTTTTGCGGGGTCAAATTTGCCTTTATTTATAAATAGTAGGTAACCATGGTAAGAGGTGAAAGATCATCAATCCCCAACTAGATCGGGAAGAATTCATGAAAGACAAAGTAAAATAAAAAAATTGGCTCAACATGGAAGGAGGCCTAAATGCTCTTGACGCTTTGCATCGTCCCCAATTTACCAAAAGTAAATCACAAACATGGAATAATAGAGATACATATAGAAGAAGGTTCACAACATAAACACCACACCTGTATCCAAGCACCAATAGGGGTGATGAGGGTCATCCAGGCACATATAGCACGATTATGGGGGAACACATCACAACACACACACATCTAATGTAAAGATCGAGAATGGGGTCGCCCCCTAACACTGGTCCACCAAGAGGTCGTCAACTTTCCACTCTAGATCATCGTAGGGGGAAGGATGACGAGCCTATAATGGTGTAATGTTAAGGGAGGAGCTTTTGATCCTCCCACAACAAGGCCCAAGGTAGAGGGACCTGTAAGGTCTTCATTGCTCAACTCTTGTTGGTCCAAGGTTAACGACTTCATGAAGATCGCTGACAAGGTTGGAACTTCATCCACCGAGTTAAACATATACTTAATGGGAGTGTCATGTTTCACCTCGACGGATGGTGGAGTTTTCACCCAAGGTTCACTGCTAGGCTCATCGAGAGACTCGGGAGTGGTGACGAACTCAAGGGAGCCCAAGACTGGTTCTGTCAATAGGATGGAACAAGTCAACTTGGGGCCCCCTTCAGAGAGGGTGGGCTCTTCTTATGTCCTTTATTACCAGAGGAACCTCGCTCTACCTTCTTCCTCGTCATCGAAGGTGAACTCCCCACAGACAAAGCAAGGGGGATTAAAGGAGAAGAGGAAAGAACTGCAACAGATATGACTGAAGTATTAATCATATCCACAGGCTTCAAGAAAGGTGAGACATCCGGAATGGAAGTCAACAAGGGTGGCTCCACCAAAGGAGCGATAAACACCTGCACTTTTCCAAGCACATGTGTGCTCATAGCGGGAGCTGGAGAGAGATTCAGAGACAAAAGAAGGGAAATATGAGGTCACAGTGGGAGGTGTGGTCTTCTCCTCCTCCTTCTTCTGTGAGGAGGCTTTCTCAGCTAGGATATCCTTTCACCGACACTTGCGCTCATGCACAAGGCGGTTTCTATAGCTCTTTGAATTAGATGTTGAGATCTACAAAGGGACAGAAGGATTATGTTCATCAATGGGAATGTCTTCTATGGTTGTCTCCAACAGAAGGACGAACTCCTAAATAAGAGCAAAAAGAGAAAGTTTAGAAATTGTAGGAGGAATCAATTTCGACACCTCGGCAGTGGGCCTCTTTCACTATTTTTGGAGCAGGAACAGTAGGAGGTCACAGAGGCTGAGATAGAGAGGACTCTCCATGGGGGGCTTTATGTCTACCATATCAAATGGTCCTAGGCTTTGTGGGTAAGACAAGAAGCTCAAATGTAGGACACTTGGCCTTTTGCCAAGAAGGCACCATGGGATTCGCTTGCAAACATGAGACAGAACTAGATGGTACCACGATAGGGCGAGAGGAAGCATCGAGTTGAACAACGAAAGAGGAAGAAGGAGGATCTTGACACCACTTCTCTTCTTCTCTTCTACGTGCCGTCATGGAATCACTATCAACGTTCAAACAAGCTCTATGAAAAATAACATAAGGCGACAAAGGGTATCTCACTTTCAGCCTAGTGTGCCCCTTCTTATAGTTTTGATACATGCAATGTAGGAGGTCCTTCCTAGGCAGGAGAAAACCAAGGGATACGAGCCAAAAGTAATCTAAGGTATAGCTATCACGTGTAATCGGTGGTCTATAACTGGTATCATGGACAACGTGTAATGAACCTCCATGAACAAACTTCAGACACTTATGCACAACCGAGCAGACTGCATTCATAGCTACCAGCCAGGGGATCCGATCTTTGCTCTAAAGAGTTTAGACCCTAGGATGATTTCAAACCTAAGGCTCATAGATTTAGGCCCAACGAGGACTAATAGGACAATACTCCCTATAGGAGTTACAAAAAATTTGTCATGTGTGCAGACGGTACTCTCAAGCACGTCATATCCATCCTTGTGCAGGAAGTTAATCAGCATGATCTTAGTTCTTGAGACATCGGATCAATGAGAACACGTGCTACGGTATTCATGTTTATCCTTGTTGGAATGTAAAGAGGAGATGGTTCTCTATTGAATCCCATTGATAGGTTTTGTGAAGTGAAGGTTATGCTCATACCACTACTCACAGTCTGCATAGAGGGGATAGGTTGATTTAAGAAAGAGGCCATCGTGCACACCAAATAGTACTTCTACAAAGCCTCCTAAGGTTTATGAAATAAGGTAGTGACCCAATTAAGGTTTTGTTACGTAATACTTTGGAATCTTCCAACTACACCTACTAGGGGTTGCAGGTTGGGTTGCGAGGAGAAAGCCTCACAACACTCACACCTACAACACTCCTAGGATACGAGGAAAGGGGCTTTCAGTATCACAAAATAGAACCAAAAAGGTTCACGTCGAGTTCACCAAAATGTAAGAGAGGGGGACCAACCACTGCAAGGCCCCAGGTCACGAAAGGCCAAGAGTGGAAAGTCTGCCCTAACTTACCTCAGTTTGAAGGATGGTTAGAATAGAAGGGATGAGAATGATGAAGACTCTGAAGTCCTTTGATCACTCTACCACCCCGAGATTTGAAGGGAGACTAGGTGAGTCACCTTTTTAGGTCAACTCTGCATCTCAGGTAGTTCTTTGTCTGAGGAAAGAAGCGCGATTCTGGGACGAGAGCGCGATGTGTTGGTTTCCATACGGCCAGAAAACCAAAGAGACAAGGTTAAATTCTCAAGAAAGGAATGCTAGCCTAGTTTAGAGGTTTCTTGAACAACATAATCAGATTAAGAAGAATGAAACATAAATAAATACGTGATAATAGAAATATATTACCGCAAGGGTGATGAAGATAATTTTGTAGGACAACACTCTCACCAACTTGCTTCAAGAACTCTCCACCTGCACACAGAAAAAGGGGGAAATGTTGGGGTTGTTTAGGGTCCTGTCTTAGTCAGACCCTCATTTTAGTGTTTTCACCTCCATAGGCAACCAAGTTTGCAATGATAGGAATAAAGATAAAGAAAGGAATACAAGCTACATAAACAAAAGATACTACAAAACAGTACGTGCTTACTCAACCAAAGATGATAGAGGAGATGAGAGGAGCTTACGACCTTCATCCAAAGTGCTCAAGGCTCATGGAGGAGAAAATGAGAGGAACTCAAGCCTCTCCTATAATGGTGTTTGCCTTGCGCTCACACTATCGGAGTGATGGAGTGGTAGATTGCTGCAATGAAGTGTAAATGCTACTACAAAGCTTGAATGAATGAATGAAAAATGGGGAGATTGAATCCAAGATCTTGCAAAACTTCATCCAAACTTGAGAATGGATGAGAGAGTGAATATTATGAAGAAAAGGATGAAAAATGACCATATTCGGGTCAACCAGCTGAAGAGGAGTGTTACACTTCAACTTCCAATCAAAAGTGTAACATATTTGCAGGCTCCATTCATAGAAATATTCCAGGGACGTAAGTGTGCCGCGTAGGTGTCCCTAATAGAAACGCCTCCACTGACACAGAAAACAGGTGCCAAGTGTGATATGGACAATGAGCTTAAGTGGAATTAAGCCTCCACCTTAGGTTTTCTAAAGTACAAGGGGGTAAATGGGAATTTGTGTTAGGGGTGAAAATTCACGCTTATACAATATGTATATATATGTATGCTTGTATGTAGGTATGTGTGGTAGTATGTATGTATATATGTATGTATGTATGCATGCTTGTATGTATGTATGTATGTGTATATGTATGCATGTTTGTATGTATGTATGTATGGTTATATGTATGTATGTATGCATGTATGGTTATATGTATGTATGTATGTATATATGTATGCTTCTATGTATGTATGTATGCGTGTATGTATATATGCAAGGGTATTGGGTTTAGGGTATATAAGGACCTAAGCCGGTATATTTTTTAGCGTTGAGGGTGGAGGGTTGAGGGATTAGGGTTTAAGTAATAGGCTGAGGGTAGAGGGTAGAGGGTAGAGGATTACATTTGAGGGATAATATTCAACTTGTTGAGTGTATAAGATTAAGTGTGTAAGGTATAGGGATTAGGGTTTAGGATATTGGGTTTAGGGTTTATGATATGGATTGAGGGTATATAAGGCATAAGGTGACTTGGGTTGAGAGTGTATGGTTTAGGTATTAAGTATAGGGTTGAGGCACAATATTCAGGGTTTAGGGTATAAGGGTGAGATTATAGGGTATAGGGATGAGGGTTTGAGGGTGTACATTTTAGGGTTTAAGATATAGGGTTGAGGATCGAGGGATTAGAGCTTAAGTACATGGTTGAGGGTATAGGGTAGAGGGTTGATAGATTATAGTTAAAGGATAGTGTTCAAGGTTGAGTGTCTAAGATATAGGGTTTAGGGTTTAAGGTTGAGGGTATAAGGCATATGGATAAAGGTTGAGGTTTTAAGGAATAATTATAGGGTTGAGGGTATAGGGTATAGGGTATAGGGTATAGGGTAGAGGTTTGGAGGTTGAGGGATAATATTCAAGGTTGAATGTCCAAGGTTAAGTGTATAGGGTATAAGGTTCAAGGGTTTAAGGTTTAAGGGTTTATAGGTATCTAGGGGTTAAGATTTTAGGGTTTAAGGGTTTAAGGTTTGAGGGATTAAGGGTTTGAGGGTTGAGGGATTAGGGTTTAAGGTATAGTGTCGAGGGTAGAAGGTTTAGGGATAGGGTTTAGGGTTTAAGGTTTAAGGTTTAAGTTTAAGGGTTCAGGCTTTAGGGGTAGGGTTTAGGGTTGAGGGATTAAGGCTTTAAGGTTAAAGGGTCAAGGGTTTAGGGTTTAAGGGTTGAGGGATTAAGGGATTATGGTTTGAGGGTTGAGTGTTAAGAGATTAGGGTTTAAGGTATAGGGTTAATATATTAGGGTTAAGGGTTTAATGTATATGGTAGATGGGTTGAGGGTTTAAGGGTTGAGAGTTTAAGGGTTGAGGGTTTAAGGATTAGGGTTGAGGATTGAGGGTTTAACATATAGGGTTGATGGTTGAGGATTTAAGGTATAGGGTAGAGGGTTGAGAGTTTACAATTGAGGGATAATTTTCAAGGTTGAGTGTCTAAGATATAGGGTTCAAGGTTTAAGGTTGAGGGTATAGGCATACAAATGAGGGTTGAGGGTTGAGGGTATAGGGTATATGGTAGAGGTTTGAAGGTTGAGGGATAATGTTCAAGGTTGAGTGTCCAATATTAAGTGTATAGGGTATAAGGTTTAAGGGTTTAAGGGTATCTAGGGGTTGGGAGTTTAGGGTTTAAGGGTTGATAGGTAGGGTTTAAGGTATAGTTTTAAGGGTAGAGGGTTTAGGGATAGGGTTGAAGGTTTAAGGGTTGAGGGTTTAGGGTTTAGGTTGAGGGTTAAGGGATTAGGGTTTAAGGGTTTAAGGGTTGAGGGTTTAATGATTTAAGGTTAAAGGGTCAAGTGTTTAGGGTTTAAGGGTTGAGAGCTTAAGGGATTATGGTTTAAGGGTTGAGTGTTAAGAGATTAGGGTTTAAGATATAGGGTTGAAGTATTAGGGTTAAGGGTTTAATGCATATGGTAGAGGGGTTGAGGGTTTAATGGTTGAGGGTTCATGGGTTGAGAGTTTAAGGGTTGAGGGTTGAAGGATTAGGGTTGAGGGTTGAGGGTTGAGGGTTTAATTATAATGTCCCCAATTTAGCCCTACGCTCTTCTTGAGGTTTTAGCCTATTTTCATAAACTTGTAGGCTAAGCTGAAGCAAAAATTAGGGTTTCCTATTTTTTAGGAGGTTTTAGATGCATTTTGAAGGCTTGTATACAAGAGTTTGGAAGTGTGCTTTTGGGAGTTTTTTGGGTTTTCAGAGAGCTTCAGAATAGTGTAACATGCATCTCCATTTGATAACCTTTCCAATCACTTACTGTTTATAGTAAGTCATGTTGGCTTTCTAATTTGTGCTCAAAAGGCATTTGGAAACACTTACTATTTATAGTAAGTCTTGTTTACTGCTCAGTTGGTTTTCAATTGATGTTTTGCAAACTTAATATTTATAGAAATTTGCAATTTTTGGTAAGTCTATTTATAGCAGTATCGTTCTAGCAGCAATTCAATCATCTACAGTCCACATTTTTATTTTTGGCAGTGAGGCTTGATGAGCCAATACTTTGGCGCATTTTGATCATATTTTTATAAGTACTTTTCCATTTTTATTATGCTAAAAAAAAACATTCAGTCTAATTATGGGATAGAACATAGACCTTTTTATGACTTAATATGATGAATATATTATGATGAAAAGTCCCATGATTATTATCTTTAATGTTTTATTAGTCTGATAAATACTTTATGGCTTTTTGTGATCATAAAACCTTCCTGCAACCTCCACTACCAAACTTCCTGCAGCCATATCTGAAATGATGTTTGCCTTAGTTTAATACTTAATGAATGAATGAATGAAGTAATGGACTGTCTTAAAGATGAACGTGTTGAGCTAACCTTCTTCTCCAGAAAAATATGGCGAGTTATTTTGTAGGTGCCATGATTAGAGGAAGGAATTTAAAATCCACTTGAAGAGTAGAAGGCCAAATCTACAAAGACTGGTTCAACAGCGAAAGATGGGGAGACAGTTTCAAACTTATCCGCCAAGCAAGAAGAATGTTCCAGGAATCTAGGCCAGGCGTCCTGCTGTTGCTCAAATCCAGGATGATGGCGCTTTAAGTCTGCCAAACCAATTTGACTTGGTCCTTGCATTGTCATTCACCTCTTTAATCAAAGTTATTTGGATGTAATAAATACCTCCCCATTTATAAAGGAAGGTTGGTTAGTAGTTAGGATTAGTTTTCAATAAATAGCCCATTCTCCTTCAGAGAATGGGCTGGAAGATCTTGTCATTTATAATACGTTTTTCAGTATCAGAAATACAGTTAAGAAGGATTGTGCTATGTACTTGTTCACTTTAAATCAATAAAGTTTATGGAGCTTTTCACCTAATCTGTTGATTACTTTGGCATGACCTAAGGGGGGCCACTTAGGAAATTGCCTGTACTTTCATTCTATAGGTTAGGATAGCTGTACTTTCTTTTGTAAAAGTTAAATGTGTCTGTTCCTACAGCAACAGAAATACAGTACTGTTGACTGTTCTTGTAGCCACTAGAAACAGAGTAGTTTTACCTTTCAGCTTTTGTTTCCAAGCAAGTTATTCAGTAAAGTAATTCCATAATTTAGAAGTTTTAGCATTTTAGGAGATCTTGCATGTCTGGAAGGGTGGTTAGTGCATATATTTTGTTTTCCCATTTCAAGTCTACATCCTTAGGTTGATAAGTAAATGAGGTTCTTTGACAGATTATAGCTGCTTGTTGTGATGTCCAATCCTTAAGTTGAGGAATTAATATTCCTAGTTATCAAGCTGATTAAAGAACACTACATTTTTGGCATCGTTGTCGGGGATGGTGTCAAACTAAAAACCTATTACAGGCATGCTAGTAGGTAGCTTTAAGTTTTATTCCTAGAATTTAGATCACAATTCACTATTCCAGCATTTTTCCATAGTTAGATTTACTTTTTACTGTATGCTTAGAAGAAGAGACCAATTTGGAAGATTCCTTCCTAGAAGCTTTGATATCCAAGAAAACAACCCAGAGATTGACCCAGAGATTGACCCAGAAATTGTCCTAGAAGAACCATATTTGGATGTCGGCCAGGACCTTGTCACTTCATCTTCTTCTTCCTCGGAGGCTAGTTTGAACTTGTTTGATGCACCTGATAATCTTGATTTACTCACAACATAGTTGAATAACCTACATACCTTCAATAACCAGCATCCCCATAACAATCCACTAGCCCTTGTTGTCTACTAGCCAGGAGCTAACCCAAGACCACCATCAAGGATGGCAATGCCTACTTTTCCATTTCCACTCCCTGAGTTGCATGACAATAACAATCTCAAAAATATTCCTGCTTCATTGCTTCCAAAGTTCTATGGCCTGATTATAGAGGACCCTCATACCTTCTTGTTCGAGTTTGACATCCTATGTAGGAGTTGTGATTATACTACTGAAGCCCATACAATGAAATTGTTTCCTTCTACTCTAAAGGAGTCAGCCTTAAGATGGTTCATGGGATTAGGAGGTAATGCAGCAGCCACTTGGGATGAACTGAAGGAATTGTTCTTAGGGAAGTATAAAGAATATTGTAGGGGCAATGATATGAGAGGAGATAACCTTTTCAAGATGACACAAAAGGAGGATAAAACCTTGGAGGACTATGTATCCAGGTTTTTGTTCAGTGTGCAGAAAAATACTTAGCACCAGCTAAATGAGGAGTCTAAAAAACTTATCTTTCTAAGGGGAGTCAATGATACTTGCATGGAAGCATTAGAACTCATGGCTGGAGGAGATATTACCCAAAGCAATCGGGATGACATTAAGACAATATGTCTCAATTACTCTAGGGCAAATGTGAAGAAAGGCAAGGGGTTTCGACCCTCTATTGCCAAAGGAAGCAATACAGGTGTATCAAAAGGAGAACTCTCTAATCTTCTATCTGATTTCAAGCAAGACATCATAAATGATGTTGCTACTCAGCTGGACACCATGCAGGCTAGGAGGAAGAAGGAAGAAGTTGATGCGATGCTAGCTGAATATTGTCCTCACTGTAGACTAAGGAAGAGGGACTGTAGATGCAAAGCAGTTGCCAATTTGGAGGTGCAGCATCTTCCTACTGAGTTCAAAACCATTGAAGGAGAGGAAGATGTGTTATTTGTTGCTCAGCGCAGGCCATGGGCCCCAAGATAAGGTATGCCTCAAGACCCCTTACAAAATTTTGGTTCATATAATAATCAATGGCAGAACCAGTACCCTCCAAATTATGGCCCATATTCTCAACCTCAATGGAATAACCCTTGGCCAAATGTTCAACAAAACCGTTGGCAACCTCCGCAAGGAAACTAGCAGTCACCACAGCAAAATTAGTGGCAACCTCCGCAAGGAAATTGGCAGCAGCCTAACCAATGGAGAGGAGGCCAGCAATTGTCAAATCCACCCACTAGTTTCCTACAGCAACCCCAACAGCAGTCAATTATGCCACCTCATGTTTCCAATCAAGGTTAGAATCCAAAGACAACCCAACTACCTGCTCAAGCAGCACCCAATCCAAATAGCCAGCAGCAGCAGCAGCAGCAACAAGTTTATTTTGTTGATCCTAATAATCAGCCCGCCTATGCTCTCAACCTGAACAATATCAACTTACATTCAGGAACTGTGTTGCCTACACCATCTCCTCCTCTAATTTCTGAATTACCATATGAGGAGATTGAACAAGAAGAAAATGCCAATGGCCTAGCCAAACCCAATGAGCCAATACAGACTCCATCACTACCTAAGGTATCTAATACATTGCCACCTCCTTTTCCACAAAGGTTGGACGGTGAAATTGTAAAAAAACAAAAAGACCCTACCTTTGATATCCTTGACCAATTGAAGCATATATGTGTTAAAATTCCTTTGTTTCAAGCCATTAAGGAAGTACCTATTTATAGCAAGGCCATTAAGGAAGCGTGTCTAAAGAAGCTAGGTAGGAAGAAGAAAGACCCTCAGACTGTTCATGTTTTAGGACAACTCTCTGATTTAATGCTAGGAAAGCTTACAGTCCCAAAATATTCAGACCCTGGCAGCCCCGTTGTTGAAATTAATATTAATGGGGTTCAAATTAAGAATGTTTTGGTCGATCTTGGAGCTGCTATCAATGTCATGACCAAAGACCTTGTATTAAAACTAAGTATTTCAGACCTAAGACCTACACCTATAGTCTTGCAACTTGCTAATAGTTCAATTATCAAACGTGATGGAGTAGTAGAAGATTTAGTTGTCACCCTAGATTCATGGGAGTATCTTGTTGATTTCATGATTTTGTCTCCAAAAGCATCATTAGGAGGTTATCCTATGATTTTAGGAAGGCCATGGTTAGCTACTGTTGATGCTTATATAGGTTGTAGGATTGGTAACATGACAATATCCGATGGGTATACCACAAAGAAGCTTACCCTATATTCTCCAGCCCAACCTCAACTTGAGGTTGGACAGGCTGTTTGGCCTGATTTGAGAGAAGAAGAGGAAGTAAACTCTGTGACCAAATTAATGATGATTACCAGAGAACCTTTCATTGAACAACAAGCTGAGGAAGATCTACTGTCCAATATCCTGCAGAATAACTATGGTACTGAATACCCTCACTGTAACAAGAATCCATGTTCTTTGCAGACCATTCTTCCCCCACCTACATCAGCTCATTATCCTACAGCAACTGATTGTTTGCATACCTTACTACCTCATGAAGTATAAATTCCATTCCTACCTGAAGTATCCATGTTTGATATAACCTCCCAAGTTGAGGTAGCAGCAGGAAAATCTTTGAATATCAATAAGAATGTCACCTATGAGCAACAAGAATCTATGGTCAAGATGCTTACCAACCATAAGTTAGCTTTTGCTTGGGAATATGGTGATATGAAGGGTTTAGACCCAAAACTTTGCACACATCGCATATTCATTAACAGTGAGTTCAGGCCAGTCAGGCAACCTCAAAGAAGAATAAATCCAACTTTGAGAGAAATTGTTAAAGAGTTGCAGAAAATGTTGACAGCTGGTTTTATCTACCCCATTTCGGATAGTCAGTGGGCTTCCCCACTGGTTATTGTTCCTAAGAAAGGGGGAAAATGGAGGGTATGTGTGGACCACAGAGAACTTAACTTGGCAACAAAGAAAGATTATTTTCCTCTTCCCTTCATTGATCAAGTTCTAGATAATTTATCTAGGAAAAAGTATTTCTCATTTTTGGATGGCTTCAGTGGGTACAATCAAATCAAGATTTCACCTGAAGATCAAGAAAATACTACTTTTACATGCCCTTGGGGGACATTTGCCTACTCTATTTTTCCTTTCGGTCTCTGCAATGCACCTGCAACTTTCCAGAGAGCAGTCATCAGTATCTTCTCAGACATCTCATATGATTGCATGGAAATATACATGGATGACTTTACTATTTATGGTGCAACATTTGAGGAGGCTCAAAAAAACTTGCAGAAGGTGCTACAAAGATGTGAAGATCATATCCTGTCACTAAATAGTCATAAGTGCTTCATGATGATGCAGGAGGGAATAGTGCTTGGTCACTATATTTCTGTTGCAAGAATACAGGTTGATCCTTCTAAGATTGAGGTCATCTCTAATTTACCTTTTCTCACCAAACAAAAGGAACTGAGAAGCTTTCTAGGCCATGCTAGATATTATAGGAGGTTCATCAAGGATTTCAGTAAAACAGTTGCCCCTCTATACAGTTTGCTGAAGAAAGATGCAGATTTTGCATGGACAGAAGAGTGTGAAAAAACTTTCCTTGATTTAAAGGTTGCTCTTACACAAGCACCAGTTTTGAAAGGACCTGATTGGTCACTTCCATTCCATATTCATACTGATGCATCTGATTATATTGTTGGCATTGTCTTAAGACAAAAAGGTGGTTCAACTGAGCATGCACTGTATTACATAAGCAAAAATCTGCAGGGGGCTGGATTAAACTACACTGTTACAGAAAAAGAAATGTTGGCGGTCATCTATTCCCTCAATAAATTTAGGCATTACATAACTGGTTATCAGATATTTATCCACACTGATCATGCAACAATCAAGTATCTTATGAACAAAAGCTCAATAGCCGGAAGACTGGCAAGGTGATTATTGCTGATGCAGGAATTTGACATTACAATTGTGGACAAGCCAGGTAAAGCCAATGTGGTTGCTAATTTTCTTTCTAGAATTCAAAGGCAAGATGACTCTACACTTATTGAAGATTCCTTTCCTGATGAGCACCTATTTGCAATCATGGTTATTCACCCATGGTATGCCGATATAGCAAATTATCTAGCTGCAGGAAGGACTCCTCCTCAATTCTCCCCTAAAGAAAAGAGATTATTGGTAGAGAAAAGTTTTAACTTTTCTTGGATTGCAAATTGCATGTTTTATACAGGTCCGGATCAAGTTATGAGGAGATGTTGGCAGGAGGAAGACACTTATGATATATTACATGCAAGCCATGATGAGCCGTGTGGTGGACATTTTGCTGCCAAAAGAACAGCAATGAAAATTTTAAACACTGGCTACTATTGGCCAACTCTGCATAGAGATGCAGCCAAATATACCAGGAGGTGTGATAGATTCCAAAGGATGGGAAGACCAACTAGATCTGATGAGATGCCTCTATTTCCATAAATTGTTGTTACACCCTTCGACAAATGGGGACTGGATTTTGTAGGACCAATTGATCCATCTTCAAATGGTAAGTCCTATATCCTTGTATGCACTGATTAAGTGACAAAATGGGTAGAAGCTAAACCTATGAAACATGCTAGGGATAATAAAGTAGCAGAATTCCTCTATGAGGAAATTTTCACCAGATTTGGTGTCCCTAGGGAAATAGTAATAGATCAGGGAACATAGTTTACCTCTACCTTGATTACAACCTTAGTCAATGAATATAATATAAGGCACAAAAAATCCACCCCTTATCATCCTCAGGCTAATTGACAGGTTGAGGTCACCAACAGGGATATAGAGGCCATTTTGACTAAAACTGTAGATTTGCATAAGAAAGACTGGGCCGCAAGGTTACCAGAAGCTCTGTGGGTCTACCGTACTACTTGGAAGACTGCTACAGGATATATACCCTTTGAAATGGTGTATGGTAAAACAGCTATGATGCCAATAGAATTCAAACATAAGACACTAAGAACAGCATTAGAGATGGACATGGATTTGACAGAGGCACAAAAGGACAGAGTCATGCAGCTCAATGCTCTAGATGAGCTCTGCAAGAATGCCCTGCAGTACACTGAGATGATACAAAACCAGAGAATAAGGTGGCATGATAAATACATTAAAGAAAAGAAATACAAAGTAGGAGATTGGGCTCTGCTTTATGACTCACGGTATAAAGACAGTCCAGAGAAGCTGCAAACCCGATGGTTGGGTCCATATGAAATAGAGGAAGTATTCACAAATAGAGTCGTTCAATTGAGGACCATTGATGAGGTCCGGTTCAAGCTATTAGGCAATGGGCATCGCCTAAAGCTCTATTCTAAGCCCATTGACAAAGAAACATTTCTAAGACAATTTGAACTTGAGTAGGATAGTAGTGATCCTACAACCAAAGGAATTGAGTCTAGGCTCAAATTCCCAGGCCATGCATAAAACTGCATACCAAACCATAATAAAGGGGGTATCTATTAAGATCCCCATTCCATTCATTCACTTCATCCACTATCTGTACTCATTCTCCCTCTTCCACATCATCCACCTATCATTTCCCATCTCATCCACGTTTCTCCCTGTCACATATTGCGATAAAGAAGGAGGTCACATCAGCTAATCACGGCGATTCTCTCCAGGTACGCTCCACTTCACTTTAAGATCACTTAAGTTGCTTTATTTATTGCATTTAATTTAGTATTAATTAGCGCAAACAACTTTCCTATATGATTGCATTTTCCTTCAACTAAATCCACACGAATAAGCGCGTTTCTCCATAACTCAACTTCTGCCACATCCTTATTATCGTCGCTATAAGCTTCGTTCCGTTAATTGTCACAAGCCCCAATATTTGAAACTGTAATCCATAATCGAACAATCTTTTCTTCCTACAACTTCCTACAATAATGACCCTAAGTGTATTCCGCCAATTCATGATTGCTCTCTCCTTCCACAAAATTGCATGATCACATTATTTTCCCTATTTTTTTGTAACTTTTGAAGAGAGGTTCAAAAGTCTTGGTTGAGGGGAGGGGCAGAGTGCCGAAGAATTGCAGAGGATTCATTAGTTGGATTGCAGGGAGTTTTGTTGTAAAATCCAGGAGAGCAATACTTCAACACATTTGATTACAGTAAACCAAAGAAATGGGAGGTCAGTCGATTCGGCATGAGCCTATAGACCACAACATCATGTTGTAGGATGTGTTGCATGTACCATTGTTCAGACAATATGGGTGGCTCAATTACTTTGTGAAGCTCGGGACTTTCAGCATAGATATTACGAAGGAATTCATGAGAACATTTCAAAATGGTGAAGCAATAGTTAGGGGCATAACAATCAATGCATCAATTAACAGGATTGTTGAAATAATAGGGTTACCCCAAGTTGGAGAACCCTATCCCAGGGGAAGAGATGCAAGAAGCGCTAGGGCTGAATTCACTCGGCCAGATGATCCTCCTCTACGGGTAGACAAGCAAGGTGCACAAAGGATGAGTCTACCTTAGGAATGGGTGCCATGAGCAGGGTATATAATGAAATACATAACCTGTGAAGGTAGATTCTCAATCTTACATTCTCATCATTTTAAGCTTTTGTCTCATTTACGTCATGGCTTATTGATGAATGTACCCAACTTCCTTTATAACTTGTTATCCAATAGTGCTGCTGAATATAGGAAAGGTAGGGTTAATTCCGTATCCCACCATTGCCTCATAAAATTGCTTGTTGAAAAATCTGTTCAAGATACATCAGGGATGACCTGGGAGGAGTTCACTGTCCAATTCAACCCTGAAATTCAAAATGTAGGACCTATGGGTGAACCCCTTACCTTTAAGCAACGAACTTCCCGATCAAAAGGTCAGACCTCTGTTGCTATGTCCTCCCCTGAGACATCATCTGATTCACAGGATGATGTTCCTATTTCTAAAAGAACTTCCAAACAGCCGGCCCAAGGCCCTATTAAAACCCCTTAGCCTTCTTCCGAAAATAGGAAAGGAAAGTCACCTGTTGTTGTAACCCTTGAACCTATGAAAAGGAAGTGGAAGGAGAACTTTTTTGTTCCTGCAGAAAAATATTTCAAAAAGCACAAGTCAGTTCCTACCTCCATAAGAAGGAGCTCTAGGCTCCAAAACCAGGCAGCCCGCCAATTGCCTAATACTATTCCTACCACACCACCTTCGAATCCTTCCAGTCCTGAACTAGGGAAAGAAGAACCTGTTATCGAAGAGATTATGAGTACACCTGAAGGGGCTGGTTTGAGTGAGTTGGCTGCCATTGCAGAGCAGCTACAAGAAGGTATGGAATGTGATAAGAAAGAAGAAGAGCCAGTTGTGTTTCCAGTAGATACAGAACATGAAAACATTGGCATGACCGAGGTAATGGAAGAAGAACAGGGGAAGATGGATGAACTTGAAGAAGTGCAGGAGACACCTGCAATATGCTATAAACATAGACCGCCATTCCATGTTACAAACTTTGTCGCAGGAATGGCATGCTTTCAGGAACTTTAGCAACAACAGACTGCTTATGCACTTGAAGTTGAGAGATTGCAAAGAGTAATCCAGAATAAGAATCTGGAAATCACCCATCTAACTGATACTCTCAATCAGGTAGTAGAACTTGTTCCACAACTACTACAGTGTCAAGCACCTTCACCAGTTTACACCATGTACCTCAAAGAACTATATTTGAACTTCCAGTTGATTAGAGTCTGGAAAGGGAAGAACCCTTGTTTGGAAACCCCTGAGGAATTTTATGAGGCATACAAGGATTCACCTCTGCACATTAGGAACCTCCTGTGTGAGTTTTACTTGCACAATTTGGCTGTATCCCAGGACAAGGAATGGAATCCTTTGTGTTATGTAGGTGATATTCATATCAGCGCCTTGATTTCCTGGATCACCAATGAAATCAACAGAGGGGAACAATTTAACAGTCATATGCATGATGAAAAGAATATACCATTGTATGCGAAAAATGAATCTCGAAATGACACGGGTATTTATTTTGACTGGAAAAAATTATGGTGAGATGAGAGAGCCAGGCCATTGATTGAACCTCTAAGGCAAGAGGTGTTTTCTCAATATTCTCAAATTATCAACAGTGATTTTAATGTTGCAACTCTGCATATTCAGAACAGATGGGAGCACCTTTCATTTTAGTTAAAGAAAGCAGAGCCACATACCCCCAATACTTTGTATGCAGCAACCCGAAGGGCAGAGAGGTACATGAGAAATGCCAGAACAAGGAAGGAGGATTGGTTGTCCTTGGTTATGCAACCGCCTATTCTCCTATGGCCATTATTGGCTATACAAGGCGACAACAGTACTTACAACAGGAGTTCAGAGGATAACCGATGGCAAAGACTGGAAGCAATGAGGGCTCACTTCTGGAGTTTTCAGACTGGTGAATGTGGACAGCAGCTGAATGCAGATCTGAGAGAGTTTTCCAAAAGGAAGAATGCTAGACTTGCTGAAAGGTCCAGCAAGTAGTTGGTTGAGGGGAGTGACGAGCCAATACTTTGGCGCATTTTGATCATATTTTTATAAGTACTTTTCCATTTTTATTATGCTAAAAAAAAACATTCAGTCTAATTATGGGATAGAACATAGACCTTTTTATGACTTAATATGATGAATATATTATGATGAAAAGTCCCATGATTATTATCTTTAATGTTTTATTAGTCTGATAAATACTTTATGGCTTTTTGTGATCATAAAACCTTCCTGCAACCTCCACTACCAAACTTCCTGCAGTCATATCTGAAATGATGTTTGCCTTAGTTTAATACTTAATGAATGAATGAATGAAGTAATGGACTGTCTTAAAAATGAACATGTTGAGCTAACCTTCTTCTCCAGGAAAAGATGGTGAGTTATTTTGTAGGTGCCACGATTAGAGGAAGGAATTTAAAATCCACTTGAAGAGTAGAAGGCCAAATCTACAAAGACTGGTTCAACAGCGAAAGATGGGGAGACAGTTTCAAACTTATCCGCCAAGCAAGAAGAATGTTCCAGGAATCTAGGCCAGGCGTCCTGCTGTTGCTCAAATCGAGGATGATGGCGCTTTAAGTCTGCCAAACCAATTTGACTTGGTCCTTGCATTGTCATTCGCCTCTTTAATCAAAGTTAGTTGGATGTAATAAATACCTCTCGATTTATAAGGGAAGGTTGGTTAGTATTTAGGATTAGTTTTCAATAAATAGCCCATTCTCCTTCAAAGAATGGGCTGGAAGATCTTGTCATTTATAATACGTTTTTCAGTATCAGAAATACAGTTAAGAAGGATTGTGCTATGTACTTGTTCACTTTAAATCAATAAAGTTTATGGAGCTTTTCACCTAATCTGTTGATTACTTTGGCATGACCTAAGGGGGCCCACTTAGGAAATTGCCTATACTTTCATTCTGTAGGTTAGGATAGCTGTACTTTCTTTTGTAAAAGTTAAATGTGTCTATTCCTGCAGCAACAGAAATACAGTATTGTTGACTGTTCCTGCAGCCACTAGAAATAGAGTAGTTTTACCTTTCAGCTTTTGTTTCCAAGCAAGTTATTCAGTAAAGTAATTCCAGAATTTAGAAGTTTTAGCATTTTAGGAGATCTTGCATGTCTGGAAGGGTGGTTAGTGCATATATTTTGCTGTCCCATTTCAAGTCTACGTCCTCGGGTTGATAATTAAATGAGGTTCTTTGACAGATTATAGCTGCTTGTTGTGATGTCCAATCCTTAAGTTGAGGAATTAATATTCCTAGTTATCAAGCTGATTAAAGAACACTACAAGGCTGTTCAATTTGGCTTTCTGATGGTTTTGAAGTATACATACTATTTTGAGCATTTGATATTTTTAGTAAGTCCTTTTGTGGCAATGGCATCATAATCAGCTTGCTATTTTTAGCAATTCATCAGTTGCAGTTTGAGCATTGCACTTGCCTACCTCCTTGGACTAAGTTTCATACTTAGTCAATTTTGTGTTTTGTAGTTGTACCCTTGCCTAGTTAATGAACTTTAAGTTGTTTTTAAAATGGGGTCATGAAGGGGGGTGCCTCATTAGTGCACTTTAATATTTTATTAAATTTTTTATTAATCCTCTAAATGGGATGACTTGGGAGAAACATGAAGAGTTTTAAATATTTCAAAAAGAAATGCTTTTTGAAATGGACGCGTCTTGGAGAAGTTGAAGAGTTTCTTGTTTGGAGATTACAGTTGATTCATCTCCTTTATTGAAGCTTATTTATTGATGCTTTGCTCATTCATTCGTATCTTGGAAATTTGAAAGTAAAGTTATGCTGCTAGTTTGAAATCCAGAACCTGGCTAAGGGGAAGCTTAGCATTTTGCAATCCATCCTTCGGGCCTAAAACTATGGCTTCCTAGGTGGGTCTTTGAGACTGTACTTCAAACAGGAGTGTAGATGAATCTTTATTTCTAATGTTATTTGATAGGTTGTTATTGTATAACCTATTATTGAGTTGTTGGTTTGTTCATGGCTAAAGCGAATTTCTATTCATAGCTTCACCATTGAATTTTCTATCATTCTGGGTACTAGCCCATGTTGTTCCACTGTGGAGGGCGCTCCTTTAGGCAATTTTATAGATTTTATCATTAAGTTTTTTATTTTTGGGAGAAGGTCGACCCTTCCTAGAGGTTGTACCTTTCTTCTTGATTGTCTTGGGAATCATGCCAATTGTTTCTCTCTTTTTTGGGCTCATTTTCTCAATGGAGGTTGGACGCCTAGCGCTTAGTTTTTGATTGGTTGTGGTTTGAGAGCTTTCTAAGTTGAATTGAAGAAGATACGTCCATTATAGTGAATTCTCACCTTGCTGATCTGATTTTATGTATTTCATGTTTCTGATCAAATTAGTTAGAAATTGTTATAATGTTGTTATGAGTTTCTTTCTATATCATTTTGGCATTGTAAATGTTAGAGGAAGTGTTACTCTAATCATTGAGTGTTTTTGGAAGCATATCATTCTCATTTGCAGTTGTATGTTATTTACTTGTAAGTTGATTAGTAGTACTAACAATAATTGTTTACTTTGTTGCAATTTAGTTTATTGTATTCCCCCCACAAAAATAAGTGGTTGTGTGGATTGTATACCCCCCACAGTTTAAGTGGAAGTGAGGTTAAATGGATGGATTTCCACCTTCAAATAAATGTAATAATCACACCCACTAAATAAGTGGAGTATTCCCACCGCTTGTGGATGCCTGCATCAACAGAAGAAGTGTTATTTTTAGTTTTATAACTAGCACTCCACCATATGTTAGCCCCTCGCCTTGCAAAAGGATCTTGTGTGCACATTCTTGGTGTTGATTTTAGCTCTCTATCTCAATTGTTATCAAGTTATTAGATCCTAGGGATCCTCTGACCATATGTCGGCCCCTCCTCCTTAAGTGGTTTTAGGGTGCATTCTTGGTTAGATTTGTTTCAGCAATGTTTTGATTTGGAGTTAATTCTTAACGGGTGCATGATTGCATTGATGTGAACTGAAAAACAAGGGAAAAAATTAAGGGGAACATTTTAGTGGTATCAAAGCTTGTTTTCCTGCAATCCTATGAGTTTCAGCGCTTCAGTTATCAGATGAGAGTTAGAGAAGACCGATACTACATTAGTAAGCATAACAAAGTTTAGTTTTAGCTTCAAAAGATATTGAAGTTGACATTGTTTCAAAGGTTTTATGAAACCTTGTTTTGCCAATTTAAGCTATGGCTTCAAATAAAGAGAAGGATTTGGCAAGATATTTACACTTTGCAGGTGCAAGGCTCATTAATGAACGACAGACAGGGGAAGAAGAAGTGAGAATACTTCTTACATTGGAACAATGTTTGAGCCAAGTGAAGCAGTCACCTTCAGGGATAATTAAAACAACATTGGCACCGACAATGACTTTCTTGAAACATCCTTATTGGTTGAGGCATCTGGATGAAGAGATCAATTTACTGGTTACTTCATGCACCAGCGAAGTGACGAGAATCTGGGCACCCTTGGTGCCCTATGATGATAAAACTATGGAAAGAGTTCTTCATATGTTCATAGAAAGCTTTCAAGATCTCGATGAAACTAATATCAATCAGTATTCTAGAAGAGCTTCTATATTGAAGACCTTTTTAGAACTCAAAACAAGTAAGTTGTTGGTTGAATTAGGTATGCAAGATCAAATATATTATTTGATCCATTACCTCTTCATTTCAACTTGGAGTGAACAAGAGGAGGAATTAGTTGCAGCAATGAGAAACATTTTAGTTTTAACTATCGATGAGATGGATGTCATTCCAAAATAAATCCTATCTTTTCTTCTAAACATTCATGAACAAGAAGGAAAGAATTCTTCTACTTCTAGAATGTTGATCAAAGACTTGTTCAATTAGTGTGAGGGAAAATTGAAGCCACACTTGAAGAAGATAGAGCAGATAAATGAGGTGGTCATTAATGCAGAAGGCTGAAATAAAATGTTGTTTCTCAATGATTCTATGTCAGTTTCTCAAGAAGGCCTCCTTGGTATGTGTGTGACTACTAATGAAGAGATCAGTAATGATGGGCTTATCGAAGGGAAGAAGGATTTAATTTTTAAACCAGCTAACAGTGATGATTCCTTACTTCATGATAATAATGGAGATTCATGTGATTTTTGAGTTGGATCATCAAACTAAGCTCTTGGGAAAAGATATTTATAAAGATATCAGTTTTGGTGTGTTGGGAGGTGTCTTGTTCAAAGTGGCAACACTTCAAGAGCAGTGGGAAGAGAATTTTATTTTTTATCATATAAATTAGCCTTTCAACATTTGGGATCTAGGTGTGAAGGTGTCTAAGGTTGTCAAGGAACCTTTATGGGATAAATTTCCATTTGATCCCAACATAGTACAAAATTATGATTTCAATGCAAGCTATGTGATAGCCATGGGAGGAGAAAATTTCTTTGACAAAGAAGCTTGCATGGAAAAGCCCCATAATGACTCAATGATTAAGTTGGGTGCTGCTAAAACATATGATCAAATTATCAGTGAGGTGGATGCAGTTTTAGAGGGCCAAAAGGCCCTTGCTAATGAAAATATTAAAGAGGATCTCAAACACAAATCTGATTTTCCAATTCATGAAGCTGATTGTAAACAAAGGTTTGAAGAATTGGTAAAATTTGATCCTCTTCATTGTCAATTGATGGGTGGTGAAGGACAAGTGTTTTGGAGCAGCTATGAGGGCAGCAAAGACAAGAAACAAAGTTCTGATTTTGATATGCAGCCTACCAGCAGTTCGCCATCCTTGTATGCTTATGAGTGGGAAGGTCCATTCTTGATATCCATTGAAGATGAGGTGCAAGTTTTATTCAAAGTTGACCGCCCACACAGTTTGATTAAAGAGATACAAGGAGGAGTTAGAGATGGATCCATTCTCTTTGATCAACAATTCATCAAAGAATCCTTGGAGATTATAAAATCAGACTATGTATGTTGGATTAACGAACAAGATTATGCTTTTGATTTTGTAAAGAAAGCAATTTTTGCAATTCAGGGAGTTTATTTGTTCAATAATCCATCTTTTGAGTTGAGTGTTAATTCAGTTCACTCCAATCTCTTCTCAGGATGGGATTTGAACACATTACTTGTTCCATGTATTCTTGTTGTTGAAACTTTCATAATGTGGCTTTCATGGAACACTACAGAGGACACTGGATTGTGGAGATCATTTTTGGCTCTATCTAACATTTGGAATCATAAAGAGAAATTGTTACGGTGTGTTGGAAAATTTTCATGGTTGATTATCCAAGTATGGGATTTTCAGCATGTTTTGAAGAAGATTATCATGTGTGAAAATAAGGTATGTTGGAGAGATAAGCATCAAATGTTCAGTGCTAGAGGTGCTACTACCTTCTTTATCAACAATCGGATAGTAATTTTTGATCATAAAATGGTGTTTTGGATGGGTAATGTGATCAAAAGTTATTTCTTTGTGGCATTGGGACCTTTGATAAGGGTGCCATTAGCCTTGTTCATGAGAAGATGTGTTTATTTTGTTGAAGATTTTCCATGTAACAGTTGTTGCTTACTTTCTTGGATTTTGATTTTCCATAAATCAAATTTCAAGATGACTATATCAGACCTGATAGGTAGCTGGTGTATTCATTTTTTGACCTTCCAGTTCACTGTTAGGACTAATTTTGGGCCTCAAATGAGAAAGGGAATGATTAAGTGCAACCAAAATCCGTGTATGGGATGTTTTCCAATGTTAATCAATGGCCTTCTCTACATTTTTTCCTATACCAATGTTTGGGGCAGCAAGTTATTAACTGATTTGGTTTACCAGTTGGAGACTCATGTGGTGAAATTTGTAAGTTTTTCTTGGAGTCTTCTTTTTCATATCAGTTTGATTCAAAGGAGGCATTATACATCCTTATGGAATTTTGAGGATGTGATTGCGGAACTTTTGCAAAGAGTTGGTTTTCTCTTTGCAAGAAGTGTTGGTAGAGTTATATATGGTTATATGACTTTATTTGACGCTATGAGGAGTTATGTTGAGGAGCATGTTTATGAGTTTAGTAGCCCTTTCTTCTTAATGCTCAAAAATGTGTTTGACATTGGCTTTGCAGATTTTAACTCCTCGGAGTTTTCTGGATATGAGATGTTGGAAGTTTTTGATTTCAATTCTTCTAGGCCTATCAGTTTGGGTCTCAAATATGGTGACTCTTTGGGGTTACAAGGAAGATTAGTGCATATTTGGAGTGTTGGTTATTCTTTTGTGATCAGAGTGGTGCAACATCGACATGGTGGGTCCTCTCAGAGATGGATTTGGGACCTTGGGATCCTACTTGGCATAGTAAGGATCAAACAGTTTTCTTGGAGTGTGGTGGCATTGCTTGAGGTCAAGTAATTTTGGGAAGGGTGGACTGTAATGTCCCTAATTTAGCCCTACACTCTTCTTGAGGTTTTAGCCTATTTTCGGAAACTCGTAGGCTAAGCTGAAGCAAAAATTAGGGTTTCCTATTTTTTAGGAGGTTTTAGATGCATTTTGAAGGCTTGCATGCAGGATTTTGGAAGTGTGCTTCTGGAAGTTTTATGGATTTTCAGAGAGCTTCAGAATGGTGTAACATGCATCTCCATCTGATAACCTTTCCAGGCACTTACTATTTATAGTAAGTCATGTTGGCTTTCTGGTTTGTGCTCAGAAGGCGTTTGGAAACACTTACTATTTATAGTAAGTCTTGTTTACTATTCAGATGGTGTTCAATCGATGTTTTACAAACTTACTATTTATAGCAATTTTCTATTTTTGGTAAGTCTATTAATAACAGTATCATTCTAGCAACAGTTCAATCATCTGCAATCCACATTTGTATTTCTGGCAATGAGGCTATTCAGTTTGGCTTTCTGATGGTTTTGAAGTATACTTACTATTTTGAGCATTTGATATTTTTAGTAAGTCCTTTTGTGGCAGTGGCATCATAATCAGCTTGCCAGTTATCAGTTTGCTATTTTTAGCAGTTCATCAGTTACAATTTGAGCATTGCACCTGGCTACCTCCTTGGACTAAGTTTCATACTTAGTCAATTTTATGTTTTGTAGTTGTACCCTTGCCTAGTCAATGAACTTTAAGTTGTTTTTAAAATGGGGTCATGAAGAGGGATGCCTCATTAATGCACTTTAATATTTTATTAAAAAAAAAATTAATCCTCTAAATGGGACGACTTGGGAGAAATATGAAGAGTTTTAAATATTTCAAAAAGAAATTTTTTTTGAAATGGACGCCTCTTGGAGAAGTTGAAGAGTTTCTTGTTTGGAGGTTACAATTAATTCATCTCCTTTATTGAAGCTTATTTATTGATGCTTTGCTCATTCATTCATATCTTGGAAATTTGAAAGTAAAGTTATGTTGTTGGTTTGAAATCCAAAACCTGGCTAAGGGGAAGCTTAGCATTTTGGAATCTATCCTTCGGGCCTCAAACTATGGCTTCCTAGGTGGGTCTTTGAGACTGTACTTCACACAAGATTGTAGATGGAGCTTTATTTCTGATGTTATTTGATAGGTTGTTGTTGTATAACCTATTATTGAGTTGTTGGTTTGTTCATGGCTGAAGCGAATTTATGTTTGTAGCTTCACCATTGAAATTTCTATCATTCTGGGTATTGGCCCATGTTGTTCCACTATGGAGGGCGCCCCTTTCTGAAAGTTTGTAGATTATATCATTGAGTTTTTTATTTTTGGGAGAAGGTTGACCCTTCCTGGAGGCCATACCTTTCTTCTTGACTGTCTTGGGAATCATGCCAATTGTTCTCCCTATTTTGGGCTCATTTTCTCAATGGAGGTTGGATGCCTAGCTCTTAGCTATTGATTGGTTGTGGTTTGAGAGCTTTCCGAGTTGAATTGAAGAAGATATGTCCATTATGGTGAATTCTCACCTTGTTGATCTGATTTTTTGTATTTCATGTTTCTGATCAGATTAGATAGAAATTTTTATAATGTTGTCCTGAGTTTCTTTCTATATCATTTTGACATTGTAAATGTTAGAGGAAGTGTTACTCTAATCATTGAGTGTTTTTGGAAGCATATCATTCTCATTTGCAGTTGTATGTTATTTGTTTGTAAGCTAATTAGTATTACTAACAACAATTGTTTACTTTGCTGCAATTTAGTTTATTGTATTCTCCCCACAAAAATAAGTGGTTGTCTGGATTGTATACCCCCCACAATTTAAGTGGAAGTGAGGTTAAATGGCTGGCTTTCCGCCTTCAAATAAATGTAATAATCACATGCACTAAATAAGTGGAGTATTCCCACCGCTTGTGGATCCCTGCATCAACAAAAGAAGTGTTATTTTTAGTTTTATAACTAGCACTCCACCATATGTTAGCCTCTTGCCTTGCAAAAGGATCTTGCGTGCACATTCTTGGTGTCGATTTTAGCTCTCTATCTCAATTGTTATCAAGTTATTAGATCCTAGGGATCCTATGACCATATGCCCACCCCTCCTCCTTAAGTGGTTTTAGGGCGCATTCTTGGTTAGAGTTGTTTCAACAATGTTTTGATTTGGAGCTAATTCTTAATGGGTGCATGATTGCATTAATGTGAACTGAAAAACAAGGGAAACAATTAAGGGGAGCATTTTATTAACGTATAGGGTTGAGGGATTAGGGTTGAGGATTTAAGGTATAGGGTTGAGGGATTAGGGTAGAGGGTTGAGATTTTATAGCTAAGGGATAATTTTTCAAGGTTGAGTGTCTAAGATATAGGGTTTAGGGTTTAAGGCATATGGATGAGGATTTGAGGGTTTAGGGCATAAGTATATGGTTGAGGATATAGGGTGTAAGGTAGAGATTTGAAGGTTGAGGGATAATGTTTAGGGTTGAGTTTTTGAGGTTAAGTTTATAGGGTATGGGTTTTAAGGGTATTTAGGGGTTGAGAGTTTAGGGTTTAAGGGTTGAGGGATTAGGGTTTAAGGTATAGTGTCAAGGGTAGAGGGTTTAGAGTTGAAAGTTTAAGGTTTGAGGGTTGAGGGTAAAGGGATTAAAGTTTAAGGGTTTAAGGTTTAAGGGCTGAGAGTTTAAGGGTTGAGGGTTGAGGATTTAAGGTATAGGGTTGAGGGATTAGGGTAGACGGTTGAGATTTTACAATTGAGAGATAATGTTCAAGGTTGAGTGTTTAAGATATAGGGTTTTGTGTTTAATATTTAGGGTATAAGGCATATGGATGAGGTTGAGGGTTTAGGGAATAAGTATAGGGTTGAGGGTATAGGGTATATGGTAGAGATTTGAAGGTTGAGGTATAATGTTCAAGGTTGAGTGTCCAAGGTTAAGTGTATAGGGTATAGGGTTTAAGGGTTTAAGGTTCAAGGGTTTATAGGTATCTAGGGGTTGAGATTTTAGGGTTTAAGGGTTTAAGGTTTGAGGGTTTAAGGGTTGGGGGATTAGGGTTTAAGGCATGTTGTCAAGGGTATAGGGTTTAGGGATAGGGTTTAGGGTTTAAGGTTTAAGCTTTTAGGGTTAAGGCTTTAGGGTTGAGGATTAAGGGATTAGGGTTTAAGGTTTAAGAGTTTAAGGGTTGAGGGCTAAAGGATTAGGGTTGAGGGTTGAGGGTTTAATGAATAGGGTTGAGGGATTAGGGTTGAGGGTTGAGGATTTAAAGTATAGGGTTGATGGATTAGGGTAGAGGGTTGATATTTTACAATTGAGAGATAATGTTCAAGGTCGAGTATTTAAGATATAGGTTTCAGGGTTTAAGGCTGAGGGTGTAAGGCATATGGATGAGGGTTGAGGGTATAGGGTACAAGGTAGAGGTTTAAAGGTTTATGGATAATGTTGAAGGTTAAGTGTATAGGGTATAGGGTTTAAGGGTATCTAGGGGTTGAGAGTTTACGGTTTAAGGGTTTAAGTTTTGAGGGATTAAGGGTTTAAGGGTTGAGCGATTAGGATTTAATGCATAGTGTTGAGGGTAGAGGGGTTAGGGTTGAAGGTTTAAGGTTTGAGACTTGAGGCTTGAGGCTTTAGGGTTGCGGTTTACCATATTAGGGTTTAAGGGTTGAGGGTTTAAGGGTTGAGAGCTTAAGGGTTCAGGGTTGAAGGATTAGGGTTGAGGTTTGAGGGTTGAAGGTTGAGGGTTGAGATTTTACAGTTGAGAGATAATGTTCAAGGTTGAGTGTCTAAGATATAGGGTTCAGGGTTTAAAGTTGAGGGTATAAGGCATATGGATGATGGTTTAGGGTTTAGGGTATAATTATAGGGTTGAGGGTATATGGTATAGGGTAGAGGTTTGAAGGTTTAGGGATAATATTCAAGGTTGAGTGTCCAAGGTTGAGTGTATAGGGTATAGGATTTAAGGGTATCTAGGGGTTGAGAGTTTAGGGTTTAAGGGTTTAAGGTTTAATGGATTAAGGTTTTAAGGGTTGAGAGTTTAAGGGTTGAGGGATTAGGGTTTAAGGAATAGTGTCAAGGGTAGAGGGTTTAGGGATAGGGTTTAGGGTTAAAGGTTTAAGGGTCGAGGGTTGAGGGTTAAGGGATTAGGGTTTAAGGGTTGAGGGTTTAAGTCTTTAAGGTTAAAGGGTCAAGGGTTTAGGGTTTAAGGGTTGAGGACTTAAGGGATTAGGGTTTAAGGGTTGAGAATTAAGATATTAGGTTTTAAGGTATAGGGTTACGAATTTAATATATAGGGTAGAGGGGTTGAGGGTAGAGGTTTTAAGGGTTGAGGGTTTAAGGGTTGAGGGTTTAAGGGTTAAGAGTTTGGGTTAAGGGTTGAGATTTTGGGTTAAGGGTTGATATTTTGGGTTAAGGCTTGAGATTTTGGGTTAAGGGTTTAATGTATATGGTAGAGGGGTTGAGGGTAGAGGTTTTAAGGGTTGAGGGTTTAAGGGTTGAGAGTTTAAGGTTTGAGGGTTGAAGGATTAGGGTTGATGGTTGAGGGTTGAGGGTTTAACATTGAGGGTTGAGGGTTGAGGGTTGAGGGTTGAGGGTTGAGGGTTGAGGGTTGAGGGTTGAGGGTTGAGGGTTGAGGATTTAAGGTATAGGTTTGAGGGATTAGGGTAAAGGATTGAGAGTTTAAATTTGAGGAATAATTTTCAAGGTTGAGTGTCTAAGATATAGGGTTCAAGGTTTAAGGTTGAGGGTATAAGGCATATGGATGAGGATTCAGGGTTGAGGATTTAAGGTATAGGTTTGAGGGATTAGGGTAAAGGGTTAAGAGTTTAAATTTGAGGGATAATTTTCAAGGTTGAGTGTCTAAGATATAGGGTTCAAGGTTTAAGGTTGAGGGTATAAGGCATATGGATGAGGGTTGAGGGTTTAGGGCATAAGTATAGGGCTAAGGGTATAGGTTATATGATAGAGGTTTGAGTTGAGGGATAATGTCCAAGGTTAAGTGTCTAATGTTAAGTGTATATGGTATAGGGTTTAAGGTTTAAGGGTATTTAGGGATTGAGAGTTCAAGGTTTAAAGGTTTAAGGTTTGAGGGATTAAGGGTTTAAGGGTTGAGGGATTAGGGTTTAAAGTATAGTTTCGAGGGTACAGGGTTTAGGGATAGGGTTTAGGGTTTAAGGTTTAAGAGTTGAGGGTTGAGGATCTAGGGATAGGGTTTAGGGTTTAGGGTTAAGGGATTAGGGTTTAAATTATAGTGTCGAGGGTTGAGGGTTTAGGGATAGGATTTAGGATTTAAGTTTTAAGGGTTGAGTGTTGAGGCTTTAGGGTTTAGGGTTAAGTGAGAGACCTAGATGGCTAAGGAGGGATGGAGAGGCAGACAAGGATTGATTGAGAGATATAGATGGGGGAGAAGTAGAGAGGTCATGGGGAGACAAAGGTGAGAGATAGAGAGGTGAGTGGATAGATAGAATAAAATGAGAGTGAAGTTGAAAAATTGAGGGAAAGATGGGTAAGGATGAGGGAGAGAGGTGGAGAGTAAGGGAAATATCTAGAGAGCCTTGAGAGATATACAAGCAAGATACCTACAACCTATGGAAAGAGGGGTGAAAGAGATAGGGGAGAGATGGGGATGAGGCAAATAGGGGAGGAGAGGGATGGATAAGGGTTGAGGGTGTGAGGCCTTAGGTTTAAGTCAAGGGTTTAGGGTTTAATGGTTGAGGGTTTAAGGTATAGTGTCAAGATTTGAGGTTTTAGGGATAGGGTTTAAGATTTAAGGGTTAAGGATTGAGGCTTTAGGGATATGGTTTAGGGTTAGGGTTAAGTGAGAGACCTAGATGGCTAAGGAGGGATGGGGAGGTAGATAAGGAGTGTTTGATAGACCTAGAGAGGGGAGAGGTAGAGAGGTGAGGGGGAGATAGAGATGAGAGATAGAGAGGTGGCGGATAGATAGAATAAAATGAGAGAGTGAAGTTGACAACTTGAGGAAATATGGGTAAGGATGAGTGGGAGAGGTGGAGAGGAAGGGAAATATCTAGAGAGCCCTAAGGTATATACAAGTGAGAGACCTACAACCTAGGGAGAGAGGGGTGAGAGAGATAGGGGGAGATGGGGGTAATGCAAATATGGGATTTGAGGGGTGGATAATGGTTGATGGTTTAAGGCCTTAGGCCTTAAGGGTCAAGGGTGGTTTAAGGGTTGATATATTAAGGGTTGAGGTATTAGGGTTTAAGGTATAGTGTCGAGGGTTGAGGGTTTAAGGATAGGGTTTAGGATTAAAGGTTCAAGGGTTGAGGGTTGAGGCTTTAAGGATAGGGTTTAGGGTTCAAGTTTAAGGGATTAGGTTTTAAGGTATAGGTTCAAGGGTTGAGGGTTTAGGGATAGGGTTTAGGATTTAAGGTTTAAGGGTTGAGGGTTAAGGTTTTAGGGATAGGATTTAGGGTTAAGGGTTAAGTTAGAGACTTGGATGGATAAGGAGGGATGGAGAGGTAGACAAGGAGTGACTAAGAGACCTAGAGAGGGTAGAGGTAGAGAGGTGAGGGGGAGATAGAGGTGATAAATAGAGAGGTGGAGGGAGAGAGAATAAAATGAGAGAGTGAAGTTGACAACTTGAGGGAAATATGGGTAAGGATGAGGGAGAGAGGTGGAGAGAAGGGAAATATCTAGAGAGTCCTGAGAGATATGCAAGTGAGAGACCTACACCCTAGGGAGAGAGGGGTGAGAGAGATAGGGGAGAGATGGGGGTGAGGCAAATAGGGGAGGAGAAGGGTGGATAAGGGTTGAGAGTTTAAGGCCTCAGGGTTTAAGGGTCAAGGGTTTAGGGTTTAAGGGTTGAGGTATTAAGGGTTTAAGGGTTGAGGGATTAGGGTTGAGGGTTGAGGGATTATGGTTTAAGGTATAGTATCAAGAGTTGAGGGTTTAGGGATAAGGTTAGGATTAAAGGTTTAAGGGTTGAGGGTTGAGGATTTAGGGATAGGGTTTAATTTTAAGGGATTAGGTTTCAAGATACAATTTTGAGGGTTGAGGGTTTAGGAATAGAGTTTGAGATTTAAGGTTTAATGGTTGAGGTTTGAGGCTTTATGGATAGGGTTTAGGGTTTAGGGTTAAGTGAGACCTAGATGGCTAAGGAGGGATGGAGAGATAGATGATAAGAGGCTGAGAGACCTAGAGAGGGGAGAGGTAGAGAGGTGAGGGGGAGATAGAAGTGAGAGATAGAGAGGTGAGGGGAGAGATAAAATAAAATGAGAGTGAAGTTGAAAAATTGAGGGAAATATGGGTAAAGAGGAGGGAGAGAGGTAGAGAGGAAGGGGAATAACTAGACATCCATTTGAGAGATATAGAGGTGAGAGACCTATAGCCTAAAAAGAGAGAGTTGAGATGCATATGGGGAAACACAGGTGTGACAGAGATAGAGGGAGAGAGGGGTCGGTAATGAGACAATGAGTTAGGAAACCTTTAGTAAATATTTTTCATAATGCAGGCGTGTTTTGAAGAAGTTGAAATATGGTCATTTTGTATAGCAGCTAAAACGAACTCACGTTATAATGTGAGTGCATTTTGGCTTACTTTGAAAAGGGTAAAATAGCCAAGACACCCATGATCCAGGCCCACTTGCTCTGTTATTCTCCTGGTTATGCACACGTTTTGAAAAAAAAAATCTTTTTGATGTTGGGAAGTGCACATGCAAATTTTACACTTTCTACCACCTTTGCATGAACTTTCCACCACATTTTTCTGGTTTTCCAACTTAGGAAGGAGGAAATAACATTGTTTTCCACATCTAATTTGATATATATCAATTCAATTTTTAATTTTTGTAGTGTTACAATGTTAATTGTGATTGAATTATAGGAATTTAACATTATATATTGGTCAATTGTATTGTTGTTAGTAATTATATTTGAGTGATATACAATTGAACATTGAAAAGAAATAAAGTTTGTAATAAACTCAAATTGTTGAGGAGTTTGATGCAAGAAGAAAAAAAGACTACATAGTTGGGTAGTCTCTCCATTCGAATATCCAATTTTAGGTATGCCAAGTCTTTACAGATGTTCTTTACATTTTAGTTAATTCTACTATGTTTATTTATCATCCCTTATCATACATGCTTAATACAATGCTTTGATTTTGTTATTATGCATATTTCATGTTCATCATTTTTTGTTTCTCATTATAACTTTAGCCCCTCTTGGCACATTTTAAACTACACAATTCCTTACATTTCCAATTACATTTTCTTGGAAGTTTCAAAAGATTTTTCAACAAATCCACTTTGTATAAATCTTGTAATCATTGTTCTTTGAGGCATTTTGTTAATCAATTAACCTACCTTGTGTATTCTTCCACATTTTGTATACACATTTATGAGAGTAGTTATAACTATGTAATATAACACATCATTTCTTAATCCTTTTTTATGGATGTGCATGCCCCTTTCCAAAGCTTCCATTTTGGTGTAGGCATGAGGGATGTGGGAAAATTCTTTGGAATTTGGTTTTACACCTAGAAATTGCATTTGCTTGAAATTTTCTAAATCCTTTTCAACAAATCCATTTTGTGCATATCTTGAAATCATTGTATTCCATGAGGACATATCTCATTAAGGAATTTTGTCAAATAGTTCATGTGCCTTGTCTATGCATCCACATTTTTCATGTGTCTACTAAGAAAATTGCAACCATAACACTCATGAAAATCCCCCATTTTATGTTTTGATAGATGTTGTACCCCATTCCAAGGTCCCCTTGCTACTATGGTTAAAATTCTAAAACATGTGCTTTCAAACAAACTATGGATGCATGGAAAAAATCTATCAAATCATAATTATAAGCAAAATCATAGACACGGTAGTGAGCTATTTGAAAAAATGCCTCAAAGAAATATGGTCTCATGGTGATGGACATCACCATCATACCACATTTATTTGAGGCATTTTTTTAAACAACTCATTGCCTTGTCTATGCTACCGCATTTTACATACATGTCTACCATAGCATTTTATCAAACAACATAGAAAAGGCAATAAGTTGTTTAAAAAATGCCTCAAAGAAATGTGGTCTCATGGTGATGGGGTGACAATGAGCTATTTTCAAAAATTACTCAAAGAAATGTGGTCTCATGGTGATGTCCATCACCATGAGACCACATTTCTTTGAGGCATTTTTTCAAACGGCTCATTTCATTGTCTATGCTACCACATTTTACATACATGTCTACCAAAACATTTTATCATTTAACAACGTAGACAAGGTAGTGAGTTGTTTGAAAAAATTCCTCAAAGAAATGTGGTCTCATGGTGATGTCCACATCACCATGATACCACATTTATTTGAGGAATTTTTTCAAATAGCTCATTGCCTTGTCTATGCTTTGAGAGATGCCCATACCTTGTTTGAAATAACTCATTTTGTAAAATGTAGGGGGATGTTGTCAAAGGTTGTTGATTTTGGATTTACACTTTCAATTGCATTATCTTGAAAGATTCTAAAAACTTTTTAACATATCCATTTTGTGCATATTCTACAATCATTATGCTCCATGAGACCATATCTCTTTGAGGCATTTTTCCAAAAAATCCACCTATCTTGTCTATACTTCCACATTTTTTTACACATCTACTAGGATAAGCTATAACTATAAATTTAAAAAAATGCATCTATCCTTAATGCTTTGATGGATGCCTGTATCCTATTCAAAAGATCATTTCTTGGCATGGGTAGGGAAGAACTTGAAAAAGGTTGTAGAATTTGGCTTCACACCCACTGATTGTATTTTCTAGGAAGTTTACAAAACCTTTTCAATAAATCCCTTTTGTGCATATCACACAATCATTACAATCCATGGCATATCTCTTTGATGCATTTTGTCAAAAAATTCACATGCCTTGTCCATGCTTCCACATTTCTCATACATTGCTGCCAAGGGAGTTGCAATTATAACATTTGACAAAAATCCCCCTTTCTTTTTCAATGATTTTATTGATGCACATACCTTGTTCCAAAGTTAGTATGTTGACAAAAGTTGTAGAATTTGGATTTATACTCAATCAAATTATATTTTCTTGAAATATTGTTATGCCTTTTAAAAAATCCATTTTGTGCTTATCTTGCAATCATGGCATTCTATGAGACCACATTTCTTTAAGGCATTCCATCCAAAAATTTATGTGCTTTGTCTATGCTACCACATTTTGCCTATATGTCTATTTGTGGACATTATATTAGTAGGTCATACGTTAAAAAATGGCTAGAGAAAAGTCACATGATAAATTCTTGCAGGTAGAAATACTTCAAAAAAATCTGCTTTCCATTTTCCTTGTGATCTTAGTGCACTTGTTTATTCATCATGGTTGAGTGACATTTACTCTTCTACATGATGATTGTATGTATATTTTGTATGAAGGGTTGAATGGCATATATTTCATTTATTTGTATGGATTTATTTTTTAGGAACTAATATTTGTCTCTTTATCATGCTATAGATAAATTCTCTATCATGCAAAGGAAACGATCAAGGATTAAACCAACATAGGAAGAGAAAAAAGCTAAGAATCTAAAGAAAGCAGTAGGCATGAGGGAACTTCATGAGAAGAGGAAATTGGACACGATTGTTGAATACATACCAATTGAAGAGGAACCTCAACCATCAACAAGAGATATGGTATTGGTGGCATAGAGGGAATGAATGCAAAAAAATTGTGTTATGAGAGATTTGAATACAGTAGTTGGAGACACATCCTCTACTGCAAGTCAAGATGGAGGGATACCATCTATCGCATTTCAAGTTGAGAGTACATCATCACTCACATGTGAGGAAGGTGGTATGCCATCATTCCCACCTCAACCTCAAGTTATGTCATCTATTCCATCCCTGGTCGAAGGTATGCCATGTAGCCCATCTCATTTAAATATTGGTGAAATTCTTAATGTTGAGATGAATTTACCTTTGAGAACACCACCTAGAATTTTGCATAGAAAGCCAAAGTATTTTATTGATATTGATGAGAATATTTTCCAACCAATGGAAGGTAAGATTCCAAAACACACTTGTAGAAGATATGCTCATAAGATTTGGAGAGAGTTCTTTGAAAATTTAAATGAGACCGCAAGATGTCAACTATTCATTGAAATGATGTGAAGTATAAAGTATAGGTCCATCATGAAGATTCTTGGATCAAGAACTAAAAGGAAGAAAATAGTTGCTCTATAGTTTAGGACATAGAACAACAAGTTTTCTTCACTTCTCATTCAAGGAAACCCTAGAGATCTCAATCCAAGAATGTAATGAGGGAAAGAGATCTGCAATATGGATGTCCTAGGGTATGATCAGAAGATACAAAGGGGTTCACCACCAAGCTATGGCTTGGAAAGAGAAGAAATGAATGTGACATGCAAAGTTCCATGCAAAACCTAACTAAATGACCTAGGAAATGAAACTGAAATGCAAAATAAAAGATTGAGAAAGTACAGAGGTACACATGGGAGAGTGATGAGGTCAAAACAAGCTCCAAAACCCTAAAAAACTACTATTTTGTGTCCACTGGGACTCATACGCTAGTTTGGGAGATTTAGTCCCAGACTAGGGTTTTTGTGCTAAAACTGGAATCTCATGGTGGTTGATCTGAATTCATTAAAATTTGGAAAATGTGCTATATTGGGACTCATACGCCACAAGTGGTGTATAATTCCCACTCCACTTTTTTAGAGGGTTAAGATCTGAATCTACTCTCCTATCTCTACTCTTCCTTCCACACTTTGTTTCTGGATCTGAAACTCTGAATTCATACTTGTAGATGACTTTTCATGAAGATGACAACCGTGTGGCAACTTGAAAACTTATCTCAACCTTGCAACTTTGTCTTTAAAGGATCTTCAAGCCTCAAATCCACCTAGATCTACAATCACACATATAGAGAAACAAAAACTTATTGATTGTTAGGAAATAGGAGTTTGCCTAGGTCAAACCCCATTTAGGTAATTAAACCTTGTGATGAAACAATGAAAAATAAACATGAAAGAATGATACCTTGGATGATGTCTTGTAATGTAAATCAACAATCTAACATGAAGTCACCATGAAGGATGTAGATCTTGAATTAGATGTAGAATAATGCTTGCAAATGGACCTTCAATGCTACATCACAATACTAGCTCAACAACATGCTTGATGCATTAGGATGTTGACATGATGGATCTTGAATTGTTACAACAAATCATGAAGAATTTTTCCCTTGAGTGCCTTAGAAATGCTCTTGTAAACTCTTTTGACGATCTTGTGAAGTCTTGGAATTCTTAACTCTTGATTGGTTAAGTTGATATCATGGAGGTTTAGGTGAAATAATGATTTTAGACCTTGTTTATATAGGCAATCCATCCAACTTGTCGTTTATTAGATCCTAGAAGCCAATATTCATGAAATTTGAATTCAAAACCCTGATTTCCCACTAAAAACCCTAAAAAGGGGCCAAATGGGACTCAAATTCCCAAGGTGGTGTATGGGTCCCACCAAGCCTTTTTAGGTGGAGGAAATGTTGGGAGTTGGAAAATTAAGTGTATTTGATGTCTATGTCAGGATTTCAGTTGAAATAAGCCTCAGGATGCATAATATAGGGTCTTTAGGGGACTATTAATAATGATATGAAGGTCAAAAATGCAAGAGGCCCAAAACTCAATGTGAAGGTGTAAATAAATAAACTTTACATCAATAAATTAAGGCAAAATTAGGTCTATTTAGGTTAAAAGGGTCCTAAACCTAGTGTGAATGTGTAAAACACATTACAAAACTAGATCAAGGCGATATTAGATCCATTTTAATGTTAATCATTCCCAAATTGAGTGTAAAAATGTAAAAGATGACATTTTTCTACAATACAAGAACATTAGAGGCTTCAAGTGAAAAACTATTGTTAAGAATCTAATGAGTGCATATGAGAGTGTGGGTAAAACCTCACGCACAAAAGATAGTAATGTCACACGACGTGTCATTACGTTGACAATAGTAAGTAATCAAATGATAAAATATTGTCTCATTAGAAAGACGAGTTAAGCATTTAGAATTAATTATAAAACATTATCAAGAGCCGTTGGAAGGTGCCAAAGAATCGAGGACACTAATGCCAATGAATTATGGGTGTTCTCAAGGAGACTACCATGAAAAGGTAAACCAATTGTTGAAGCATTATGATCACTAATTGAAGAATTACACAAGGGTATCTTTGAATCAAAGGGGTGTGGTAAGAAAGAGAATCGGTAATTGAAACCGTGAGCCACATCCAAAGCAATTTTTGGATACAACTCAAACACATGTTTTTGGTAAATTTATAGAGATGTATCCTCAAATTAAAAAAATTCAAATATATTTTGAAATTATAAAACCTTTCTATGTCAAATTAGATCACACATGCACTATTTGTTGTTGTAGATTACATATTGATTTTTCTAACCATTTTGATGTTTATCGGTTTATATGTTTAGATTTGCATACTAACAATGTTTTGCAAGATTGGGGCATACATGCCCCACCAAAATCTTCAAGAGACTTCATATTAAAAAAATTATGTGAAAGAGAGGAAGGTCAAATATTCTACATGAAATTATGCTTGGAGGACACATGTCAACATTGTGGTGGCTTGCAACATATGCCAATATGTGAACATATGGAAATCACACATGCAGTTGGAAATGAACTAGTAGAGTTCGACAAGTATAAAATAATCACCTACAATAAAAAGGATGATAAAGAAGAAAAATGTGTGATTTGGTTATTCAAAAGATTCCAATGTATCATTTTATGTCTACATTTCATTACAGTATAGTGTATGAGTATGCAAGGCATACCCATAGAGCTCGATGGTTGGACTTGCAGTTCAAATTATGCAAGGAAACATTTCCACTTGGTAACATTGTTTTAGTCATCAAATTTGCATAGAACTACACTCTATAGCCACAATGTGAGGTGCTATCACAATATTACAACTCCACACAAGTTTCTATATTTATGCACATCACATTCATTCATGTGAATGATAGTATAAAGGATGACAAAAAGATCATAAAGGAGTATCATTTTTATATTAGTGATGAACACACACATTCCATGGACTTCATGCAAGGTTTCTTTCAGGTGTTCTACAATGATTTGGTTAGAAGGGGCATATAATTCAGTCAACATATCATATGGTCGGATAAATATGCATCACAATTCAAGAACTCACAGATGTTCCATTGGTTGAGAAGGATGCATAATATTACAGGTGTTCAACATATGTGGAACTTTTGTGAGGTCAATCATGTAAAGGGGGAGCATGATGGTTCAAGATCATGTATCAAAAGAGCCATAACATGAGAAGAGTTAAAGTATAAGGACAATGCAAATTTGACAGAAGCAAAATCAATCATTGAGTGGTGTATTGCTTCGATGGGTCTAGGTAATGAAGGTAAGTCTTCAGTTCAAAGATTTTTTTGGTTGATAGATGATACTAATATTGCACCATATGAGGATTATTGTACACTAACAGGATTAGGTGAGCTAGACTCTTTAAGAAGATCAAATGCAGGTTCATGGAGTATCCATACACGGAAGATGACATGTTTTTGTTCTTCATGTACAATTCAATCCTGGAATGAGTGCAAGTCAAAGGAGTGGGTTGATGAATGTTGGTTAATTTATCTTGGCCCACTTGACACGTATCTACCCCCGACAACACTAAAAATGAAATAGATGGAATCATTAGTTGACTTTGACCACATATCAGATCTATCTCAACCAGGTAATATATCTACTTGTATAGTTTTTGAAATTCCTAATGTTATCTTACTTTGTAGTGTTTCTGTAATGTTGACTAATTTCATCTAATTTGCTACACATATCAATGTAGGGCATGTTTATGTAGTTATTGTAGATGAATACAATGAAGAGGGAACATATTATTACTTGTGTCAAATTGTGTTGAGGCCAAAAATAAATTGGAGGCCCCAGTTACAGATGGAGAAAACATCAAATACCCTATAGGCTTGGTGGTTGTTACTAGAACATGGCTTAGAAGGTACCCATATAAGAGTGTTAATGTTTGGTTGTTTTAGGACTTTGACACACATTGGAATATTCTTCATTACTCAAACCTTGTCATGGCATGCAATGTTCATTTGATACAATATCAGGGTAGACCTTTGAACAAGGCCTTTTGGAAGGTGTGTGAGTCTGACCATGAGGCAATACTTGCCACAATAAAGAGTATAGCAAACCTAAATGGTTCGTTGGATTAATTTTTAAGTATGCACGTTGATTTTGTAAAGTCATGTTATTGAAATTAATGTATTGCAATTCATAGTTACACCTTTCATTTCTATATTTCAAGTTTACATATGTTTGTCTTTTTTTTTCTATTATATTTTTACACATATACAATGAATATTGGGAAGATTATACACGTATTTATGGTTTCACCATCTGACCATCCAGAGACCTCAATTTGTAAACTTGACCTTTCCAACCCTCGATTAGACTTGGGAGATCCTTCCTCAGCCATTATTTCACCTAAAACATCAACCATTTCCATCATATCCATCCAAAATATATCATCTTTCCCTCATCTTAGCATTTTTATCCATTATCATAAGCTAGTCATCACAACCATCATCCTTAGACCTTGGTACTTTCATCTGATCATTGTCATCATCATTAACAATCCTTATCTTCCTATCCAATCTATATACTATCATATCATATCCAATCTTTATTGTCTTTTATCCTAACTCATCACCCAATCATAATCCATATCTTATCAAAATCAATCTTGTCAAGAGTCTATGAAATAAAAAAGGAAATTTATCTAAAAACACTTGAAAAAAAGTAGACCAAAGTGAATGAGATAGATAATGTATGGAATGAAGAGATTCTTTCTTCTCTTGAAAAGTTTCAAGGAAGGTACCTATGCAGTATGTGGAATGGACAAATGGCAATGAAGAAGTGGAAAAACTCAAGAGGTTTTGTATTTGGTAAGAATTTGTGTAGGAAAAGAAAGTGAGATATGACGTTATAGGTGGATTTGAACAAATGAAGTCAAATATTCTTGAACTTAAGAATTCCATGAAGAAAATACAACTGGAAATAGATGATAAGGAAGAAGCAATATCAAATGTAAGAGCATAAAAAGAGAATCAGTGCAACGAACACATGAAAGTATTCGAGACATTGAAAACTCTATCAAACAAAGGGATGTTGTTGTCCAAAGTGTTGATGACAGAGAAATTGATCTAAATCTCAAAGTAAAAGATATGAAAAAGAAGTTAGAAGATCATGAAAAGGAATAACAGGGGGTGTTAACAGGTAATAGCATGAGAGATGAGGAAAAATGTGTGGATGGTCAAGTTGCAGATGTAAAAGCAATAGTTGGAAGTGTTGAAATTGAACCAAAACAACTAAAGACTAAAATTAACCACTTAGAAAAGGAATTAAAAGATAAGAAGAAGATTTATCGTTAATGAGAAAGGACATTAGTCTACTCTAAAAACACTTGAAAAGGAAGCAAACCAAAATGAATGAGAGATAATGTATTCAATGAAGAGATTCTTCTTGCTCTCAATAAGTTGAGGAAGGTGCATGTGTAGATTCTTCTTTGTTCGTAGTGCGACCAAATTGGCAGTTCCAACACATATGAATTGGTGGGTTTATGCTAGGCATGGTCCTATTTCACACCCAAACACGTAGAAACAATTTGAGCTACATTATATCGATGATATCCCTTAAGAGTCCAAAGTGCAAAAAGGTAGCAATATTTGACAAGCTATTTCTCGAAAACCATGTCAATTAGAAATAATTTGTTTCAAGCTATGGGATCATGTAGGGCCGATCTATAATAACCTCTCTTGGTTTTTGATATCTTTGAGGTGTTTGCCCATGGTGCCTAGTTTTTAGTTGATGGAAAAAGTGTCAAATGCATACAGTGTAAAGTTGCAAAGGGTTGTAACTTTTTTTCTACTCCTAGTGCAACCAAATTGATAGTTCCAATGCATTCGAATGGGTACATTTAGGCTAAGAATGGTCTTGTTTCACACCCAAACATGTCAAAACAGTTTGAACTACATTGTACCACTGATATCCCTTTAAGAATCCAAAGAGCAAAAAGGCATCAATCTTTGATGAGTTGTTACTTAAAAATTGTGTCACCTAAAAACATTATGTCTAAGTCTACAAGATCATGTAGGGACCCTCTACAATAACCTCTCTTGGTTTTTGATATCTCTGAGGTGTTTGCCCGTGGTGTTGAGTTTTCAATTGATGGAAAAAAGGTCAGATGCATGCAGTGTAAAGTTTTTAAGGGGTGTAACTTTCATTATGCTCCTTGTGAAACTAAATCGACAATTCCAACACATCTATATTGGTGGGTTTATGCTAGGAATGGTCTTGTTTTGCACCCAAACATGCTAAAACAATTTGAGCTACATTATATTGGCGATATCCCTTAAGAGTCCAAAGTGAAAAAAGACAACAATCTTTGAAGAGATATTACTCAAAAACTATGTAAATTAGACACAATCCATCTAAGGCTACAAGATCATGTAGGGCTCCTCTACATTAACCTCTCTTAGTTTTTGAACTCTCTGAGATATTTTCCCATGGTGTCCAGCTTTTAGTTGATGGAAAAAGTGTTAAATGCATGCAGTGTAAAGTTTCAAAGGGGTGTAACTTTTATTTTTCTCCTCATGCAACCAAACTAACAGATCCAACACTTTTGGATGGGTACATTTAGGCTAGGAATGGTCTTTTTTTGCATCCAAACATGTCGAAATAGTCTAAGCTACATTTTACTAGCGATATCCTTTAAGAGTCAAAAGTGTAAAAGGCAACAATATTTGATGAGTTGTTACTCAGAAACCATGTCACTTAGAAACATTTTTTTTCAGGCTACGGGATCATGTAGGGCCCCTCTACAATAAACTCTCTTAGTTTTTGATATCTTTGAGGTGTTTTCCCGTGGTGTCCAATTTTCAATTGATGGAAAACAGGTCAGATGCATGTAGTGTAAAGTTGCAAATGGGTGTTTAGGCTAGGCATGGTCTTGTTTTGCACCCAAATATGTCTAAATAGTCTGAGGTACACTGTATCGGTGATATCCCTTAAGAGTCCAAAGTGTAAAAATGAAGACATCTTTGACAAGTTGTTACTCAAAAACCGTGTCACTTAAAAACAATATGTCTGAGGCTACTAGATCATGTAGGGCCCCTCTACAAGAACCTCTCTCATTTTTCGATATTTTTGAGGTGTTTTCCTATGGTGAAAGTTTTTTTGATGCTCCAAGAATTTTCAGATGCTTGTAGTGTAAATCGTTAGCGTTAACATGTCTAGTTGGGAACATCTATGCTAGGGATGGTCACTACCCTTCATTATAAAAGGGTCATAGTCTTTCCTATTTGAAGGGTCACAACTTTTCGCCTTTGAAATATAACAACCTAAATCATATCATCACTATTTGTGAGAACCTAAATTAATTTATTTGAAATATTGACTAAGATTATATTCTTAATTGTATTCTTCAAGAATATTATGGATGTCTTTCTCAATGATAAATTGCTCTCCCTTTTATGTTAGTGCTTATCAACCTAGGAAGCATTTTGACAAACAACATTTTTAATACACATGGAGTAATCTTGTTGAAGATACATCTAGTCATGAAGCAAAACAATAGATATACATAATACAAAAAGTATGAGGCATACATGTGAATACACATAATACATGAAGTATACACAAGGAGCATGAAGCATACATGTGAATACACGTAATACATGAAGTCTACATAGGAAGCATGAAGCATACACATGAAAATATGAAGTATACACAGGAAGTATGAATCATACACATGAAAACGTGAAGTATACACAAGAAACATGAAGCATACACACGAATGATAGCATGAAGCATACACGTGGAATGGAAGATGTCTTCCAAGAATTTTATGACAAACTTCTAGAGGTGTGAGGTCACATGTAATTATGTCTTACTCATTTTTAGTTGCATACTTCAAAGTGCATTGTATAATTACATGAATTTCCTTACAATGCTACAATGATCCTATAGAGTATGGGCTTAAATGTGTAGTGGTAGAGAGACCTAGGTGTTAGATTGCATCATGTATTATTATATTCATATGATTGATTTAATGTTCAATAATCTTAGAGGAGAATAATGTTCAAACTTTATATATTCAATTATATAAAGGAAGAGTGCATGTAATACAATTGGAATTTAAATATTTCAAGTAAACCATCTACAAATTTCCATCGAAGCATGGATTTATAATGCAAATATGGACACCATAAAAAAAAAGATGTGTATTAGCCAAATAGACATATAGGCATACATCAATATATGTCAATATAACATATATACAAAATATCCATAAAGACTTACAATAATTCCATATAGGCATTCAATATCAACTATATGCAATACAAAAAATATGTCCACAAATATCATATAGGCATACAACAAAGAAACCCAATAAAAAGTCATTCCCCTCTAGGTGAAGAAAATAGATCACGAGCGACCTTTGATCTTTGAGGGGATGGAGACACATATGAGATTGGTCTACTTTGAACCCAAGGGTTTTTTCTCCTATTTAGTTCATCATGGAGCTTTAGTTGTTACAATAAAAAGTATAAACGTTAATATATAGAAATTACATTAAAAAAATGAAATATTTAATAAAATAATCACTTACCGCTACCAGATGATCTCTCTCCTCATTTTCCGCAATAGTAGGATCAGGTTGTGGTGTTGTAATGTCCTATAGAAACCATCCAAATAGAAATTAAACTTCAAATCAATAATCATTTGATTTTTCAATAATAAACAACTATAACAATGAATGTAATTTAAAATTTACTAATATGCTTCATACCCCTGTTAAAGGCATGGAGCTATTAATTGCGAAAGACACACCATGCTCCATTTCCATATGAATATCAGGAGGTGTCTTTGCTTGCATCATCTGAAAATAAAACAACATTATTCAATTTTGAAAACTAGAATAGTGATGCAAGTCATGGCTTATAATGTATGAGATAGTCAACAAAATTTTGAGTACTTTGGTAGACGTGTATGAAAGATGTGGTAGAATAGATAAGGAAGTGAATTGTTTGAAATTTTTTTGATAAAATTTTTTTGTAGACATGTATGGAAAATGTGGTAGCATAGACAAGGCAATGAGATGTTTGAAAAATGCCTCAAAGAAATGTGGTCTCATGGTAATGTCCATTATGCAAGAACAGGTTCAAACCTCTAAAAGAGAGGGGAAGTATCACTCAAGAGAAGAAATTGGTCTGGTAACCTTTAATTTTTCCTTATTGAGTATTCACACACTCACGTACTAGTTGGTCTTAGTTGAGTCAAGTCAGTTCGGGTAAAGGGTAAGTGATCTTTAGTCTTGATTGTGAATGTTTATATTGGTTTATGATCTTGTTTTATGAATGTTTGGAATGAGGAATGTGATGAAGTCTGAATGTTAAGTGGAAGTCCTTCTTTGTGTGTTTATTGTTATATCGATGAGATATATGCATAATATATATATGTATATATGTATATGTCTACGATAAACTCATACATGTGAGTGACTATGTACACGAGTATATGTAGGTAGACGTACCTACGCATGCTCATGGATGGATTACCCATATGCATTGGAATGCTAGTTGGAAGGTGACATATATTTGTATGTATGTATATGTATATATACACTTCGTGCATATATCTCAATCGATAGTTATGAGTATGAGTGTTTTTATAAAGATATTGAAATAATATTATGTATATGTATATGTATATACAGTATACATATATATCAATATATATATATATATACGTAATGTTATTCTTTATATATTTATATATGGTTGATAATCGATAATTAATGTATTGGTTAAACCTTGTAAAATAAGTATATATTTATATATATCATATATATATTTATATATATTATATAATATATATAAATGAAAGTCATTTGTGATAGTTTGAAAGCGCAAAATATACATAGCACTATTATTAGTAGAAGTGAACCACTTAAATGAATATAGGTATGTATGATAATAAATGGCACAACCTTAGAAAGCATAGTAAACTAGCACATAAAGCAATAATAGACCAAGTCAACAAAATTTTAAGAGGCATGCATGGATTTATTACTACTGTGTATACATTGCAAAGAGAGGTAAATGAAATTTAAAAAGAAATAAGGAAATAGTCTACCCACACTATTCTTACGGGGCACCAACTTATGAATGTGGCGCCAATATGGAAGAGAATGGAATGCATAAGAAGTCTGCAAACTGTGCATAAGTCTGATAATGCAATATCTTAGCCTTAAGACTTAGTTGAAAGAAAATTTGGCAGAAATATGTGAAGAAATTTGATTTAAGAAACTTTCTATTTAGCTTGTTGGTCATTTGACTTAGTAAAAGAGTCTTGTTGTCTTTTATAACAAGTCGACTCAACCATTTAAATGGTGAGGGTTGTTATGTGTTGCAAACCTATGAGTTAGCTTGTTGAGTCATTGCATGAAAATAGAAAGGTGGCATAAATATTAACTTGTTTGTAGCCTTTGGTTGCTCACAATTTAGTATAAATAGAGGTGCTCGTTCTACCAATTGCTACACTTATCAATCTGATTACCTTGTGTTATTCTGCTGCAATTTTTGTGCAAAGAGAGTTGAGAATTTATGAATTAGAGAGTTATTTTGTTGTTTTACATTGGTATTGTTGAGAGATTTAGTGAGAAGCTAGTAGAGGAATTTGGGTTGTTTTTAGAGGAAGTTGCAAGTGAGCTTAAGCGATTAAACTAAGAGGGAAGCATAATTGATTTGAGCTTTAAATAGGCATGTTGATTTCTACTCCTTTGTTATTATGTTGGAAATATTGTTTATTATTTTTTTATGTTTGGAAAGATTGTCATTTATGTGTGTTATGATGCTTTCATATCTTTTGAATTTTCCTTGATTGTTTCTTGTATTGGGAAACCTTTCTTTTGGGTTTATACATATATAGATATTTATACTATATTGGGTTTTATACGATTGTATACTATTTATACTATAGGTAGAATGTCAGTACTATACGTAGTATGACACCACTCTAGGTGTATAACATAAAATAGATTTGTTTTGAGATTCTCATAGCAATGCCATTTAGATATGAGTTAATGAGAAGGTTATTCTTAAGGTTAGGACAATCCATGAGAAAGGAGATAACCTTAGAATAGATTACTAATGGTCAATACAAATTGTTAGAATTGGCTATGGATGCCAAGATCTTGAGACCAAATGAAAAGCACAAGAAGAGAGAATATGATGTGACAAGAATAAACTCTATTCTCATCAATATTATTGTGATATGAGATGATATATGATTGATTGTTTACAATGAGAGAGACCCCTTGGTTATATAGCCAAGGTGAGAACATAGAAGGGCATAAGATTATGACAAGTGTCATAATCTTATAACATGAGACAACTATGAAAATCTATCACTCCACTTGAAGTGGAAAAGTGAATGTGATAATCACCACAAATGGTGGATCACCCACAAAAGATGGAGAGGTAATCACATGATATGTCCAAAAAAGGTGGAAGTGATAAAGTGATAACATGATAAGTCCACCAAAGGTGGAAAATTTCCAACTACCTCCTATGTGGTTCCTAAGTAAACTTAACTAAAGTGTAATTATGGCCTAGGACAAGGTACAACACATTTAATTACACCAACACCCTCCCTTAACTGCAACTCAGGGAGAATGTACACAAAAGAAAACAATGCAAGATGAGTCCCAACAACTAGGCCATGTTAGGTACCCATGTACAAATGCAATGCAATCTCTCACAAATGGAGAAAAGGAGAAAAATCAGTGGGACAAAACTCCTCCCCAAAAGAGAGATGAAATATACAAAATAAAAAATTCTCTTAATAATGCAAGACCCCCCCATAAGACAGAAGAAGAAGAGAGACAAGGCAATCCCCCCTTAATGTTGAGTCACCTGCAATGATGGTAGAAGCTCGACATTGAATGTTGAAGATGATCCAATCTCGTCGAACAACATTCATCCCCTTAGGAAGAAACAAAACAATGGATGTATGCAGGATGTCAAGAATATGGATGATGGATGATGATATCTCTGAAGCATTCTCAAGTGTCTCCATGTAGATGTCGAAAGCTAACACACTCCAAACAACCGTTCTAGGCCACACTACTGAAGAGGAAAATCCAACATCTAGTAGAGATGAATGTAGAGCACAATCCAACGAGAAAAATATCCCCTTTGAAGACAAAGAAGCCTCCTCCAAATGTTGTCCAAAAGTATCCATACTCATGTCAAACTGCAAAGAATGATCATGTAGAGAATGGACAAGAGGGTCAGAGTGTTCCCTCACAACAATTAAAGAAGGAGCATCTTCATCAAAGAGAAGATGAATGCTATCGATGATGTCCCCCAAATTTGCAAGATGAGACTCCATAAAGAAGTCTGAAATACCTGCCAAGAAGCCATCCAAAGTAGCCATATCTGGAAGACAATGTATATCCTGCTGCATTGAATCACAAGGAACCAAAACTATGCAATCACAAACATCATCAATTGCAATAGTAGATGGAGGAGATGAAATGCATGGCTCAAGTACTGGTTCTGATGTGAGAACTCCCAGGTTCAAGTAGCCAAATGTCTCCTTTGAATCATGGTTCATATGATCAACAGTCGAAGGAACAATGTCACCATTAGAAGCAAAATTTGTAAAGGTATACAACCGAGATGAATGATCAACCACCCCAGTAGCAATGATCTCTCTACTCTCCAAGTCTCGAATGATGACTGAATCAGGTGTGAACTCCATAATTCTCCCATTTACACCATGTGTAATCTAGTATATGGAAAGAAAATTGTTCGTTAAATGAGGAACACACAAAACATCCTAAAAAGTCTTGTCCCCAAAACTAATAGATCCCTTCCCAATTGCACTCATGTATGTATCGTTTCCCATCAAGATAGGAGACATGGAACAAGGATGAAATGAAGAGAATATAGACTATGAGGATGCCATATGATGAGATGCTCTTGAATCTAGAAGCCATCTCCCTGATCCTGAACCTGAAAAAGCACAAAGAGCTTGACCTTTATTTCCTGATGTAGATGTCAAATGAACTTTTCCCTTAGATTGTTTTGAAGAAGGAGGAGGTGATTCATACATTCTAGAAGGCAAATCAATGTGATTCCTTTTGAGAAGATTTTTCAACTCATCAATATTTTTCTTATAACAATAGTGTTCTTCATGTCCATCCTTCTTGCAATATGCACAAAAAGGCCTCTCCTTCTTAGATGATTCTCCTTTAGAGTGAGTGGATTCTGATTCTTTATGTGGCTTGTTCTTTTTCATCTTTTGCTTCTTATTAAGATTCCCTGATTCTTTTTGTACCTTTGACTCACTAGACACTAATGCATGTGGCTTGGAGGACTTGATTAGACCCATGTTCATTAACTTAGCTTCCTCTTGGATTAGGAGATTTGCAAAGTCATCAAACTTAGGATCAACATATGATGCTCCCATAGAAAGTCGATGGGTATGAAAGCCAAAAATAAATACAGAATACTCAAGACCAAGCTTGGATAACACATTCAGAATCAATTGTAAATCTTCTTTATCAATGTTGCATTCTTTCAATTGTGTTCTTAATTGCTTGATTTTGGATATGTAGTCTTGGATGTGGTCAAAAATTTTAGGACCAAGATTCATCAAATCATTATCAATCTGATATCCCCTAATCTTATTTGTTTTACCATACAATTTTTCAAAAGGCTCCCATGCTTCTTTAGGTGTTTTACATGATTAAATATGAAATTGTAAATCAAATGAGACTAATGAAAATATGCATCCAAGTGTTTTCTCTTGATCAATCTCCCATTTTGCCAATTCATTAGCATCAATAGGTTTTTGAATAGTGTCCTTAAGATGACCTATTAGACCTTTAATCATAGATAGTTCCATATCGATTTTATCCATGTAGCATAATTATGTGGAGTTAGGAGTTCAATTTAAGATTTCCCCATAGCAAGAACATAAACCAAGTAAAAGAATGCAATCAACCACTGCAAGATTACGCCCCCAAATCACTCAATCATGAACCCCCCAAGCAATATCTAATTTGACACTTCATATTTAGTGCATTTATAGTTTCCACTTTCCAAAAATAGCGAAGTGGACTTTGATCTTGGTACATGCAAATTGCCAAAATAGGCCTCAAACTCAAAGTGAAAAAATTATAGCTAATGAGATAAATTTGATTACACCATTGGAAAGTACACAAAAAATAATGCACTTTCAAAAAAAAATCACCCAAAAATGTTACCGTAGGAGCAAGATACGAGCTCCCAAAGTTTCCAAAACGAGGACGAAGCAGCAACACCTGTGAGAATTTACAATTTCTGAAAAAATCAGAAGCCAAAACCGAAAATTGATTGCACCATTGCGAAGAGCATGAAAAATTAGGCCAAAATAAAAAAATTGCTCAAGAAAAAGAGCCAAAATGACCAAGTTATGAGGCTTTGAAGATCAACTACAAAATTGAAAACTTCATTGGTGAGGGGAGAATTTTTTTTTTTAAAAGGATGATGTCAGCACTACTCTAGCTTAAAATTGACAGGTAGGTGGTCGTCGCAAGTAGCAGTATGTTAATTTTGACGGCCAAATGGCCGTCACGCTGAAAATCGCTCTTTTGTTGGAAAATTCGTGATCCCGACGGAATATGTTGTTTGTCGGTTGGTATATTCCTTGCTAGCACCAGAATCTTTAAGGGAATAGGCGAATATTCTTATGCTGATTGAATCTTTGTCGGGTTTTAAGCCTGTCCGTCGATTGTATTGTGATCGTCGAGATTATTTACGCTGATTGCTTGTATGGTGGGGGCCCACGTGATTATGTGGCCCGCTCAAAGACTGCCATGTGCCATGTAGTACTATTGCGTACCTTCTGGTACACTGGTGCAGTTTGTGCAGGTTGTACACAACGTTTACAATTTTTTAATTTTATTTTTGATTTAAAGTTTTCAGAAAATAAATATTTTGATTGAAATTCTGATTTTAAAAAAAAAATTCAAAAATTTCTTATTGACATAATTTTTTCTTTTCAAGAAATTGTACCATTGATAATGATGGCGACTTGGGGGGCCGTATGGCTCTCTTGGAAATTTTGTTTTGCCTCACCGGACAACTTGCTCAAATTTGGACGATTTGATAGTTGATCTTAGGGTTTTTGGCCCTTCTGGATGCAAAGACAGGGTTAGATTTGACCCAAAATGCAGCTACCTTTTGGATTTGGCAACCACTCCTCGGCTTCAAACCCTCATAGATTTGGCCTTGTATGTCCAATTTGGACAAAACAAAAGGCAAAATCGACTTTCTCAAACCTTTCGGATGCAATGGTGAGATCAGATTTGCACCAACAAGCTCCAATATGAACCTGCAATAAAGAGCCAAAAATGGAACCTCCCCAAATTTGGTATCTCTCTTCAGAAATAGACTCTCCAATGATACCCAACCTGTTCTGATACCATGTTGGAATTGGCTATGGTTGCCAAGATCTTGAGACCAAATGAAAAGCACAAGAAGAGAGAATATGATGTGATAAGAATAAACTATATTCTCATCAATATGATTGTGATGTGAGATGATATATGATTGATTGTTTACAATGAGAGAGACCCCTTGGTTATATAGCCAAGGCGAGAACATAGAAGGGCATAAGATTATGACAAGTGTTGTAATCTTATGACATGAGACAACTATGAAAAGTTATCACTCCACCTAAAATGGAAAAGTGATAATGTGATAATCACCACAAATGGTGGATCACCCACAAAAGGTGGAGAGGTAATCACATGATATGTCCACGAAAGGTGGAAGTGATAAAGTGATAACATGATAAGTACACCAAAGGTGGAAAAGTTCCAACTATCTCCTATGTGGTCCCTAAGTAAACTTAACTAAGGTGTAATTATGACCTAAGACAAGGTACAACACATTTAATTACACCGACACAAATCGAACAATTAAATTTGGTGAATAGATGACCTTACTCAAAGTTACTGGGTGATGAATATTTAGCCAAAGTAGTGTAGGTAGCCACTGTCCACACTGTCAGTTCACTATGTGATCCAATTTACATTTTAGGCCGAGGTAATCATACATGATGAAGTAGACATTATGGTAGCTCTAGATATGTAGGACACATCACTATGCTCATAAAAGGCTATTTGAAGGATGGGGTTACTAAAAAAATCTCTTCATTGAAGGGAGGGTCATCTTGCCAAGTTTGGTAGATGTGTGGAGGACCGCACGAGTCCATGGTTGGTGAAAAAGCACTTGAGTGATTCTTCTCCTCATGTAGTTCGTGGCCAAGATTTGAAAGGACATTCTGGACCATTTATATTTCTAATTCATGTGAGATTTTTGAAGCTATTTATGTGATCATGTGTCCATTTATATGGAATTTGTAAATGTGAAATGTTATCTTGAATATATTTATGTAAAGTGAAATCATACTTATATTATTGAAATGATTCTTTGATTATGCAATGGAAAAGTTTGGAAAACTTATGTTTCAAATGGTGCATCTATTATTGAATAGATTTTTTATTTTTATTGCTCATTATATTTGATGCATAGACAATTTACTTGTGGGTAAAACTTAGTAAAATTACGAGGTAGAACAATGGGCAAGTTATAGTTGTGCATTTTGGGTACCTAAGGGTGCTCATTCCTCATAAATGAAGGTTCTTGTGGAGAAGACAATGCTATGGCATCAACAACTTGCTCACATCAGTGAGAAGGGTCTTAGAGCCTTGTTGAAGGCCTTGATGATTGTAATCTCGAGTTCGAATTTTGTGAACATTATGTTTATGAAAAACAACACTGTTTTACTTTTCACTCTAGTTCTCATAGGTATTTTGGGGTTTTGGACTATGTTCATGCAGATGTGTTTGGTCCCATGAATGTTCCTTCATTGCCAAAATTTGTATATTTTGTTTCTTTCATCTAGATGATTATATTTGAAGGACATTCATTTATTTTTTCAGAAGTAAATTTAAAGTATTCAGTCAGCTTAATGAGTTTAAGTCCTTGGTAGAAAATCATATTGATAGGAAGATTAAGTATTTGAGGATTGATAATGGTGGTGAGTTTTGTTCTATAAATTTCAATAAGTTTCATAAAGAACATGAGATTTAAAGGTATAAGACAACCCCATCTACCCCTTAGCAGAATGGAGTTGTAAAGAGTATGAACATGACATGATGGAGAGGGCTAAGAGTGCGCTAAGTGGAGTTAGCCTTAAACAAAAGTTTTGGGATGAAGTTGTTGCCACTACGTGCTGTTTAGTTAATAGATCTCCTACATCAACTCTTGTTGATAAGACACCCATGGAGGTGTGGTTGGGAAATAAACTCTCATTAAAACATCTTCATATGTTTGGTTGCAAGGAACATGCTCATGTGCCAAGGGAGAAAAGGTCAAAATTAGAAAACAAGGTTGTTAAATGTATCTTCATCGGTTATGGTATTGGTGTGAAAGGGTACAAGCTTTGGGCTCTAGTGACTAAAAAGGTTCTCTATAGTCAAAGTGTTATCTTCAAAGAGATAAAACCTTCTTCCACTATTTTGAAACCTACAAAATAACAAAAGAAAGATTGGGTTCAACTTCCTCTTGAATCTAAGAAAGTTGAACCTAAAGCCCAAAATGGACCTAATGATGAGGAGAGCTTGAGAAGCTCTTAAATTTCTAAAGAAAAAGAAGAACCTCAACCTCAACAAGTAAGGAGGTCTATGAGAGATAGGCGACAACCTGATAGGTTTGGTTATTCACTTGAAAGGTTTGGTTATGCATTGTCAGATTCCAATTATATTTTTCTTTGATTTGTAACACTGATGAGCCTAGGACTATTAGAGAGGCTATGGGTATGAGTGATATAGATTCCTGGATGAAAGCCATGGATGAGGAGATGGTTGCATTGAAGAAAAATGATACATGGGATTTGGTACCTTTGCTTGAAGGATGGAAACCTATTGGATGTTAATGGGTGTTCAAGATAAAATTTGGTCCAAATGGTAGTGTTGAGAAGTATAAGGCCCGGTTGGTTGCTAAGGGTTATTCTTAAGTGGAGGGAATTGACTATGGTGAAATTTTCTCCCCTGTTGCAAAGTTGACATCTATCTGGTTAATGTTATCACTTGCAGTAGCGCATGATCTAGAAGTGGAACAAATGGATGCGAAGACAATGCTCCTTCATGGCGACTTGGAGGAAGAGATTTATATGTCACATCTAAAACATTTTGTGATTAAAGGTAAAGAAAATCTGGTTACAATTTGAAAAAGTCTTTGTATGGTCTTAAGCAATCTCCTAGAATATGGTACCAAAATTTCAATACCTGTGTTGTCATTGGGATTTCTGAGATCCAAATATGACCATTGTGTGTATTATAAATCTGGTAATGGTTATATTCTCATAATTGCATTGTACATAGATGATATGTTATTTTCTAGGAATGGTAAAAGTTTGATTTCAGATTTGAAGTCTCAATTGTTAGCATAGTTTGAGATGAAGGATCTAGGTGCAACGAGGTATATTTTGGGGATGGAGATCATAAGATATAGAGCTAACATTTAAACCTTTGGTTAAGCCAGATTAAGTATGTGAATACAGTGTTAGAGAGGTTCAACATGACAACTTGTAGACAATTAGTTGTTCCTGTAATGCAAGGGACGAAGCTTTTTGTGGAGGATTGTTCAAAATATCCTATTGAGATGGAGGATATGACCAGAGTACCATATGCAAGTGTTGTTGGTTGTCTTATGTATGTTATGATTTATACAAGGCTAGCCATTTCCCAAGAAGTGGGAGTCTTTAGTCGATTTATGCCTAATCTTGGATAGGTACATTCAGATGCAGTGAAGAGAGTGTTATGATATTTTTGAGGTACTTCTGATTATTCCTTATATTTTCATGGTTATCCTACTAGACCTCGACACTTAATGAGTATTCGTGGATATGTGGATTCAAATTGGGTAGGTGACATTGACAACAAAAATCCATCAATGGGTATGTGTTCATGATGTATGGCGGTGCTATTAGTTGGATGAGTAAGCAACAAGTTGCAGTTGCTTTATCTACTACAAAGGAAAAGTACATGGAAGCAACTCATTCTTACAAGGAAGCCATTTGGCTTAAACATTTATGTTCTGATATTGGTTTTGATGTAGGGCATATTACTATTTGTTGTGACAATTAGAGTGTCATTTTCTTGGCAAAGAATTCTACTTTTCATGCCAGAACAAAACACATTGATGTCCAATTTCATTTTGTTCATGATATGGTGGAAGATGGAAAGGTGAAGTTGGAAAAGGTTGACACCTTGATGAATGTTGCAGATGCATTGACAAAGCCAGTGAACACAAAGAAGTTCAAATGGTGTTTGAAGTATATGGGCCTCATGACCTCTAGCAGTTAAATCTTGTTACTTCCATTGACTCTTCAAAAGTGTTCAACAAGTGGGAGAATGTTAGGAAAATGAAGGTGTCTCAACCTTTGATTTTTTAATATAATTGATTTTTAAATATTAAATGTTGTTAATTTTCTCACATTGTCTTGTGAGTTACAACTTGCAGTTTCTATTCTGATGAGGAGTCGAGTTGGAAAGTTGATTTTACAGGTGGAGTTGTGCATGAAGGCATTTTCTATTTCCATGTTAAGTTTTCAAGGTGCACTTGTTTTGGCATGTGCAAATTTTGCATGTGTAAGTTTAGTGGTAATTGGTAGTTACAATGTGGCATATGGTGACAATTGGAAACTTATTGTTATGTGTGTGCAGTGGTTTTAGTGCTTTCCATGTTGCATCTTCAGCTTTTGGCAGTTATTTTAAAACATTCTAATTTATGCATTATAACTTCTTATATATTGAGCACTTGTATTTTGGAGTTATAGTTGTTTTGTTGAAGTATCGTTATGTTGTTAGAATTACTCTAGAATTGAGAAGAAGTGTGAAGACTCCTACAACTAGAGCATAGTTTTGGAATTATATTGTAACTTGTTTATTGTTGTTGAATAATATAATTGAGTTGTGTTTTGGAGTGTGGGGTTTTCCTCTAGAAAAGATTTTTCCCATATAAAAATCTATGTTATGATTTCATTGTTTATCTATTTATGATATGTATGTGCATCTAAATCTATAATAGTTAAAGGTGTTTAAGAATTTTTTGCAACTCTCTTCTGCTTAGATTAGTGCAAGAAGCTTCTTTTGTGTACTCGACTTTTTTTCAAAATAGAATTAATGGCTAATTTTAAAGTAGCCTTGAAAGCATTATCTGTAGCAGAGATTATGGGAAATGGAAGGAGTTTTCTCAAAACAACCATGATTTTTTTAATGGTGAATGGGTCTTCTCACATTTTCATGCAAATGGACATCCATGACAGGCCCATGCAACTAATAATAACCTCTACATATCACTCCCAAGCGACAAGAAATAAGGGGGTGACGAAGTTTTCATGGTGGTCCATGTAGATGATGAATCAGACCATGAGAATTTGATTCTACTCTATATTTGTTAAACAAAAAAAGATTGAGCACGTGAAGGTTTTCCCCATCTGTCTCACCACTATTCTCGACGGTATTGTTAGCTCTTTCACCACTTTTAGTGGCTCCAAGTAAAAAGGATCCTGAGAGGAATGGAGAAAAAAAGAATGTCTTAAGACAATTGTTAGGAGGTTGTTGGTCGAAGGATATGGAGCGAGGCGAGTGCATGTATGATGGCATTGGGTTTGACCGCACGACAGGATTTGTAGAGAGAGTTGCAATTTGAGTGGGAAGTCATCCATTTTAATCTTAGTGGCAAAAATCACACCATTAATCTTCACTCTCGCTGACTAAAGGTATTCTTCTTCCCTGTACAAGTGTATATGTATGGTTCGAGGGTAATAAAAGTATTTAACTTGTTGTCCATAGGCTGTTGCAAAGTGTCAGATTTAGAACAGGCAAGAGGCTACTGGCAAAGGGTTAGGAATTTGTATTTACATCTGCTAATTTTCTTAGTTCACGTGCCTTGGCTACACTTCCACATTTTGCATCCATGTCTGGTAGGACAGATACAACTATAACATCTAAAAATAATGCCCTTTCTTCATCTTTTGATAGATATCTAAGACCTGTTTCAAAGCTACCATTTTGGTACAGGCAGGTGGGATGTTGGAAAAGATTGTGGAATTCGTCTTTACACCTGTCGATTGCATTTTCTTGAAAGTTTCCTAAAGCCTCTTCAATAAATCCATTTTTTTGCATATCCTACAATCGTTGCAGTCCATGAGACCATATTTCTTTGAGGAATTTGTCAAACAATTCAGTGCCTTTTCTATGCTTCCGCATTTTGCATACATGTTTACCAGAGCATTTGCGACTATATAATTTGACAAAAATCCCCTTCCCATTATACATTCGTGGATCTACATACCCCGCTCCAAAACTCCCACTTTGGTGCAGCTAGGGATGCTTTGGCATCTCAGTGCAACTTCAATTGAGTTGTTAGATATTTTCACGACAGTCGCAAAACAAATTTAAGTATTCTTTTATGACGAGTATTACTATTTGGGCACACCCATTTTCTTACTGGTTTTTTCAAGCAACTCTTCTTGGATCCTCCAATGTCAATTTATCTTTACTCCAGTCAACATCCCAAGGAGAGGAACAACACAAACTTAGTGTAGAGTACATCATAGTGTTTTTTTCTTCTTGACCATCTTATCCATTCCTCTATCCCATGACATTAGATTTCTGCTGGCAAGTTTTGATCAAATCTCCATCACTAAGAATATACGTATGAGTAATACTCGTTATTTAGTTGGTTATGAGCCCTCATTTTACTTTAAACATTGGTGAGCGTTCCATGTGGAGGCCATTGAGACCTGGGCTTGTATTCCAGCAATCACAGTAATTGTTTAAGTTTTATATTTTAAGCGTTCGTTCTCCTCGCTCTGCGACGTCATCAGCAACACATTAAATCCCTTCGTTTTCTCGAACTCTTGAGATAATCGACTAAGATTAAAATTCTCCATTCTTCAAACCATTCAGTATGTAAAAAAAAATGTTAAGTTATTAGGTACTCACAGCCATAAAATAACTCGAAGTTCAAAATCACTTCTCTACACCACTCCCGTTATTTTGAATAAGTTTAATTTATTCAAATTATAATATTTATGAATGGGCTTGCCAAATTATCATAAAATGAGAAAGTATTGTGACATAGTTTTATAACTTATAGAATAGGGGACACATGATGCTTTTGAGAAGGGAACTGATTTTTAGTGCATATCGGTGTTGTTGGGTTATGATTGTGTTAAATTAAAGATATATCTTGAACCTAAGGGGAGATACCCTTATTGTGAGTAATCAAGTATGAAATGGGAAAAGTCAAACTACGAAGCCTCTACGTTTACGTAGGCAAGGCCATCAAAGATGAGCCCTCGAAGAATAGGTCTGGCCTTAGGTCTTGTCTTTTAAGGTTTTCTTGAGCTCACCAACCTCTCTTGATGATATGCATACTCTATCCCTCATTACAAATTTAGTCATAAACTATCATCTGATTGGCTAGTTAAATTAATGATATGGCTTATCTTGATGATCATGTAACTTATCATCCATTGATCCTACGTGTGCATGATCTAGTCGTGTATACACCTTGCAAGTACAAGTATTGCAAGCAAGGAAATTACGACACAAAGGAATGCAATAAGAACTTGAACAAGTAGGAGGTATGTTGTGTTGTTAATTAAAAAAGTAATCATTTATTGTTTAATTTTTTTATTATTGCTATCCTAACTCTTAACTAAACGATGCCATCAAATGCTTACTTAAATTATTGTATTATATTTGTTTAAAAAAATAATATTTGTAAATTAGTAAAATTGTTGTAGATTACATAGGTTGTTTTGTGTCCATTATGTGTCTAAAAGTGTGCATGTCCTAACAATAGTACCATGAAAATGTGAAATTAGAGAAAATTTGGAAGCATAATAATACAAATTAACAAATTTCTATGACTAGTATAACCCATCAAATGGAGTGGAGCAGGAGTGGGACGTAGAGCGGGGGGGATTTGAAATATGGGGAAGATGTTGGAGAGGAAGGTTCAGATTTGGAGGGTGAGGATGGATGTCTACCTTGGTGTGGAGGCATTGATTGGGTGGCTATTGTTGTCGGCTTGTTAGGAAGGCCCTTTTGTTAGTTTGGCCTTTCTTTCTTCAATTGGGGCTTCACAAATTTTTGTCTTTTTGGGTTGGCTCGTTCTTCCTCCATGTCTCTATTTGGCTATTGTCGAGGGTGTTGGAAGGTTGTTTTTTGTTGTGAGTGCATGGGGTGGCATTTTGTGGGCTCTTTCGTTACAAGATTTTTGTGTGCTTCTTTTGGAGGTTGCTTTGTTTATGTAGGGGGCCTCACTTTTCTGTTCCCACATGTTGTTTGAGGGCATTTTTGCCTACTTGATGTGTGAAGGGCTTTCCCCTTTGGTTTTCTTTCATCCCTTTATGGCGAATGTGGATGGTGTTTTTGGCTTCAAGCTTGGATTTACCTATTTTCACACGATGGTTGGTCTTAGAGCCCTCAAAGGTGTTCAAATGTGGAGCCTCTGCGATGGGTTTCTAGCAGAGTATGTCTTGTTGTAGGTCTAGTTTCTGTGTATCCTTGGTATATTGGGTGCAAGATTTTTGGAAGTGGATGTTTTAGCTTTGCATGAGATAGCTACTTGTATGGCTATGACTTAGCTTGGGTCTTCTGGGTGGTTTTGTTGGTTGTTGACTTTCATGAAGTCAATGGTGGAAAGTGGCCTCTCCATGATGTTGCTTTAGTTCTAATTTTTGGATACTGTGGGTTTGTTCTCGAGCATCAAGAAAGTGTTGTTAATTAGGTCGTGCTTAAAGTTATTTTTGTTGACCTTGATGATTTTGTGGTTAAAGGCAGTTGTGGCTACCCTTTTTGATTTTTTCTTTACTCTCTTCCTATTTCCTTAGTTGGACTCTCCTATTGAGGTGGAGATATCTCCTACAAAGGTGGAGGTGATTCCTGTGGATGTGGGTGAGAGTTATGGAGCATTTTCTACCATTCTTTTTGGTTCAACGTTGATGGTTGGGTTGTGATTAACATTTTTAATAAAGACCCAAATGTTCTTATTGATAAAGGGAGCTTTTGTTGCCATTTCTACTGATTTGTTTATCATCTTTCGGGTTTCATAGTTTTCTCCTATTGAGGTGAAGTTCTCTCCTATAGAGGTGGAGCTTGTACCTATGGGCATGGTTGGGGGTTTACTTCTACTCTAGTTGGATCTCTCTCTTTCGTATCCTATTGAGGTGGATTTTGGTATTGTTGGAGAGGTTTGAAGAAAATGTAAGGGGACTCTTATTGTCCTTTTTTTGTTACTCTCCTATTGAGGTGGAGGGTTAAGATGGGTGTGATGCTTCCTGATTTTTACATCTTTAGGAAGCATGTGTAAGGTTTTTTATAGATTTTGGTTGATTGCTTTATGTCTTTCTAGGATTAAGAGATATTTTTCTAAGTAGTTTGTTAGTTATGGCTTGGTCGTTGGTTGTTTATGGTTTATCTTTGGCAGCGTTATTTGTTTAGATAGGGTTTTAGGTCCCTTCAAAACCTATTTTTCCTCTAATCAAAACAATACTTATAAATCGTTCATACATACCTGCAACCCAATCACCCGATTTATAGAAGATATGATACAAGAAACCATCAAATAAAACCTAATACCATCCATAAACATGGTTCTTAAAATTGTTTAATTTCCAACACATCATACCCATGAAGATTCCACTATGCTAAAATTTTAGATTCCTTAAACACATTATAGACTATCATAAGTCATAATTGACTTTTCAAATATGGTGCTCCATTTTTAGCTCCATAATCTCCATTCAAAGATGCTCTTTTGACTTTTCACGATGTTGGTCAAGATTCCAACGTAACTCCCCTATAATCATGCTCTTATGCACTTGAACCTATCATAAGTAACTCCCATCTTACAATGATATTATGACATATGTGCTCTTATAACCTTCCCAATATACTTGACATATGGCACAATGTGCCAACCCATACTGGGATGCCCCATTTCCCATATAAGGCCAAAATAATTAATAAATATAAAATAATTAATAAATATGAAAAAATGGGATGCACAATTGAGATTCTTTTCTTCACACCAAATCCATTGGGATCTTCTTAGGTGAGAATAGTTGTTCTAAAGAGTTATCTTGAGTATATATATTTATACCCTCTCAATAAAAAAATATTTTTAAATGTTTCTAATGAGTGATATTTGATTGTGGTTTAAATAATTATTTATTATTGATCATGTTATGATCAAAATGCATATTTAAAACTTATATAAATGAAATGGTTAAAATATAACTTAAAATAATAGCATTAATTTTAGGAATATCCCATCACAATAATCACAATGAAATAAAGGTAAAATAGGTAATGTAAAATATTAAAATCTAACATAAAATCTTATATAGCTAAAATGAACTTGAACACTCATAACAAAGTTATAAACAATTGCAATCCTTGTAAATGATATAGATGTATCATATAAAGTCGAAAAATATATAAACCATATATATTAAATTTATTCCTATCATGTGATTCTAACTATATTTTGAGATATCTAGGCACATACACAAGGCCTTTGTTCCATTTATTTGATGATAAGGATTTTTCTTCAAGCATTCCTTTCCCATATCAAAAAAATCCTTTTACTTGTGTCCATGTTTTTTATATAATTACTTAGGATCATATAATCTATCCAACACTATTGAAGGAATAGAGGAAATGCAAGTAAAAGTACCTCAATCTACATCTATGTCACATATATAGATTAATTTTGTTTCATTATCATAACCAATCTTTGGAGGTGTTGGTTAACTGTATATAGATGGGTCCATATAAAGTAGTCACTATTTGATTTCTAAATGGTTCTTCATGAAAATCCACATACTTGATTTAAGAATGACCATTTTGGGTCATAAATATGAGGGAAAGGTACTTATACCTAAAGAAAAAGATAAAATTACCCTGAACATTGGGAAGGTATGCAATAAATAAACCTCATAAAAGTGGAAAATGAGAAACAAAATATCAATATTTTGAAGTTGGAAGAGGAAATACAAAAAATTAAGGATGCATCGAAAAAGGTGGTAGATTCAAGTGAAGTATTTATCAATTTGAGTACTAAAAGTCTAAAATTTTAGGAGGGAAAGTTGTAAAGTGTAAAAGAGAATGATAAGTGAGTGGTTCATGAAAGTCCAAAAGTGCCCATATAACAAACAAGGGGTAATACAAGTAAATCTAAAAAAGGGAAGGATGTGATAAGAATCAAGGAAGTTTAGATTATGTGCGAGGAATTGAAGGCAATTGAAGCTTTGCATTAGTTTTAATTTAGACATATCCTTTATTTTTCCTATGGGTTTTGGTGGGTTTTTTTGTTTTAGTTCTTGTGTTTTTTGATCCAGGGACATGTTTTGAAACCCCTTTGGGGTTGGTTCATGCAACAACCTTGCTATAGTTTTGCTATATTTGTCTATTTTGTTGTTATTTTGATGTAAAGTTATTGATGCATAGGGTTTATGGTCCCTTCAAAATCAATGTAATTTAATCAAAATAATATTAGACTTATATTCACCAATATTTCAAGTTGTAAGATTTAATGTACCCCAATCATCACCAATCCATGCACTATCATAAATTGGGGAATCTTGTCCTTTAGTTTCATATTTTAGATATTAGTCCTCTTGCACACGTGTCTCTTTAATAGTTTTATTTTTTATAATAACATTATTTTTTTTAGTCATTTGGAAATGGCTATATGGATGAGGATCAACATCTATCCAATATTGCTTATTATTATAAATAAACTTCACACCTCTATGTAGGGTAGATGGAATAAGCCCCACAACATGAATCTATGGATGACCTAATAATATATTATATGTTATTTGTCCTAGGAATCACATGGAATGGAGAATTAATAGTAAGTGGTCCACTTATAATAGGAAGGAAAATAATGTCAATAGGTGGTCGACCAACATTATCAAAACCCTTAATGGTAAGATATAAATTCCCTAGCTCGATCATATCAACATTTAGGTGTCTCAAACAATAATAGATGGAAAAGAAAGATTCATATGATAAATACACAAAATTATCATATAGAGTCACCTCTAAGAAATCAAGAACAATTCTATTGAAAGATAAATAATAAATTCCACCTCGTTCAAGCATATTTGTTAAGAGTTTATTCTACTCATGAGTGAGAGTTAGTTATTACATAATGATAAGATTACTATTTACGATTTAGAGGATGATTATCTATCGGAGTAAGATTCTTTCAATGTTGTTGGTTGAGACTTTGATATATCTATATGTTTATATATTTAGTCCATTTTGCTTTCATGTTACTTCTTTATTCTCATGTTTACGTGTCATGTTATGTTTTCCCTATGAATTTAGGATGGTGCCAAGTATGGAGTGATTGAAAACCACTCTCATGATGTTGACCAAAATATTTTTGATTAGGCCTTTTCTTACCATACCATGTATACTATCCTCTTCCTTCACTATGTTTTTCATCAGCTTATGCCTCCTTTTTATTTTGAGTCTTTCAATATGACATATTTGTTGTAGTTTTTTTTTTTCATTCTCATTTTTTGTTCTTTGTCATGTCTTATTAAACACATTTCTTCCTTATTATGTATTTCCCATTTAGGGGCACTTCCTTTCATGTTAATTGGTTTCTCTTCCTTTGATTATGTTATACTCACGTGCCTATAATGTTATATTTTATGATCATCATGCTTAACCACATTGCACTTACACTAATCTTGTCTTATGATGATTACATATTCCCTTATGCTTCCTATGAGTGCATCTTATGATCTCATGCTTATAAATGTTTATGATTATTGTGTTTACATTTTATGAGCACATATTTATGATGATTATATATTTATTAAATGCTTATCATGATGATATCACATATTTCATGTTTACACATTTCTTATCTATGGCATTATCACTTGATAATTGTCCAAATATTGTGGGTAACACCCGAGACACTTGCTACCTCCTTATAAATTATTTTTTATCCTATAGCTTACATTTATCTATGCCTCAATGAATTTCCCTACCAACATTTTTTATTTTTTCTCTTTATGGAAAATATTGTGCAACATTTTCCTTCCTCTTTTATACATGCTTTCATGATCATATATTACCATGTTGTTAATGTTTATCACATGATGATATCTTGCATGTTCCTATGGTTTTACATGATCACATATTTTTCTCCTTCTCCAATTCTACACATCCCTTGCGTGCATCCGATTGGAGGGGGCACACTATGTCACTAATCTTCATTTATTGAGTATAGACACAACAACTAAGTTCATGAACACTTCTATTTTCAAATGGAACCACATCACCTTTTTTGTTTTAAAATAGAATCCTTATTTTTGTAACAAGCATAATCACTTTTCATTTTATTTTATTTTTTTAACTTTTTTAGATCTTTGAAATTTCAAGCAAAATTTAGTTAGTGCCTAGTCTTAAAATGATTGACATGTGCTACTCATGATTTTTTTCTATTTTTTAAGATTCAATATGTAACACTCAAAACATGAATAATGTATTGAATTGATATCCTTGTGACTTGTATCCTTTTTGATTGTCTAAAATATTTTACTTTCACATTGTTTACTTATTTTATTTTCATACATCTCTTCATATTAGCTCACATGCAAGTCAAAATGGGTGAAACACATGTAAGGGCGAAAAATTCACACCAGACACTTTTCTCCTTTGTCTTAGATTCACTTTGACTCATTTATCCTTAAGGGAATGGCTATAGTACAAGTGATATATTGTAGAATTGGTTCTAACCTTCAATTACACATTCCTTTTACCCAAGGCAAATCTATAGTTGTGAAATTGAACTAGCTCAACTTCGTAGATGCATACATGACCTTAGAGATGCCAAAATTCAAATATAAATCTGGGCCCTCACCAACTTCCTCAAACTAGCTATTATGATCTAACAAAAATGTGAAAATTATTAACCTAAGCTCTAGGGTGTTGTATTTAAGGAAAAAATCCTATTTCATTTCAAAACTGTTGGGACATTGTAGAGATCTTATTTCCAACTCTCATAATCATGTAGAGAGCACTTTCATAAAGAATCATCATTATATTCTAGCTTATATCAAGATTTAGCCATCATTGCATGCCCGTGTGTTATCTTTGATATTTTGTTTCATAATATTGACTTGGTAATAAGGGATTGACCAAGGGAGAATACCTTGGCCTAACAAGCTCCTAAATAGTGTCTAAAGACACCACCCCTTTTAGATGCACGTCGAAGACACTCAAGTGAGTAGAATAATAACTAACATATCAATACAATTTGGATCCATGAACAAGTTTAGATTTACATTGATGAAAGTTAATTTCACATTTTTAAATGAAAGAAAGTATTGCACAAAGAATTGTCAAATTCAAAAGTGTTCATTTGACATTATAGAAAACATTGATAAATTTATAAATACTATTATTAATTGAAAAAAGTCATAGATTTATTTTAATTCTATAATATTTAGTGCATATTTACTTTTCTTATTTATTTACCATGCTAAGAGAAAAATATTTAATCTTCTTTTCAATTTTGAAAGGTTCAGTTTATTTCCTTTTCTTGAGATGCTTGTTTAAATTTTTAAAAGTTTAGTTGCATAAAACCTTACAGTTTAATTTTATTTTCTTTTTAGTGGAATAAATAAAAATCTCGAAACCGCGAAAACTACTCAAGAACGTATAAAGCAAAAACAGATAAAATCATTTTTTTAATATTGGCGCGCAACTGCAGGACACACTTTCCAAATACATCTATGTGAATGTCTGCCAGTTAACGGAAACTGCGTAGCAGGGCGGAGGAAGATCTACATTTTTCGGTTTTATCTGTTAAACTTTCCATTAAACACAACATGACACATTCGTAGAAATGCCGCAGAAAGGATAACCCTATCTTGCTTCAATTTTGAACTCAGGTTTGATAGCAAATTTTTTTCTGATGCCGGATAACTTTTTCTTTAATTTTCACGTTAAATGATGGAGGAATTGTTGAATGTCGAAGCTCTGTCTCATATTCATTACAATTTTTTAAAGAATACAGATTTTGCGATGTGTTTCTATGTATCGTCGAATTTTAGATGCAAGATCTTTTAAATTTTTAGCAATCTTCTGTATTTTTTTTTGGTTTAAAAAGGCAACATAATTTTTTTCGGTACCTTGAATGTAACAGAGGTCTGAACAAGCTGAGGTGAAGGATGAACTTTTTTATGGCCGTTACAGGGTTTTAAGCGTTCTGTAACCATTTGATTAGATAGGATTCTTAATCCTATTATGTTTTTAAACTATCAGTAGGTAATTTTCTTTTTCTTGATACGTTTTGCGTTTTCCTTTGCGGTAGTAAAAATAAATGGCTCTTAACCTACGTCTCTCATTTTGGGACAAAGTCTTTAAATTGTTAATCGTTCTTGAGTAATTGTGTACGAGAATGAACTAGTTGTAGGATTCGTATTGCATATTTTGGGAAATCTTGGTTGTTTGTATGCGTTTTTAAATTTATTGCGTATTTAGAGGCAAAAGATGCTGCTGAAGAAGGGCAATGGTTTTGAGGAGAAGGCTTTTGGACTGGTTTTTTTTCAATTGATATTTCAATCTCTGGAAGTATCAAGAAGGTTCTAAACGTTACAAATCAGCAAAGTTGTACCTATTTCACAAGTAATATTTTCAACTGGCAATATGCTCAAATTTTCATCGTGTGATTTGAGAGGTTAAACATGAAAGTCACTATTTAAGTAAAAATCAGAGCAAAATTCATGATGACAGAATTCTTGTAGGGCTGTTGTGCTTGATCTGCTTTTTTCTGCACATCTTGAAAAATTTGGGTTACATTTTTGCACAGCTGCTTTAGAATGCTTGCTTATAGTATCCACAAACAATGTCTTTTTAAATTTAAGAGTGAACAAATGCAGGACTACATCTATGCCCGGTACTTTGACATCCGAGGGTCATATACAACTACTGTTGTAGATGAGATAAACTAGCTGCCTGCTAGCTTAAGCAGAGTATTTTCTTGTAATGTTAAATAGTATTAAGAAGTAATGTCGTCTCTTAAACCCCACCTCAAATATATGTAGCACCAGTTCTTTGCCTGGTACTTTGATATCTGAGGATCATTTGCAACTATTATTGTATTGAGATAGACGAGATAAAACTGCCTCCATCTTAAAATAGAGTAGTACTACCTGTTTCTAAGGTTTTTAGGTATGTAATACCTGATAGACAATGTTTCTTGTCAGGGAGGGTCATAGATCTAAGGAATGTAATGCAGTAGCTAAGGTGAGTCAGATGTAGAGGTTCCAAAGTGCACATTCTTGAGGTTTGACGAAACATAAGTCAAAGATGAGATTGTGGAGGTTTGGGAGGAGAGTAAGACAACACAGAGCTAATATCCAAAGGCAAAATATGCTATTATCTTGTGTTTAGGTTTTGAGGTATAATCACCATGTCTACTGAGAATATATGGATTTGCTAACTAGATGATGGCACTGCTATGACTGTTATGATGAAAAGTTTAAGGCTGATTTCATGTCTTGTTTGTGTCAAATGGCTATTCTATAATCTATGTGTTTTTGTTGACTTGTTATCCAATCAAGATAAGAAACCACGGCAATAAATAAAAATAAAAATGATCACATTCCAAAAACAGCATAGGTTGTATAGGATGGCAGACTGACCCTGTATGGGATGGAAGAAACCCTTAGAATATTGTCAAAATTAGTTCAATCTATTCTTATAAGAACTCTTTGTCAGGTGTATGCAAATTTTAAGTATGTCAGTGTAGCTGGTGGAATTGAATATAGTTGATACAGCAAATTGTCCCAACTCCTAATATAACATTTTCATTTTATAATTTACCATGTAAATGTTTAAGATATTTTGTCATCTTTCTGAATGAATTTATTGGTTCCAAGTTGAGATTTTAGCTTGCTTGAACTGGAGCATGCTGCTACTTATGATAGTTGTTTTTTGTTAATTTTACAGTTATGATTACATTGAGTCAACTTTGAACTTATCTCAGCGGTTTATTACATTTATCATTTATGATGTTGGACCACATCTATAGTGATTTTGCTAAAAGCTATTCATTACATATTGAACAGATTTTTCTCTTTGCAGATTTATGATGTTCAACACTCCTTTGCTCAAGAAACAAGACCACCATGATATATTGACATGTAGTTTTTCTGGAAGTTGTTCATGCAATGCTCAAAATCAAGGAACACAGGTGACCTATTGATTCCTATCTGTCATTCCTGTTTTTTCCATTATATGCTGTATTGCATGGCATTGATAGTACATGACTGTTTGTCTTAATTTAGCATGACAACATTAAGTGGAGGATATTTTTAAACTGCTTCCTTTGATCCTTGTAGCAGGGTGATCGTTTCATTCCCACACGTAGTGCAATTAATTTTGATGTGGCCAATTTCACCTTGAGAAGAGAAATCAAGGACAATCCATCACCAAATTTGTCTGTTACATCTCCCATCAAGGTTTTTCTGAAATTTCCTCTTAATTAAGCCTTTTTCAAGTATTGTAGTAATTCATTGAAGCTGGTTTTGTTAATGTTGCATCAGAGATTACACCTGCTAATAGAAACAGATTCAAATTCCATGTAATTGTTTCATTTTCAAACAAAATGTAAATTAGAGATGAAGGCACTCCATAAAGCTGAACTTTCCTCTCTATTCAAATTTAAATATTGCCAGGCCTGTTCTGGTCAGGGTTCAGTAAAAGATATTAAAAGATATTTCATTTGGCTATGCTGTGTACTAGGAAGCATACAAGAGAAAACTGGCAGAGGCTTTACTTCATGATTCAAATGGAAAAGACCAGAAAATATTGGGTTTCAAGAAAAGACCAAAGACTGCTTCTGAATTCAGAAAACATTTGTTCTTGGATGCATTGGTTATTGATGATGACTCTTCAGTTTGTAGATCTTATCGCCATATTCCTGAGGTATGCAGATCACCAAAATTGTGGCTCTTGAGATCATTTTTTCTGCTTAAATTTCAAAACAACAAAGAGTCTTCAGTGAAATTGTAATACCCAAATTGAAGAGTAGAGATAAATTCTGTTTTGCAATATTGGTAACTTTATAGTTTATGCAACTATTTGATGAGCATATCTGGTTTTTACATGGATAAAATGAACTAAACTAAGAAAATCAAACATTATCTTGAAAGAAAATTATCAAACCATTCATGTTCTGTAGGTTGTATTCTAGATGTGCCATGAAATTTGTGAGACGAATCATTGTTTCATGTTTACAGTGTCCAATTTTCTCATATTCTTGCTTTTCCAGTCACCAGAGAGAGTCCTGGATGCTCCAGATCTGTTAGATGATTATTACCTAAATTTGTTGGATTGGAGCTGCAAGGATGTTGTTGCTATTGCTTTGGGATCAACTGCATACCTTTGGGATGCTAAAAGTAGTTTTATTCAAGAGTTAATGCAATCTGAATCAAGTAATGATGATGACTGCTTGACCAGCCTTGCTTGGGCAGATGATGGCATACACATTGCACTTGGTCTGAACAACTCTGAAATTCAGCTTTGGGATGCTGTGCAGCTGCGTCTGGTAAAATAATTTACCCAAACCAATCTACTGAAATTGCTCATCTTTGTATCTGTTTTCTTTCATGTTTTGTATTTATAGTAGGTTGTAGAAAACAAAATTTCCTAGTTGATTGAAGGTAAAGTGTACTTGTAACAGTCAAGGTAACATGACAAAACTCTCATCTTAATAGGTGTATAAAATGGGAGGTCACTCATCAAGAGTAGGCAGTCTGGCATGGAATAACCAAGTTTTGTCTTCGGGCAGCAAAGACAATCTTATCATCAACCATGATGGTATGTTGAACTTTTATGTTGGCATTCTAGAAAGCCTGTTTTGCTTGCCTTCTGTAGCATTAGGGATATATTGTTTGAAATTGTATCTGCAATTCATTGATTAGACTTTGCATAAAAGGAAGCATTTAAAGCTCTAACATAGAAAATTGAAATGTTTTTGCTGATTATGTTATATTGAAACGCCATTATGAACTGAAATTCAAACCTATCATATGTAATCATGTTGAGGAATCAGTTTCTCTTATAATCTACAGGATAATTATTTGAGATTCTGCTGCTTAACACCAAGAAATTTTTTGATATTCATAATTTAATAGTGATCAGATAGTAAAATGTTTGGAGTTTTTCTATCCATTTTAGTTTTGATAGATGGTATAAACCATAGTTCCACTGAGTTTTGGGGACGGGGACGGGAGGACGGTAGGGGATGGGTTTCGGGGGCGCGGGGGCGTGGGGCCTAAGTTTGGGGACGGTGGGGGACGGCGGCGGGGGAGCGGTGCGCTGAAATACATATAGTACTTGAAAAATTAGTTATAAAAAGATGTATAATTGTAAAAGCCTAAGGAACATTGAAACAATGAAAATATACTTGTAACTTAATAGGCATTGTGATTGGAACGAGAACTAGCTGTTTCATATTCATAATTTGAATTTCAAAATTTCATAGTCATGATTCATAATTACAATCAAGTATCAAGTTATCAACACAACAGTGTTCAAACTTCAAACTTCAAAAACAAAATACTAAATACTAAATAGCTAATGTCCTAATGCCTCTAATGATCTAATCATCTCCAACTCCAAGCTCCATGCCAATCTCCTCATCACTGGAACCGTCGGACGAGGACCCCAAATGCTCAAGCTCATCTAAACCAATACCAACCAGCCCTGTCTGTGTAGCATCCTCATCTATCTGTGCTGGCTCTTCTGGCTCTACATCCCATCTGGCTGCTGGACTCTCCTTGTATGTAGTTGTGCTGCGATCAATGAGACGTAAGGCACTATGGACAGCCACAAGCTTCTCTGCCCTCCTAGAAGTGAGCCTGTTCCTCTTAACAGAGTGGATGAAGTTATAAGTGGACCAGTTCCTCTCAGAAGCAGAAGAACTAGAAACCTGGGACAGCAAACGAGTGGCTAGAGTAGTAATCAAAGATCTAGGCCCATGCATAGTCCACCACAACTTGGGGTCCTCCTGTGACATAGTCTCCAAATCTAATTTGGCTGCCTCTGAATATCCCCAAAGAGTAGCAAATTTTGTCCACTCAGTACGAAGCAAGCTGGCCTCTATAGGATCATACATTTTGTCAATGGCCTTCATGAACCCTTCCTTCACCTCAACATCCTCTATAGGTGTCACTCTACCAAGACGTGGCACATACCACTTTGGGTTCAATGCGTAGGCAGCCATGTGTAAGGGAGTGTTGAGTTTCTCCCATCTATGCTGAATGATTGGATAAACATGCTCGGTGTAGAATTGCATTGTGGGGTCCTTCTCTCGCACTTTAGCCTTCATTTGATCAAGCATGGAATCAATGCATTCGTATACCTCTCCAAGGGAAGGTGCATTAGAATCCCCAAATCTAATAACTTTGAAGACTGGCTCAATGATGGAGACAACATATTTGGCATCAACCCAAAAGACATCATTCTTCACCACCTCCTTTACCCTCAATCCCTACTGTGTCTTTGACTCAGGCCATTTGTTCCATTCTGCTGTCATTACCATTAGTTGCAACTGCTCTTGCAACTCAAGCATCCTCTCCAAGAGAATAAAGTATGATGCATACCGAGTCTCTACAGGCTTCAGGAATTCCTTCTTGGAGAAGGACTTGAAAAGTGCATGTGAATGATGATGGTTGCAGATAAACATCTGCACATCTCTAGCATCACTGACAATAGATTTGATCCAACTGATTTTACCCATGTCCTTAAGTGCATTATTCATAGCATGCACACAACAAGGAGTCCAAAAAATATGCCTATAGGTTGTCTCAATCAACCTCCCTCCAGCTTTGCACACAGGGGCCGCATCTGTCACTACCTGCACCACATTTTGTGGTCCAACCTCCTCTATAGCATCCTTGAGGATCTGAAACTGATAATGGGCATCCTTGCTATGCCTCGAACAATCAATAGCCTTAAGGAAATAAGGGCCCGCTACAGATGTGACGATGATATTGATGAGTGGACGATGCCTAATGTCCGTCCACCCATCCATGACTATGTTGCATCCACTTGTGACCCAGGTTCTCTTCATCTTCTCCATCAAAATATTAATCTTGGAATAGTTTTGATCCAAGATTGTTGTCCTCAATTTATTCTCCCCTGGTGGCACATATGATTGTCCTGCCCTTATTATCTTTGACACAACTTCCTTATAATAAGGAGAGCGAGCCACATGGAATGGAATGCCATTGGCAAAGAATAATTTGCCAATGGCATCATCTGCTTCATCCTTTGCCTGCACATTGAATAAATCTGCTAAAGGTTGTGAAGATGCCATCTTACGTTTCCCCCTAGGCTCTACTGCACTTGAATTGAACGGATTTGGTGGCCTTTGACTGTGCAAAGTAGAAGTAGACACTGCTGAAAACTGATCACCCAAACTCTTATGTGGCAATGTAGCAGATGCAGACTTCATCCTCATTACAACCCCATAATTTTAAAATTTCAGCCCTATACTTCAAGTTACCTGCCACAACTTTGCATATATCTACACCTTTGCCTCGAATAAGAAGAAAGTGTGCATTAGTTCTTGTAATGCTGCCAAACCATGTAAGCTCACACATGTGACACTTCCATAATCTAGTGCCCCCAGCTGCCTCAGGCTTTGTTGCTACCTTGGATGCAAATTGTTTTAAGGGTTTTTTTGGATCAAAGAGGCCCTTGGCCCATTTTTGAAGGATTTCTGAAGGGCAGCTATTATCTCTAGTGCCAATGGAACTTGTGGTAATTTGAGTATTTGAGGTTAAGCCATGCTGTGGAACTTGTGGTTCAACTTCACCCACAACCTCCCCTCCTATTTGAAAGTCAGGATCATCTGATGAATCATTTTCACTTTGAATTCCTGGTTCATCATCACTTCTGTTATGTGAACTCATTATGATGATGATGCTGCAAAAACAATGTAAAAAAAAAATCAGACTTATATAATATAAACCGAAACTTAGAAACTTGAAAGAAATTCAAATCATAAATGTGGTCTCATGTATTGCAATATTGCAAGATATGCATAAGAATTAAGAAATCAAAATGTGGTTTGTTCTGCAAAATTTGGAAGCACATGCAAGCAAGGCATTTGAACTGTTTGACTGTTTGATTGAAGGCAAGGCATGTGAGGCAAGGCATTTGAAGTTTGAACTGTTTGAGTGATGCATTTAGGCATCAAGGCAAGGCATTTGAATTGTTTGACATTTGAACTGTTTGACTGAATGCATTCAGTCACTGTCAAACAGTTCAAATGCCTTGCCTTGATGCCTGAATGCATCAGTCAAATGCATCAAGGCAAGGCATTTGAATTGTTTGACAGTGACTGAATGCATTCAGTCAAACAGTTCAAATGCCTTGCCTTGATGCCTGAATGCATCAATCAAACAGTTCACATGCCTTGCCTTCAGTCAAACAGTTCAAATTTCAAATGCCTTGCCTCACATGCCTTGCCTTCAATCAAACAGTTCAAATGCCTTGCCTTGATGCATGCCTGAATGCATCAAGGCAAGGCATTTGAACTGTTTGACTGAATGCATTCAGTCATTGTCAAACAGTTCAAATGCCTTGCCTTGATGCATTTAGTCACTATCAAGTATCAAGGACTCAAGTGTCAAACAGTTCACAGTTAAAAATTTAAAATGCTTTGCCTTGATGCATTCAGTCACTGTCATTGTCAAGTGTCAAACAGTTCACATACCTTACCTGTGCTTCCACATTTTGAAGAAATACCAGCAAATAAATAATAATTTTTAGTTTTAAGTTTTAACTTTTATCTCATTTTCGATTTTAAAAATTTTCAAATTTTTTTTTTAATTTGAAATTGGTTCAATTGAGCGAATCCCTCAAAGGGATGTCAGCTCATGGAAGGCGACATCGTCGCCTCTTCCATGAGCTGGCATCCCTTTGCGGGATTCGCTCCCGACCACCTGTTGCCAACGCCGAATGCCCTAGCGGCTGAAATCAAAATGCTAAATCCAAAATCGTAAATACTAAATACCTGTTGAGACTTGAGGTTACTGAGTGTTGAATAATGACGCCCTTGGAAAATCCGAAAACCTTGATCTCTCCTCTAGTTCAGTTTGCACTTTGCACATTCACTCTCAGTCTTAGGCAGTCTCGAATGCTCGCACAAGCACGCACGGGTAGGGTAGAACCGTCGCTCAAATGAGATAAAACTTAAAAGTTAAAACGAAAAACTATAACTTACAAGTTACATGATAATTCATAATAGTTAAAAACTTAAATTTTAATAAATTTGATTTTAATTAAATTTTATATTCATTATTAATAGGGGACGTGGGAAACTCGGAGGCTTGGAGACTCCCAGAAGACTCCCAAAGGAGACGCCTAGAAGACTCCGAGACGCGGAGAAGACTCCTTGTGGAGGAAACGTCCAGGGGATGGTGGAGGGACGGGGAGATGGCGGGGGGACGTTTCCCTGACGTCTCCGCGTCTCAGAAACGTCCCCGTCTCTGAGACGATTGCTTTTTCGAGGGGGACGCGTCCCCGTGGAACTATGGTATAAACATTTGATTTTGATATGAAATTAGGGCTGATCTACCCTTCATGCATGTTAGCTTATGTTATTTGAATAAGAAAAGAATATGGTCCGGAGTAGACAATTGTTTATAAATTTAAAATTTATGTTTCTTAAGAATAATAGAGTTCCTGCTTGGAAGATACTTGTCTGGTTAAGGCTCCTCTTACCCCCAAGTGAATATTGACATAAATTATCGCTAAGGAATATATTAGGAGCCATAGAGGATTACATAAAGGTATCTGAATGGTGGATTTTGAACTATTCCTGGATTTATGTAAAATTTAAAACTAAATATAGACCTGGAAAAGCCTCTCCTAGACAAAATCATCCCAGAGGTTTTAGGAATCAAGTTGCAGGAGATAGTTGACTTCTAACATATCCCATTCAGATGCAGTGTCTGTAATGAGCATGGAAACTTGGCAAGAGTGTGCACCAAGCAAGAGGAATCCGAGGAAAAATTGCTCAAGAAGGTTAAATAAAAGGAGGATGTGACTATTCCAAAGCACGTCCCATTGGCACCACCTGCAAAAGCAACAACAAAGACAGCAGCATCAATGGCAACCATAACAACAAAAACAGCAAAAACACATCTTAAGATAACACAATGGAAAATTTCAAAATAGGTTCTAGAAAGCATATGTCCAAAATGGTAAAGATTCATCTTATCAGGTGACTCAAATAGTACGACCTAATCCTTTAAAAGTAACACTGTTGAGTAGGGTTTAGATTACGTTGCTACAAATTTTAGACTTGCAACAAATTCCAAGGTTCTCATCGGTTTTACAACACAAGCCACACCTTTGTAGATAAAAAGCATGTATCTCAATCATGCAGCTCAACTTGAAGGAAAAGGGTAAGAGCTCGGATCCTAACTCACACAAATACTAATGTAACAACTCAGATCTCTGAGAGATGGACAACTCAAATCACACACCAATATACAGTGCTAGGTTCTTATTACTCAGAAACAATAACTATTCTGATCATGGGTTCGCTTTATCACTGCATGACATAATGAGACAATCCTTTGAATGCATTCAAAATTTAATCAACAAGTGAAACAGAGGAATTAGATATAGGAAGTAGATTAAATACTCCACACAGTGTCATCAATTTAGAATATATCCAATTACACTCAGAACTTGGATTTGGAGCCAGGCGACAACTTATATTGTTGGAATCTTCAATCCCGACCCAGGCATGAACAGTTATCCTTGAACTGGCAATGGAACAATGTCAAATGGTGCTATAGAGCACACGGAAGTGGTGGTGCCTCTACTCGAGAATCCCAATGCTAATGAACTTGCTGTTATTATCAATTTGGGATGGATCAATGATGGCATGATGGAACTTCGCGATGACTTGCGATACGATTGCCAGATATCTCTTAACTCATATATGGCCTGCCAAGTCGTGATGCTCCATAGACTCCTCGATAAGACTAGTGCGATTAATCTGATCAGGACCAAACGGGTAATGTTGTGCCTGGTCGATTTTTCTCGCTATGTTGGGCTCCAAGATGATCGCAAGTGTTGCCTGATCCGATATGTGAATGGCCAATGTGCACACTCCCGTTAATCTTCATTGATTCGTGTATAACTCCACTCAATCGCTCTTCAAATGCCTCCCATGGATTTCGATTGCTTGTGTTGGCTCTAAGATATTTGCTCAAACTCTGCTCGTGCGATTGCAACCAAACCAGTAGATTCTTCTCAATAGGTGAGATGATCAATGAAAAAGTATCCAATCACATGTAAGGGGCTACGTCCTACCATGTCCAAACTCGCAGAGGCTTTCGTCCCCACTTGTCCCAGAAGCTACGCTCCAAAAAACTCAAAATTGTGATGCCCAAACATTAAGCCAAGACTCCCTTAAATAGTTGCCGTTCCAAATGGTCGGCCAAAGATTTTATTTAAATTTAAATGTTATTTTATAATAATTTAAATTTTATATTATTATTTAATTTTAATATTATCATTATTATTTAATATTATTTTGAATTAGCATTTAAAAATGCTTTTTTCGTCAGCTGGAACTAGGTTCCAAATTGGGGACATGACAATCCTCCCGTCTCTAAAATTGCTTGTCCTCAAGCAATTCACACTTGTATACCAGTATCCCATATCAATATGAAAGTCACTGCTCCATCATTTTGTTGGACATCATTGCCCTTCTGCAGCATCTCGTGAGGCATTTCATCAATCATACAAATCCCCATGTCATCATTTTCTTCCAACATGCTTTGTTGAAGAATACTCTAATGCAACGTCAAGACAAGATAAACATCTCTCATCCAAACTCCATTAATGATCTGATCATCCTTGGAACAAAGGAGTGTAAAAGTTTCTTGGCCCTCTTTCAATGTAATCAGAGTGCATAATCACAGGGTTTCCTAGATAGACCTTTAATTCTTGGGCTTGGGCTGATGCAACTTGGACAATACAGTCTTTTGTCATTGAGGTGTCCTCTTGTTGGCCAACTTGAAACTTTGATCCTTCTTTTTGATCTATTATCATCATATCTTCCTTGACCCCCTCATGTATAGCTGAAATCTTCTCCACTTCAAGCTCCACTTCAGCATCTTCAAGGGACTCAATCACTTCTATGACTTCCTCTTTTTGCGCATTTGGCTCATGTTCCATCACCTTGGGCTCTTCTTGTTTTGAGACTAATTCTTCTGGCTTAGGCCCTTTAACCTCTTCCTTGGCAGTTTTTAAATCTTCCTCTTCTTTCTTATTTCGCCTTATGTAGTCATAAAGTCCCTTTTTGTGGGGGTAGTGGGACTCGAATGCCTTCAAGTACTCATCAAGGGGAACACAAGCCTTTGTGTGATCTGACAAACTCTGGTACTGGTCCAATATTTTGGGAGCTTCAGATGCGTACTCTTCTATCTTTTTTCGTGCTTATAGCAATAGCTCTTGGACAGGGTCTATGTCCTCTACTTTGGGTAAGAATTTAGGTAATGTACGTGTCCAATCCATATTATTTCTCCTGTCCAATGTAGATCTGCATGCATCAAAGTGAACTCGTAGGCTGGCAGGACACACCGGCTTTGATACCATTGTAAGAGCTCGGATCCTAACTCACACAAATACTAAAGAAACAACTCAGATCTCTGAGAGATGGACAACTCAAATCACACACCAATATACAATGCTAGGTTCTAATTACTCAGAAACAATAACTATTTGGAGCACGGGTTTGCTTTATCACTGCATGACATAATAAGATAGTCCTTTGAATGCATTCAAAATTTAATCAACAAGTGAAACAGAGGAATCAGATACAGGAAGTAGATTAAATACTCCACATAGTGTCATCAATTTAGAATATATCCAATTACACTTAGAACCTAGATTTGGAGCCAAGCGACAACTTATATTGTTGGAATCTTCAATCCTGACCCTGGCATGAACAGTTACCCCTGAACCGACAACGAAACAATGCTAAACGGTCCTATAGAGCATGCGAAAGTGGTGGCGCCTCTGCTCGAGAATCCTGACGCTAATGAACTTGCTATTATTATCAATCTGGGACAGATCAATGATGGCATGATGGAACTTCGTGACGAATTGCAATATGATTGCCAAATATCTCTTAACTCATAAATGGCCTGCCAAGTCGTGATGCTCCGTAGACTACTCGATAAGACCGGTGCTATTAATTTGATCAGGACCAAACGAGTAATGCTGTGCCTAGTCGATTTTTCTTGCTATGTCGGGCTCCAAGATGATTGCAAGTGTTGCCTGATCTAATATGTGAATGGATGATGTGCACACTGCTGTTAATCTTCATTGATTCGTGTATAACTCCACTCGATCGCTCTTGAGATGCCTACTGTGGATTTCGATTGCTTGTGTTGGCTCTAAGATATTTGCTCAGACTCTGCTCGTGCAATGGCAACCGAACCAATAGATTCTTCTCAACAGGTGCAATGATCAATGAACAAGTATCCAATCACATGGAAGGGGTTATGTCCAACCATGTCCAGACTCGTGGAGGTTTTCGTCCCCAATTGTCCCAAAAGCTACGCTCTAGAAAACTCAAAATCATGATGCCCAAACATTAAGCCAAGACTCCCTTAAATAGTTGCCGTTCCAAATTGTCGGCCAAAGATTTTATTTAAATTTAAACATTATTTTATAATAATTTAAATTTTATATTATTATATTATTATTTAATATTATTATATTATTATTTAATATTATTATATAATATTATTTTGAATTAGCATTTAAAAATGCTTTTTTTGTTAGCTGGAACTAGGTCCCAAATTGGGGACATGACAAAAGGTCAAAAGAGGATGCAACTAATATCATAGGAGCCCCACTACTGGGAGCTCAAGGAACCAGGGACAAACAAATACAAGAAAAGAGAGCCAATCACAACAGAAAATACAAGTTTTGAGACAGTGCAAGATGACAACACTATTGAAAGGATTATGCAAATCTGGGCCCCCAAGTTCTATAGTAATGAGAAAATATGTGGGGTGGAGGGGGGCATAGCTAGTAAGTAAGGTCAACTGGAAAGTGGTAGGTGAGGAGTGTCTTCTCCCCAGGGTGGTGATAGTGCCCCGACTTTCCACTAAAGCTAGTGCCTTAAAATGTATCTTCTTTCTTGGAATATCAGGAGTATTGTAGCTACTAGCAAAATCCAACTGCCCGAAAATATATCCCGCTCAAATAGGATCAACACGATATTCCTTTAAGAGTAAAATAGAACTATAATCTTTCAAGGATCAAGCTCACACATATCTGGCACAGCAAGAAAACCCACTTTTACATTTGTTTTGAGGCCCCCAACTTCATGGTAATGACCAAATATGCAGAGGAGGAGCGTCGCACTATAGGCAATTCATTTTAATGATTCTTCTCTTGGAATGTCAGGTGCGTTGGAGCACTTAACAAACTCCAATTACCCAAAAATATAGCCCAGATAAATAAGATTAACATGATACTCCTTTAAGAGACAATGATAACTAGAAATCTATCACAGTTATGTAACAGTGTACCAATCAAAATTTCATTGGGGTTCAAATTTCTGCTTTCCCTCTAATGAAATGGTTTGTCATTACATTATTACCAATGTATACATCCCCCAAAAGGAAACCTAATGATCAGCCACAGAAAATATAAGAGATTGGATACTATCTCTCTTTGGAGGATATCCAATTCTGATGAGTGATTTCAACACTATCAAATCCCCTGAAGAGAGAAAAAGGAGGCAAGTATTTAACAAATGCTCTCATAGATCTTATCACAAAAGTAGGTAGGGAGACATGGATTACATTAATGGACTGTTTACATGGACCAATAGGAGAAAAGTAAACAAATACACAGCTGAAAGTCTGGACAGAATTTTGATTGCCGAGAAATAGAATAATCCAAGAAACTGTTGTCAAGCAAATTATGGACATGATCATGCTCTCATTATGCCAAAGTACATCATCCAATGACCACAGTTAAGTTTGAAAGACTGTGGATAACACACCAAAGATTCCACAAACATGTTGCACTTTGGTGGATCACACCACATAATACAGTCCATGCTACGTATAGAATTACCAAAAAATTAGAGTCCCTGCAGTATAAAATTCAAGAATGGAACAAAAAGGATTTAGTAATATTTTTAGTCAATCTAAAAAAGCTCAAGAAAGGTTCATAAGGCACAACACTTGCTGAAGGTTTTGCAAATGGGGTAGCAAGCTACGTGGGCTTAACCTTGGGGGAAACTCCGTGGTTAAGCGCGCTTGAGCTGGAGCAGTACTGGGATGGGTGACCTCCCGGGACGGACCAATGCTTCACCTCTGTGAGCATCACCTAGATGATGCAACGAGTGCTAAGTGGACCATTCATTATCATGAGAGATGGGTTCTTGTGAACCACTACTCATGAATCATGGGTCAATGAGTTTGACTCGAAAACTACATGGTTGAATCCCGATAGCAATATCATAAAGCTCAAGAAAATTTAGTAGCAATTCAAAGCCAGATTTTAGTTCAAGGGTTCAATACAATTTTGGCAGCTCAAGATTTAACAAGCAATAGAAGCCTTGATGTTAGCAAAAAACATAGAAAATTACTACTGGGAGCAGAAGCTAAAGAGGACCAAGTCTTCAAAAGGGGTGTGATACTTCATATTTCCAAAAGTCTGTTTTGAATGGGCAACATATCAGTGTCCACTCAGAAATAGTGCTTAATGATGGACAAATTCTTATTGATCATCAAGAGACGACTAATCTAATCATGCAATGAACTATTTTATGTCAATTTTGATTACTGATAACAACTTAGGTTAAACAGCCCAAGCTCAGGAAATGCTTCTTAAACAAATTTCTTTGCTCCATTTTAGAGGAAGACTGTGTTTCTCTCTTCAAGGCAACAAGTATGAAGTCCTCGAAATAATGTTTTTTTGTGTGCCAAAACAAGTATAGCAAAAGACTATAAGAGACAGGAATGATAGTGAACAATTATTGTCAGCTGCGGATGAGAGGAGGCATCAATCCCCTGAAATATCACCTTGCACAGTTCACTGCTGAGATGTGCAGCTCTATAACTCAATGAAGCCTGAGGTTACACAAGAGATTAATGCTCACTTTGCTTCTTATGTGGAAAAGAGAATAGAAAATAAGAGGACAGCTGCAGCAATGGTGGCTGTGATTAATTCTTCTCCATGGTCAGAGACTGATGTAGTGGGTTGCATTGGCCCATTGAATCATTACCAACCAGTTTGAGGGCACTCACAAAAATCAATATGGATTTATAATTTATAATGATATGATACTATTATGTCCATTGAACTCGTTATTTGATCTATAAATGAAAGACAAACTATTATAAATTCTCTAAATTCAGTTTTATGCATACTTTTAAAAATTATTTTACAAATTTATGTGTTTTTTAATGTTCAGAAAGTTCGCCAAGCTCCAAATCCTTGTCCCATATAAGTTGAGAGTTAATTTTCAGTTGTTACATATAAACATGTCGTCCAAGTTTAACTTTTTGATTGAAATGTTGTTGGATCAAATAATAGTAATTCTTCTTCTCATATATCATATGTGCATTATTCTTCAAGATTGGAATTGTCGGTGTATAGAGTTGTTGGTTCCCAAATCCCTAAATATAAGCCTCTTCCTGAGCACCAAGGGTGTCAAACTTGGGGCAAGGCCTTCAACCTTATGATCAGGCAGGGCAATTTTGGACCAATTTGCTAAGGCAGGTAAGACCTTCGATTTTAGGCTCAGCGAGACCTAGGGGGGCTTCCCTAGAGCTTTCCTTAATATGATTAAACATAATTGAAAATAGACAAATGGAGAAACTGTTGCAGTAATACCCGGTCTACACTTGACCCCAAAAGCTATAACTAGGCCAAGGACTAACCTATCGCTATAACCTTTATTAAGTTGATAAGCACATTACTGCATAACAATAGGATGTAGGTATGCACAACATGATTCTCTAGGACGATAACATTTTAAGGATCACTGAGGATGAATTCCGTAGTTATAATGCTAAATCACGAAGTGCATACAAACTACTTCTTACTCCTAATCTGCTGGTGAATGATGTTTATAGTTTAGGTGCATGGTGGATCATTACTTCCACGACTAGTGCCTATTCATTGGGTTATAGAGTCATACATATCATACCAATAGAGATAACAAATAGAAATCACAAAAGAATATGAGCTATGCATATACATACACCACAAATAATGATATCAAGCAACTGAACATTCTTAGTTGTCCATCTTAGACTGTAGAAATTCATATGCAATGGAGAAATGACCAGTACAAAGCTTGTAATGCATTAGAATGCTGCCCCATTCATTAAATATTCATTACATTCATACCAACGAAGTGGCAAGAGGAAACCCTAAGCTAGAATTTCCCAAAAGATCCACAAATGGAATTGTGGAGACATTCGGTTGTAAGAATCATTTACAATATGAACCTCCTTGAGATTTATAAGAGGCGCTGCTCTAATGGCAATTGGATTTGTAGGAGTTGGTGTTAGTTTTAGGATCAGAAATTCAATAAGCAGAAATTGTAACACATAAGACAATGAACACAACAAGATACCTTGGGAAAACCCTCCTACTCGAGGGAGAAAAACCCAGAAAATATATCGCTTATATATTGAAGGAATAAGAGCAGAAATCTGCTTACAACTCAAGCACAACACAATGCCGAATTTGATACAAAGAGTAATAGCACCTCTCCTAGATGCAAAGATACAAATGAATATGTTTCTCCTTGAAATCGATCTGCTGTGACAAGATGATGATCTGCTGCTCAAGTGCGAACTTCTTCTATGAATGCAAATTGTCTTGAATGAACTTGATGATCAAATGAATTGAAATGATCTCTCATATATACAATTTGGTGGAGAGGACGCACTCCTTCATAATGCCAGGTCGGCCTCATTAATAATAATTAAATAAGTCGGCCTCATTAAGTAAGTCGACCTCAATAATAAATTAAATATTATTTTTTGTCTTAAGTGAAGCGCCTCTTAACCAAATGACGTCTCCAGTAAATTGAATAGCCGATAAGGCTATATTTAATTTATTGCTTGATAAGTCGTGGATGGAAGTAGATGCCCGACGCTGCTAACATCAACAGTTGGAACCTTGGAAACTCCTTCGCACTTAGAGAAATGTGGAGGAGAAAAATGATCAGCCTTGTTTTTGAAAAATGAATTGGCATATATAGTGCTTTGCTTTTTGCCCTATCGCTTTGAGAATCAAGGAAGAATTGTAGGTTGCGAATGTGGCATGTAAG